>OZ010731.1:37039782-37454782 GCA_963932275.1 Andrena praecox
CGCGCAGTCCTCCGAGCCGTGCGAGCGTATCGCACGGTGTCACACGCCGAGCTGTCCGCTCTGGCTGGGTCCCCCCCATTCCATCTGCTCGCGGAGATGGAGGCAGAGGTTTATTCCACCGTCCATGATCTCCGCGAAGCTGGGGACCCGAATGTCATCGGACCAGAAGTGGTGCGGGGCCAGGCCCGACAACGCATGGGAGCCAAGTGGCTCGAGTGGTTAGCCCTCCCGCGACATCGGGAGGGCCGCGTTGTCGGGGCGCTCCTACCCATCATGAACGAATGGGTGGGGCGTGGGTACGGCAGGCTCACCTTCCGCCTGACGCAGATATTGACCGGAGTTGGATGCTTCGGCAATTATCTGTGTCGCATAGGGCGGGAGGAGTCGTCGCAGTGTTTCAGCTGCGACTCGGGCGATGAGGACACGGCCGACCACACGCTGGCGGTTTGCCGGTCGTGGTCGGACGAGCGGCGTGTCCTCGAGTCGCGGCTGGGTCCCGATCTCTCGCTACCGACGGTCGTGCGTCGGATGGCGGGAGATCGGGAGTGCTGGAAGGCCGTCTCCGCATTTGCGGAGGCGGTAATGTTGAAGAAGGAGGAGGCGGAGCGGGACAGGATCCGCACCGGGCATCCGTCCCGCGTAGCCGCCCCTCGGAGATCCGGTAGGATCGGGAGGAGGAGATGACCCGGGACCGGGGGAGGTAGGGCGGTGACGTAATTTAGTGCGTCACCCCCGCTCCCCGTCGGCATCAACCCCGGGTCGGAGGCGCCCTTTTCAGGGCGCCTCGGGAAGGAGGCGGCCTTAGCCGCGAGTTGCCGACGGCGTCGCGTCGTGGCAGGGCGCGACGCGCGACGGCGGAGTTTCGAACAGGGGGGGTCCTCGTGTCAGAGGGCCCCCCGGGGAGCAGCCGACCATCTGCTGCTCCCCCGGGAGCTGCGCCATTGGCGCCGTTTTTAGCGCGCTCCCGAGGAAGGCGGTCGAGCAGGTAAAGGGTGAGTGCGGCGGTCAATTGACCATATGACCAAGTGCCGCCTCCCCGCCCGGTCGCGACCCTTCGGGCCTCCTTGTAATTAATTCGCAAATAATACTTGATTTTCGAGCGATCTGACTGCCTAGTCCCCTTAAGCGTAAAATTTATGAAATTTGCGGCAATAAACAGTTATTTATATTTTTTAAATAAAAAATGCATGGTCTTTATGTGTGAGCATTGGGAAAAAGCTAAAAGGAATAAATTTACTTTATTTTTACACATTCCCTTTATTACTTACATGCTAGTATGACACGAGCCAGGGTGATATTCATCATAAAAGCATGGAAAACAATAATTTTTGCGGCACCTAGCACACACTATAAACGAAGCATTCGTACAAGAGCACGCATTTGTGAGGACGTCACACATAAAGACCATGCATTTTTTATATAAAAAATATAAATAACTGTTTATTGCCGCAGATTTCATAAATTTTACGCTTAAAATTGAGGTAGGTTTAAATTAAAAAAAAAAAAATAATGTCGAAAACGAGGATCGAACCATCAACCTACCAATCATCAGTCTGTCACGCTACACCTTTGACCACTCGACTCCTTGTTGAATCGTTAACGCAAACTGCTTATCTCCGACTAAAGCGATTTTCAAATGCAATTTTCTCGGAAAATCTTGAGAAGCGCGCCCTACTGCTTTGCCAAATTAACCTCGGAGGCGACATCTTCAAATACTGCAAGGTTCAGGAAAATCCGTTTCCCGTCGACCGTGGTCTCCCCTTGTAAGAGTACGAGCTCGCCCCGGAAACGGTAGCGGCCGTCTTGCAGCTAGTATTACAGAGTATTGAGCTCGCCCCGGAGACGGTAGCGGCCGTGCACTGTAATACACGAATCGACGTAAGAGTAAAACTCTGCCGACAGAAGAGTGCTCGCCCCGGAAACGGTAGCGGCCGTACACTGCGACATATCTCAATACATACATACATATATTCATACATATTAATTAGCATATTAAACACAAAAAACATAGAAAACCCAAAAATAGAATATATACTCGTAGTCTGTAAGCTATATTAATTAGCTATTATTTCATTGTTGTCATTATTTAAACTAAGTATTGCTAAATAAATAGGCATTGTTAACTTTTAAGCCATACCATGAATTTACACCGTCTGTACGCTCTGAACGAATGGAGATGTCTGGCGAAAAGACGTTATAGTTTCAGAGACTGTTTTCTGTTTTTCAACTGTTGAAAAACAAAAAACAGTCTGTAGCGAACAGACGGTGTAAGTGCATTTGATTGTCAGTAAATTCGGAATTCACGAATCAGATCAAGATGTCCACAGAGCAGAGGTGTTATTAAAATTTTGCCAAGGTATGGGAAAACTTTTTTTCGCTAAAATTAGTAATCGTACGATGTGTCTTCTTTGCGGATTTGAGCCTGCCCTAGTAAAGAAAAATGCTATTGAACGGCACTATTCACAGTATCATGCGCAAGAGTATGCATCATATGAAGGCCGCGAAAAATTTGATTTAATAGAGGGGCTCAAATTAATATATCAAGAAGGTCGTACGTATATTCCTGAAGAAACTTCTTCGTCGGAAAAAGCTCACATAGCTTCTTACGCTGTTTCTCATCTAATAGCAAAACAGGGTAAACCGTTCACTGAAAGCGATTTCGTAAAGAAATGTCTCATTGAAGCGGTTAAATCCTTCGGAGAGTGTATAACACTTGAAGAAGCTGCGAGCATCCCATTAAGCCCCAAAACTGTGAGCTCCCGAATTTTTTATATAACCGCATCTACCGAACAGAAGTTAACTGCACTTTTAACCAACTGTCGTTATTTCTCTTTGTGTTTGGACGAAAGCACCGATAACCGGAATACGAGTCAATTGAGCATTTTCGTTCGAATTGTACAAAATGATTTTTCGTATGTCGAGGAGCTTTTGGACTTCGTGCCTTTGCACAACACAACGACAGGATTGGATATTTTTAACGCAGTAGAGAACACTGTTAAAAAATTTCATGTTGATTTTTCGAAATGCTCTGTAGTGGTAACCGCTGGTGCGAAAGCCATGACAGGTGCCAAAATAGGACTGAACGGGCAGTTTAAGAAACGCGGTTTCAAATTCCCAATGATACACTGCATCATTCATCAGGAAGCGTTATGCGGGAGAGATATAAAATTATCTTCCGCCATGAAGAAGGTTACGCAACTAACACTGTCCAACACGATTTTTGGTCTGCAATATCCGCTGGGTGATTCTTATAGAGTTTTTCGCCCTGAACACGAATCCGCAAGCAGAAATGCTCTATCACCCTCAGTTTTTGAGAAAATCGATTTTGAAAAAAAACTGCAAATTTTCAACTTTGAACATTTTTTGTGTCGAAACGGTAATAGTTATTCGGTTGCTCGGTGCGTCAAATTATTCTACGAACCCTCCCGCATACAAAGACATAAGTTATTATTGCATTATGATCATTTAAATTTGTTTAAACAACGATCAAAGGGAAAATGACACCCAAAATGCACCCATTTTTGAAGATATCTTTCAATTTATTTCCAAAACTAAGGATCCAGGAAATGATCTGACCATACCACGCGATGCAGCAGACATTTTTCCTTCGGAACTCATCAACAAAACTGGTAAGTCACGTTTTGTTTTCAATACAGAAGCAAAAGAGTTTGGCAAAACGCGCGGTGTCGACAGTGGTAGTCAATGGCGGCGCGCGGTACACTGCCGCTCAGCGTAGCACAATCGCTTAACGCGCCTGAGTACCACTGTTGGCACCGCGCGTTTTGCCAAACTATTTCGCTTCTGTATTGAAAACAAAACGTGACTTACCACTTCTGTTGATGCTTTCCAGAGGAAAAATGTCTGCTGCATCGCGTGGAGTAGTCAGATTTTTTCTAAGACCCTCAGTTTTGGAAATAAATTGAAAGATAACTTCAAAAATGGGTGCATTTCGGGTGTCATTTTCCCTTTGATCGTTGTTTAAACAAATTTAAATGATCATAATGCAATAATAACTTATATCGTTGTATTCGGGAGGGTTCGTAGAATAAGTTGACGCAACGAACAACCGAATAACTATTACCGTTTCGACACAAAGAATGTTCAAAGTTGAAATTTTGCCGTTTTTTTTCAAAACCGAATTTCTCAAAAACTGAGGGTGATGGCGACAAACGGTTTGCGGATTCGTGTTCAGGGCGCAAAACTCTACAAAGAATCACCCAGTGGATATTGCGGAACAGAAAAAAAGTTTCATTTTGTTGGACTGTGTAATCAATTCTATCAAGGGCGGAAATAAATGTCTATCTCACAGGAAATTTATAGAATTTTTTGAAACGCATAACGCTGCTTACACTGATGTCTCTTTGCATTGCGAAGTACGCTGGCTCAGTGCAGCGAAATGTTTAAGCCAATTCTTTGCTATAAGAAATAAGATCTTCCATTTCTTGCAAGAATATCTAATTTCAAAGGCAGAAGAGTATATCCCCTTATTAACAAATGCGAGTTTCCTTTGTGAACTCTCACTTATAGTAGATGTTACTAACCATTTGAACACCTTAAATTTAAAACTGCAGAAACCCGGCCAAATTATTTCGCAGTTGTGCAGCCACGTCGACTCTTTCCGTAGGAGGCTGGTACTTTATCAAAATCATCTTCTGTTAGAAGAAAAAAAATTTTCTTTTTTCCCTGATGTAGGTTAATTTTCGAAGAATTCGGCAATGAGTGTGATTTTGCTAACCATTTACATATTCTTCGATCGGTGATAGATCAGTTCGATGAGCGTTTCACTGACTTCGATTCGCTCAGAAATGATCTAATTCTCTTTGAGAATCCCCTCACCGTAAAAATCGAAGAACAAGCCCTCGAGTATCAAGAAGAACTGTGCGATCTTCAGCACGACATTTCTTTGAAAATGAGGGAAGAAAAAGGAGCCGAATTCTTCAAAACACTGGAAGAATCGACATACCCCAAAATTAGGAATTTCGCGCTCCGAATTTTCTCCATGTTCGGATCAACGTATTTGTGCGAATGTTCGTTCTCGAAAATGCGTAGCATTAAGACAGAACAGCGCACACGGCTAAACGATTCCTCGCTTCCATCTTTGATACGTACAGCGTCGTCCAGCCTCCCCGTTAATATTTTAGAATTGCCCAGCACGTCTAAGAGTGCGCGAAAATCTAGTTTTCCCAAACATATTTAAAATTTTGATAGTAAAACGCGTTTTTCCAATCCATTTTTTATCGCGCGACACAGTGGAATAGGCCTACGGGGGATACCACTGACAAAAAAAAAAACGCATTGACAATAGTACCCCATGGGTGATGTGGAAATCTATTGATACGGGTGTCGCCCCATAGCGCCACCACAGACAAGGTATAGAATAGACCTATCAACCAATGTATTTTTGTGTCACCGGTTTGGGGGGTCCTAGAACCCCCTTACCATTTTAGTGTCGCATGCAACGTTACCGGTGAAGTCTTGAAACAGATTGTAATGCTACGCGTGATAGGAATTAAAACTAAATCTTATCGGAAACATTTAAAATCTAAAACGGCCTGAATGTTACGATTAATTTGAAGAAACATGTTGTATAATTCCGTTTACTAATAAATTTTGATAGAAGCATAATTTGCACGTATTTCTATAAATTTCAATCAGAAATATTATATAAATACAATGCGTAATAAGCATTTGTACAGTCTCTTAGTTAGGTTATATTTTCTGTCACTTCGATGAGCGAATTTTCTGTCCTCGAAATGACAGAAAATATAACCTATATGCTATACCCGATTTCCTAAAGATAATAATAATGTTTAGGAAGGATGATAAAATGTTCACAAATGTAGCGTAAAAGAACGAAATAGCCAATAAACATTTATTCTCATATAGCATATACATAGGTTATATTTTCTGTCACTTTGCGGCGCCAACCATATAATAATCACGCGCATCCAGCTTGCGAATTTTCGCTAGGCTGGGCGGCAGAGTTGGGCAAAATGTAATCTAATTACAAATTACAAATTACGATTAAACTGTAATTGTGTAATTATTTTCTGTAATCGTTCATTTAGATAGTTGACAAAACCAAATGATCAACTACCCAAATTAACAATTACAGAAAATAATGTGTAATCAATTACACAAATACAGTTTAATCGTAATTTGCAATTTGTAATTAGATTACATTTTACCCAACTCTGCAGGCGACTGCCTTCATCGGACGCTGATTATCTCGTCCTTTTGTCGATGTCGACGGGCTCGATGTCGTGGTTTCGGCCACGTCCAACAATGCGTTCACCGAAGCTCACTCGGCACGAGGCCCACACATTAGGGGTACATACATTGTATCCCGTACGGCCGTCGCACGGCTTATAATAGAATATTAGGATTTGGTTTTAAGCTATTATTTACAGAGATATGAATATCAATGTAATTTTTTTAAATGGGACTATTGTATTTTTTTGTTATGCATTTCAAAACGCGCTCAACGATATGTATGGAGCGTATGTTTGAACAATAATATATCCCGATATCTTTATGAACATTGGTGGCAAATTTCAAGTAAACTATGGTCGATTTTTATTTGCAACTTTATTCGAACGGTTATTCGAAGCTCGAATAATTTTGGCGCGGACTCGGCGAGGGCCTTTATCCGAATGCCAATAAATGCATGAACAATTTGCATGTTTCGGGCGCATGGTGGAAGGAGTGGTTGCGTCACCGTTCTCCAATTCCATGGTTCTTCTCTAACTTGTCGAGCTATACATACTATTTCTCATAATGGAAAATATATTTATTTCATAAAAATATTATATCATTTCTTATGTTTTACATATTATGCTTTTCTAATAAATGGAAAATTTGAAAAATTAACAATAGTCAAATCCGAACACAACGTTGCCAAACTTTATGCTTTGCAACAGGTAAAGGAGTCTTGCGCTTGGATACGGAGCGGATGGCTACATTTTCTTGTTAGGTCGGTAGTCAACGAAGTGGTGGGGGAACTGCAGTAATTTTTGAGGCTATACATTCCACGTCAAAATTAAAGGAACACTATAATTTCCCGAAAATTTTAGTCATTTTCAAATGGCTGTATCTCTATGAGAAACGTCGAAAAAAATATTTAAAATACACATTTTAACGCTCGTAGTTTCTAGTTTTTGAACCAAGAACTCAATTTTTTGTATGCATTATGATACTGTTTTAACAAGATGAACCGCAGGAAACGAAGTTTCAGAAATTTTTCCATAGTTTGAACGTATGCACGGGCCAAATTTTTTTTTTCCCGTAAATCCAATGAAGAGCTCTTATAGAGCAACCCTTTCTCTTTAAACTCCGTTGTTTGGTTTTGTTGTATGATTTTTATTGACCGAGTTATTCGCGTTTAAAGCAAAAAAGGTATTTTTCACTTGGCACTCCTAAAACTTTTCAGACAATATCGTATGTTTGATCAACGTGCTCGGAAAAAAAATCTAATCTGTCCGGCCTTTTGCACAGTGTTTAAGGATATTTTGAACTCGCAAAAAACGTGAACACTTGAATGATTCCATGATTTTCCTTGAAGTGGCATCATGTTTTCTAAAAAATAGTCAGTATGCCATTTTTGGGGTCATTTTAAAATGGGTTTAATACGATTAAAAAAAATGTCATTAAATTGGCAACTACAACTACAGAAAGGAAACTTTCTTAGCTTTCCAAAACACTAATGAAAATTTATCTGCGATCATGAGTTTACAAGTTTTACGAGTTCAAAGTGAAAAGTACGTTTTTTGCTTTGAACGCGAATAACTCGGTCAATAAAAATCATACAACAAATCCAAACAACGGAGTTTAAAGAGAAAGGTTTGCTCTACAAGAGCCCTTCATTGGATTTACGAGAAAACAAATTTCTTGGCCCGTGCATACGTTCAAACTAGGCAAAAATTTCTGAAACATTGTTTCCTGCGGTTGATCTTGTTAAAACAGTATCATAATGGATACAAAAAATTGAGTTCTTGATTCAAAAACTAGAAACTTCGAGCGTTAAAATGCGTATTTTAAATATTTTTTTCAACCATTTTCGCAGAGATACAGCCTTTTGAAAATGACCGAAATTTTCTGGAAATTATAGTGTTCCTTTAATTTTGCGGTAGAGTGTATAAACTTTCTGCTTTTGTCACCCACCGATCTATCCATTTTAACGATCTGCTTGCAAAGTGTAGGAGATTTTGCCGCCATGGCCGATAACAAATGCCGATCGTCGCGTAGCGTCGATACAATGATCGGCTTGACCAGCGTGCGTGCCCGGCGCAGGCTTCATTCTTCTTCGCGAATCGCGTGCGGTGTGCGTGTGCGGAATTGTCCTGACGAACAATAAATGAGAATCGAACAATCCCCGTGTGCTTTGTGCCTACAGTGAAGTTTATATAAGGTGACATTCGGTGACAAGGTACGTTCTGTCTAAATACATATATTAGTGCAATATTGGTAGACGCTGTGCGTAGTGTTGTATTGCGTAGTACCTGATGGAGCATCATAAGAGTAAAGTCACGTGTAAGAAGTGTGTTTACCGCAATTGCGGAAAGACAAGTCGCGATAATGATGATGGAAGAACATTTCATGCGCTTCCAATTTTGGATAATGAACGCTTAATAACGTGGATGGTTAATTGCGGTATAGACGACTGGGTGGAAATGCCAAACGCGGAATTAAAGAGAAAATATGTATGTAGTAGACACTTTATGTCGAATAATTTTCACACTACGGGGCGTTTGAAGAAAGATGCCATTCCGAAATTGCATCCAGTAGAGGGTAGTTGTATCTCTGAAGTTCCATTAGAGACAGAAAACAATTGTTTAAAGGATCGGGTGATGAAGCTTCAGAAGGAAATAGATCAAGTGAAGGGCAAATTTAGTGCTCTTCGCTTGCAATTCGGGGCGAAGTGTAGAGTATTAAATCGCTTAAAGGAGAAATTTTCGTCAGGTGACATCAGCGATGTCTGCCTGAAGAAAGCTATCGCGAAAAGAGTTACAGGGTTTCTTAGAACATTTATTTTCATGCAGCTATTTCACACTCGTAAATCGGAAAATTATACGTCGAAGGAACAGAGATTGTGCCAAACATTGCATTACACTTCGCCCTCTCTGTACAGTAAAATGTGCGCCACTCTGAAGTTTCATCTTCCGACCCCAAACACCATTATTCGCTGGTTTTCTAAAATCGATATTTGGCCTGGCATTTGCCAGAATTTATTTACCGCGTTAAAAATTAAAGCAGCACATATGCGTGATTTGGACCGGAATTGCGTTCTGTCTTTCGATGAAATGCACATCAAAAAGTGTTTTGATTTCCACCCAGGCAAACAAATTATCGAGGGCTTTGAAGATTTAGGCCCTTTAGGCAGAAATCTGGCAGTGGGTACACGGGTACTCGTTTTTATGGTCAGGGGCTTGTTCAGTAATTGAAAACAACCAGTAGCATTCTTTATTACAAAGAATGGCGTAACTAATGCTAATTTGGGTTTTTTGTTGGACACAGTTTTAGATGCATTGCATAACACGGGCTTGAAAATTAGAGCTGTTGTTTCCGATCAAGGAACATGCAATCAAAGCATGGCACAAGGAAGAGTAACCATTGAACGTCTACATTTTTCAAAAAATGGCCAGAAAATTTACTTTTTGTTTGATTATTTACATTTATTCAAAAACATCAGAAATAATTTATTAAAGTATGATTTTTCAATTAACGGTTCGCGAGTTTCTTGGTCTGATGTTGTTCAACTATGGGATTTAGAGTCTAGTAAAGGTACGCGAGCAGCTTACAAACTATCCGAAAAACACGTACGGCCAAATTCTTTTGATAAAATGAAATGTAAGCTTGCTTTACAAGTTTTTAGTAATAGAGTTTCTTCTGCCCTGCTTACTGCATGCGCCACTGGATGCATAAGATCGAATACCGTACAGCATACTGCCAGCTTCTTTGAAACCCTCAATAATTTGTTCGACAACTTAAATAGCAGAGCAGCTTATGATTCTAATCCAAACAAGTGCGCGATTTCAAATGCATATCCGGTAGTTGGAGATAACTTATTACAACAGCGCGACAGTATCGCGAATTGGTTAGCTATTTGTCCAAATGGTTTAAAGACATTGCCTTGTTTGTTAGGATTACGGCAATCTGTAAATGCCACGTTGCAGCTCTGGGATGATTTGCACGAGGATGGCGCGTTATTTCTAATGACATCGCGTTTGAACACCGATGTAGTGGAGAATCTTTTTTCCGTCCTCAGAATGCATGGTGGTAGTTACAACCAAAATCCTTCTGTAAAAGCGGTGCGTCTCGCGCTAAGGAAAAACATTGTACTAAATTTGAATACGAATTCTGAAAATAGTAATTGTTTAACCGACGACGACGAAACGCTTTTACAGGGGGGTATGCTCTCACCGCAAGTTCCATCCGCGTTAGACAATGATGCTGCATGCAGTCGCGATACAAATGTGACTGAGGAGTGCGATGACATCGATAATCCGGATATGCAAGTGCTTGAAGATTTGATAGAATCATTGTCGACGTCAACGTGCTCCTTAGAAACATGTGCAGTGGAGTATTTCGCTGGTTACGTTGCCAAAAAAAGCACGGACAAATCGCGTTGTCCGAGATGTCGCGCTATTTTTATTGATGCAGGACGCGAATTTCAGCGGGATGAACAGATTTTAATAGCATTTCGGTCGTATATTGTAAGGGAGGAGACAGAATTCGGGCACCTGGTAACACCAACGCTAGAGTTTTCACTTGTTTTTAAAATGATCAATGCTGTATTTGATCATTTCTATCCAGCATTGCGCCGCGAAACAATCATTTTAGATAAACTGTTTCGGATTATAACTCACACTGTACATACAAAATATCCGAATTGGTTTGCCGACAGTGAATGTGCTGCACACCGTCAAGATATGGTTTATTTTGCAATGACGGTTAAAATCCATAAAGATACGATATGACTCGGTCAGAAACTACGCAATTCTGTTAGTAGGAATTGCGGTTCGAGATTGCAACATTTCCAAAACCTGTAAACGTGCATTTTTAGGTATTTTTTGTATTCAGCGAAATAGTCTACTTGCATTGCATGATTGTAATTATAAGACGTGTACATAATTTTAAAGTAGTTATGCATGCATTTCTCTGTGTACAGGGTGATTCTCTCGGTGCGTCTGATCAAAAAGATGCCGCCTGGTACCCCGTGGCGAGGTCAATCCCCCGTGGTGCCTCTCCTAATTTGATGGATTTCGACCCTCGAAGGTGTTGGAGCGCCTATTAACTGAGAAATTTTCGAGTTCCGCATTTCTCATCAGATCTTTGCGAAAACGACGCCAATCGATTCCCTATATTTCGCCGATGAAACTGACACCATAAAACGACGTAATTCGGATGATAATGAAGGAAATTACATGAAAAATTGATTTGCATAATTTCAAACTGACTTCGTTAAAAATAGTCCGATTTACATGAAATTTGGTATGGTTTTCATCGGAAAAACATACGGAATCCTTCGGTATCACTTTCATACCCACACGATAAAGAATAAAGAATTTCTTAATACGCTGAAATGAATATTTCACATTTTCACCCTCAAGTGCGGGGGGTCGACCATGATTTGCCGGGGTTGGCCGAAGATTCATACCTTTTTCAAAAATAAATTAATTCTTTATTCTTTATCGTATCGATATGGAAGTGATACCGATGGATTCCTTATGTTTTTCTGATGAAAATCATACCAAATGTCATACAAATCGGACTATTTTTAACGAAGTCAGCTTGAAATGATATAAATCGATTTTCTTTCATTATGGTCCGAATTTCGTCGTTCTTGGTGTTAGTTTTTGCCAAGTATTTGACTTCCAGGCCGCGGACATCTAGGCAAATGTCTAGATGTTACATTTTATCTGCACAAATTAATAAAATGACCGCGATATGAGTAATGGAATGTATGAACACAGCATTTTAGCTGTGTATATGTAATTGTGTCATCTTAAGCGCAGTTGGAAAGCACCTTTATGTACTTGCAGCACATTTTGATTTCACATCTTTTTTTATATTGTATATTTTCTTCTATTTTTTGTGATTTATTTGTTTCATGTACTTGGCGTATTTTTTTACTTTTTGGAAGTTATTTTATGGGGATAGAGCCTACAACATGGCTTTATCCGAGACCATATTCAGAAAATATTGTAGATGTTTCGCGAAACAGATGGCAACTATGTAAAATTGTGCCTCTCTTCGCCAGGAATTTGTTTTTAGAGGACAATATCGGAAGTGCTGGCTGAACCATTAGAATTAATTTCAGAAATCAAGAATACATTCAAGGTTTCAATTGATGTACTTTTTATTTTGCATTTTATACTTCCCTTTGTGGTGTTGGCAATCGCTTTGCATTTTTGAATGTTGGTTACGGGTAATGAGCATTTCAGTTTGTCGGTTTGAAAAACATTGAGTGTATTCCGGGATGGCAAAGTCCTTCTTTTACGCCTTCACGTGGCCCATCCTGTTAACACTATCAAATAGTAGTGATAGTGGAACTAAGATAAAAGAAAGGCACTAATTCACTTCTACAGATTATTTATTATTTGTGTTTCATAACAATCTTAAAATCTTTCTCCAATTAAGACAGACAATGGTTTCTAATTGCTCTGCCGGAAACATGTAAGAGACTGAATGAAGGTTAAATAATTAAATTATTTAATGCGGTGAGCGTTAATGTGATAGCAATAGTCAACTGTTATGAAAATCTATCGTGTAATATTGTATAACAATTTAGGCCGCGGTCACACGAGCGTTTTTTCAACGTCCGTCAAAATCAACGTCCGTTGCGACGGACGTCTTGGACCCAGTCAAGGTTTGCGCACACATATCCGTTCCGTCTCAGTTCCGTGTCAGTGTGCCATTGGTAAGAAGAAGAGGGGCGTAGAGGGTCTCTTCTTCTTACCACTGGCAGACTGACACGGAACTGAGACGGAACGGATATGTGTGTTTAGACCTTTACACGAGCGTTGAATTTGTCGTCCGTAACTGAGGTAAAGTCTCTCGCATCAGTCGACGGTAGGAATCCGTACAAACGGGATGGACGATACGGAAGTCGCGATTTTTATTTATACCTTATTGAGAATACAAAAAAAAACGGAAAACAAGAAAATATTGGGTGCATCCTATAAACAATCCGCGATTATTAGAAGGCGCATTTTATACGGCCGTAACATTTGCTCATACTTCGTTCTTTTTTAATTTATTTTTATATTCCGAATCTGAAGCGCCCCATAGCATTGGTCGTTTCTGAATTTCAGATAGTAAAATGTCAATATCCATTATATGCAGTAATAAAATGCAGTGAAAACGGACGACAACTCGACGCTCGTCTGGCCGGTTCCGTAGGAATACGTACAATGCAACACCGTCCGTGCCGAGTGGGCGACGGACGTCGTAGCGTTTGTCGTCCGTAGCGGACGTTGCACGGACGTTAAATTTGACGCACGACGCTCGTGTGGCTGGTCCTACGTATTAAGCGGGATTCACACTAGCCGTCTAGCGGCGGCTTGCCGGCGGCCAGACGGCTAGTGTGAATCGCGGCCTTAGTTTCTTTCATGTTTCACTGCTCTCTTCTAATGATTCTCTGAGGCTATCAATAACACATTCAAGTATTTCATTTATTTGTATCATGTATTTTAAATAATCGCTAATATTATTTCTATGTGTTTACAGAAAAGAAGAGATATCCTGTACACGAAAAACCAAAATGGAATACAATAGATGCAAAGCATTTCATCCCAAGCAACGAAATGATAGAGCAGTGAATTGATAATGATTATGTTAAAAATGTTTACCATCTTCTACTATTTATTGCTGTTCTTGTTAATTCATTAATAAATTGAGAAACAATTTGCAATCGATTTGATTGTCCACAAAATACACCTCACCCAGCCCCTTCCCAAAGAAATGTAACTCCTGAATAGTTCAGATTTATGTAGTAATCAGCAGCGTTTCAAGACCATTATACTCGTTCATCTTTTTCTATCAGTATCGGATCTGTATTCGTACTCAAGAAAGTTATAATTCGATGGCCACGACATTATGGCCTTTTTATTGTACGGTCTCTTGAAATCGGTTAAACTAGTGCTTTTCTGATGAAAATGGCACCAAACATGATATAATTCTGATTATTTTTAATGGCTTTAATGGAAAGTACTTGGAGTAAAGTAATTGGGGAAATTAATGGAGAGTACTTGAATTCTGCGTGAACTGACACGGAACTGATATGTGTGCCCAGATCTTAACGTAAGCGATACCTATGCTCGTGCACTTACATCGTAGATGTTTTTTATAATTATTAAATCTTTTGAATAGTTAATAAGGACAGAGCCAATCAATTTGTAATGAAACCTAGGGATTTAGGGGCCTCGGGTCCCAAAAACTATAATATAAATTTTACAAAAACGTTTCAATTCATTATTTTCAATGACTTTTACGTGTCGTAGTATGGGCACCGTCTACTTAGACACACGCGGAGTGCAGAGATTTGTCAGAATGTCAGTAACAGCGTCAATTTTTAATATTTTTCGACGTACGACACGCGAAAATGTTAGTTAAGTGTTCCACAACACGTAAAGTACTAACAATCAATGTCATCTTGCAATTTATAGTTTGTATAAGCTTTTAAGAAGAGCCATATTTCGGCGCCATATAGTCTTCAGATCACCGAAATAGATTTTCGGAGAAAAATCCACGTGAATCCACGTGAGTCGTTGACAAGCCGAGCCGAAGCGTAGGGTGTGGGGAGCGCGTTAGCGAGTTTACCATCTATGTTCCCCCACCTCTCCGGCATGTGGAGAGTGGGGAGTCGTCGTCTCGGACGATGCGTGAGAGCGGCCATTAGCGCTCTTGCCTCTACGTCCTCGTACTAAACGGACGTGTCCAAAAATATATATCTACGCTCATCGAGCAAACCACGTGTTGATTATTCACCCACAGTTAGTCTATCTAATGCACGGCAGCCGAGCGAAACACCGCGCGTCAATGCGTACCGGGCCCCGAAGATCCCTAGCTTTTTCCGGGCAGATCCGGAACTTTGGTTTATTCAGGTAGAAGCGAGCCTACGTAACGCTCAGATAACGGTCGAAGGCACTAAGGCAGACATATTATTGGCTGCTTTGGATGTCGAAGTGGTAGGGTGTGTTAAGGACATCATCACAATGGCCCCACCGCCGAAGGATATTTACACGCGGATCAAATCCCGAATTATCGCGACGTTTGCGAATACTGGGGAAAGTACCCTACGTAAACTGCTTAAAGGTCAGGTGCCTACGGATGGCAAGCCGTCACTCGTACTGAGTCGTTTGCGAAACCTCAATAAGGGCCAATGTGACGACGCGGTAGTTAGGACGATATTCTTGGATCAGTTGCCCGCGAGCCATCGGGCTATTCTCGTTGCAGCAGGTACTGAGGACCTTGAAAAGTTGGCGGAGGTCGCGGATAGGATCGCGGACCACGCGATTCCTGCCGTTGGGCAAGTGGCGTCAGCCGCTAAAAATCCATCGTCTCCACCATTGGAGGGTGAGATCGCTCGCCTTGCGGCGTGCATAGCAACGTTGACAAGGCAAGTTGAGAAATTAACAGCGCAGTCGTCTGGTAACAGATCGCGCCCGCGATCGCGTACGCGACCGCGGTCAAGTGATAAGAGCCGGAAAGATTCGCAGAAGCGTCATGAGTCCGGACTCTGTTATTCGCACAGGAAATATCCCCAGAATCCGACATCGTGTCGTGACTGGTGCGCTCAATACGCTTCATGGAAGCCAAAAAACTAAACCACCCTTCCTGCGCGGAGACGTTCGAGGAAGGGGTGGTGTCGGAGAATCGTCTCCACGTGCGCGACCGCGCAACAGGTCAAATGTTTTTGATCGATACGGGTGCTGATATTTCGTTGCTCCCGGCAAACCCTAAAATCGACGTTAAGCCTTCGGGTCGCATGCTCTTCGCTGCGAATGAGTCTCGAATAGACACTTTCGGCGAGTCTCTCCGTGAATTAGATTTAGGTTTAAGGCGCGCGTTCCGTTGGAACTTCTGTATCGCGGCAGTACCTTATGCGATAATCGGTGCCGATTTTTTAAAGCACTATGGCTTGATTATAGATTTAGGGAAACGTAGACTCATCGATACCGTGACTCGGATGTATTCCCTGGCGGTCTCAAGGTCTGTTCCGGCCAGTTCGGTCAATTCGGTAAATCCGGGCTCGAAGTTTGCAGAACTTCTCGCGGGGTTTCCGGAGATCACGGGATCGTCCCGATTATCCCCACCGGGAGAGATGGACGTGTTCCACTATATTGTGACGACTGGTCCTCCTGTCGCGGAGCGTCCGCGTCGTTTGACGCCGGAGAAACTTAAAGCGGCCAAGGCCGAGTTCAAGGCATTAGTTGCCGCCGGCATTTGTCGGCCGTCTAGTAGCCCGTGGGCTAGTCCGATTCACCTAGTCCGTAAAAAGGACGGGTCCTGGCGGATTTGTGGTGATTACCGCAAAGTAAACGCGATTACCACACCGGATAAGTATCCGACTCCGCATCTCCACGATTGTACCGTGAACCTTCAAGGAAAGAGTATATTTTCTTCCCTTGACTTACACAAGGCGTACAATCAGATTCCGATGGCTCCTGAAGACATCGAGAAAACCGCGGTTTGTACGCCCTTTGGCCTTTTTGAGTACTGTTTCATGACGTTCGGGCTGCGTAATGCGGGTCAATCGTTTCAGCGATATATAAACCGTGCGCTGGGCGATTTGGAGTTTTTTTTTGTATATATGGATGACATCCTGGTTGCTTCGTCCTCTCCCGAGGAGCATACCGTGCATCTGCGCGAAGTGTTTCAGAGGCTGAAGGAGTATCATCTCCGCCTCAATGTGGAGAAATGCGTGTTCGGCGCGTCCGAGTTGGAATTTCTGGGTCATACAATTTGTAGTAGGGGAATCCGCCCCACGGCTCAGAGAGTCGCCGCGATTACGCAGTTTCCCAAGCCGGTTAACGTGGTGCAGATGCGTCGTTTCCTCGGCATGGTCAATTTTTACCGCCGGAACTTACCTCACTCCGCGAGTTCACAAGCACCCTTGAATGCTTATCTACGCGATTCGCGTAAAAATGATCGACGCGAGATCGTTTGGTCGGAGGAGGCAGAAGGTGCGTTCGCAAAGATCAAGGCTGATCTTGCCGACGCAGCCCTGCTTGTTCATCCTCGCTATGATGCGAAAATCCGTGTGGTGTCTGACGCATCTGACTCCGCGATGGGCGCGGTTCTTGAACAGTTGTCCGTGTCGCAGGTGTGGGAACCGCTCGCGTTTTATTCAAAAAAGTTTACTCCCGCGCAGATTAACTATAGCACGTACGATCGGGAGCTTACTGCGGTTTTCGAGGCCGTAAAGTACTTTCGACCATTCGTCGAGGGTCGTGATTTTACCATAGTCACGGATCATAAGCCGTTAGTTTACGTGTTCATGCAAAAAACCGATAAGGCATCGCCTAGACAAGTGCGACAGTTATCGTACATCGCGCAGTTTTCCACTCGGATCGAGCACGTGGCCGGCACTGATAATGTGGTCGCGGACGCGCTTTCTCGAGTCGATTCGCTGCGTCTGCCTGTGGAGATTGAACTCAATCAGCTGGCAGAACAGCAGAAGAGCGATGAACAGCTTCGGCTGATTCGTGAGTCTGCCGACTACCCGTTGAAAATGAAGGCGATTCAATGGGGGTCGAATCACACGACAATCTCGTGCGAGATTACGGGCGAGACAATTCGGCCGTACATTCCTGCGAGCCTTCGCGAAACCGTTTTTAACTTGTTCCATCGTCCGGCTCATCCGAGCGCAAAGGTCACCGATCGTTTGATACGGCAACGTTATGTGTGGCCCGACATGCACCGTGACGTGACTCAGTGGTGCAAGACTTGTGTAGTCTGCCAGCAGTCTAAAGTATCGCGTCATGTTAAACTGTTGCCCGGACAATTCGTGGCTCCTGACGGCCGTTTTGATCACGTTCATGTGGATATTATAGGCCCCTTGCCGGAGCGGGACGGTTTCACCTACTGCGTCACAATGATCGACAGATTTTCTCGGTGGGTCGAGGCGGTGCCCGTGAGGGAGATTTCGGCTCAGTCAATCGCGGATGTCTTTTACCAAACATGGGTATCTCGGTACGGGGCTCCGAAGATTTTAACTTCGGACCAGGGAGCTCAGTTCGAGTCGAGGCTTTTCTCGGCACTGTTGTCCCTAATCGGTTGCGAGCGAATTCGCACGACCGCGTATCACCCCGCATCCAACGGGCTGATCGAACGCTGGCATCGCGTGTTCAAGGCCGCGATCATGTGTCATTCTGATACGAATTGGCCTCGTACCCTGTCAACCGTACTGCTTGGGCTTAGGTCGCATGTACGACCCGACACCGGGGCGTCTCCGGCCGAGTTCCTGTTCGGGACGACCTTGAGATTGCCTGGGGAATTTTTTCTTCCGGATGACATTGTTCCGGATCCGATTTCGTTCATTAGCGAATTTCGAGAGTACATGCGCTTGGTGCGGCCCGTGCCTGTAGCGCACAAGTACAAGAAGCGCGCGTTCGTGTTTAAAGAATTGCACGCGTGTTCGCACGTATTCCTTCGGAACATGGCGAAAAAGTCGCTCGAGCGGCCGTATACCGGTCCGCATAAGGTACTGCAGCGTGTTAGCGATCGCGTTTATAAAATTGAAGTGAATGGCGCTCCAAAAAACGTGTCGGTTGAGTTGCTGAAACCAGCGCACATAGTTTTTGACGGGCTCGTTGAACTTCCGCCGTCCAATGATGGAACCAGCGATGGTCCGTCCATAACCATGAGTTCCTTGCCTGCATTGCGTACGTATCAACGTAAACGGGTTGCGTTTGCGCCCACTGCCAAAGAGTAGGTTAGCAGCGTTAAAACCGTGTATTTTTAAGCGTACAATGTATTACAGATATTCTTATATATTTTTCTACCGTGCGTTTGCGGTGTTTTAAAGACTGATGTGGCTAGTACAAGACTGCATGGTTTAAGTATGCGAAACATTTCATGTTTCGCTAGACCTACCGTTTGTTTGGTCATTACATCAAGCATAGGGTTCGCAAGACCGTTCCTCATTGTATTATAGTATTCCTCATTGTATCATAGTATTTCTCTTTATTGTATTATAGTATTTTTATATAGCGTGTAAGATTTACAGCACTCGAGCTGGTTGTCTTTCAACGTCCAAAGACTGTGCGTACTAGTCGCGAGGTCGATTCGACTGTTGCCAGTATTTAACTACCATTGTGATAGAATATGTGAAAGCACAGGGGCGTGCAATCAGATTCAGATCCACCTCAGATCTTGGGGGGGGAGTGCTGTGGGGAGCGCGTTAGCGAGTTTACCATCTATGTTCCCCCACCTCTCCGGCATGTGGAGAGTGGGGAGTCGTCGTCTCGGACGATGCGTGAGAGCGGCCATTAGCGCTCTTGCCTCTACGTCCTCGTACTAAACGGACGTGTCCAAAAATATATATCTACGCTCATCGAGCAAACCACGTGTTGATTATTCACCCACAGTTAGTCTATCTAATATTCACACGCGTCTCTAGGACCTGCCCCTTGGGTAGTCCAATAGGGTAACGAAAGCCTGCCCTCTATGTCGAACAGTCATTCTAAACAAGTCACACGTATACAAGCACGCACACACCTTTCAGCATTTCAACACATTTCAGAGTAGTTCCGGAGTTGGACGCTGTTCATGAACAGAGGCCGCCAGATTCAGTCCTCGAGTTATGGGTCGGTAACACAGTTTGGGTGGTGACACCAAGTTGCCACATACATTGTCGCACCGCGCGACGAAGAGATCGAACGAAACACGAGATCGAGTGGGATAGAGCGATCTGACCGACGATCGTCAAAACAAAACAATAGCGTAGGCTACAGATCGCTCTATCCCACTCGGTCTTGATGTGTTTCGTTCGATCTCTTCGTCGCGCGGTGCGACAATGCATGTGGCAACTTCAGCCAATAACCAAAATACGTGTGCCCCATCTTTAAAAGTGTGCCCAAATAGGTGACGCGACCAATCGTCACAGCAGCGTCAACAACACGTTCCGTGAAACATAAATTAAGTGAACAGTGTTAGTAGCCGTGCAGTGAAGTGAATATTCGGTACAATGACCCTGCGATCAGCTGAGCACTGGACGCCGATGACCAGGATCGGTACAGTGGCCTAGTGACACAGGTTTCCGAAAAGGGAAGGAAAGCAAGGAAAGGAATGTCCGAAAGGGTGAGTTTTGTTTAATTTATTGGTGATTATTAGGTGTAGAAATAAATTCGTTCCGATTATAGGGTACAATAACAGTTCGATTTAAAAAATATGAAAACAACTCGATCATCGAAATAATTTCCATTATTGTTAATTACCTTTTGCCATTTTTCTGGCAGCTTCTGAATACCACCGCGATAGAAATTCCAGTCGGAAAGAATTTATTCGTACACCTAATATTATTTTTTAAATTTAGTTGTGTTGGCCGTTGTTAAACTACGGATTTTTACCTCAATAACGAATTACGATCACTTGTCGTACATTTTCTGTTACGTTACCTTTTCGTTTATGCCTTATTTAAAAACGAAATTTACGTAGGGGAGACTGGGGCTAAGCCGCCACTTTTTTGGCGGTGCCAATTTTCGGCAATAAAATAAATTATTTTACCGTACATATTTACACTGTTGGAAAGAGTAAAGCCTCAGCTACAAAATTACTATACGATATAATTTTTATCTGGCATAGTGTAATGAAGAAATCGAAAAATTGACGTTGGTGTTTTTTCTGAAATGTCAAAATCGCCGGGGCTAAGGCGCCACCCCCTGAGGCTAAGTCGCCACCTTCTTTTCGTACCAAATTGTTAGTAGAAAATGAAAATTGTTTGAAGGAAAACACTCAAAGATGTGTTATTATTGATTCTCTAAGAATCACTTACCTTCAGATTTTCCGCGATGAGTGCGAAGGTGCAAACCGAAATTTTCGTTGCGAAAACAAATTCACTTTCGGCCACTTTTCATAGGAACCAACACGTTCAACGAAATAAAAATTACAATTTAGTACCTAAATTCACCATACTCTGTCGATCGCATTGAAATCTGATTGAAGATCTACAGTATCGACCGCGAGATCATACGATGTATAGATTCGGAGATATTTAAAAGTGGCGACTTAGCCCCGGTGGCGGCTTAGCCCCGGTCTCCCCTACTTCTTGTCCTCTCACTTCAAATTATTCTTATTTAAGATTCTGCTTTAAAAAAAAAACTGTGTAACGCGGTTTCCTTCGATGGATGCCGACTTGCTTGTTCGTACGTTCGTAGTACGAGCGCGGTCGCCTACCGCGTAGCCAACGTTACCGCGGGAGCTGGAGCGGAAGGCGTGCGCTCTCATTGGTCGGGGTTTTGGTTAATATCTCCTTAACGAAGCTTCGGACAATATTTTCGCTAAGGAAAAAGTTGCTTCAAATCACCCCCTGAATTACCCCTTTCAAGGAAACGCGACATTTTTGGGACACCCTGTATAGACTGTCGAACATACTGCGCAAACTAAATTATTAATACTTTTGTACATAATTAGCGATTCAACCGAATATTAGAAAGATAATTATTATAAGAATATTAAGAATGATTAATTATAAGTATTGGTAAGAGAGCAAAGCAAAATACAATGTAATAAGCGAATAAAATACAAAGTAACAAACAGCGACTCAATGCGCATGCGCCAACCGACCAATTCTCGAGTATAAAAGAGGCGCACGCAGCTAAGCGGGTCATTCGAAAGCTCTGCCAACAGAAGTGTGCTCGCCCCGGAAACGGCAGCGGCTTTCTAGCAGCAGACTTAGCTAAGAGAATCGAGCTCGCCCCGGAGACGGCAGCGGCCGTTCCTAAAGCTAGTATTACAGAGTATTGAGCTCGCCCCGGAAACGGCAGCGACCGTGCACTGTAATACACGAATCATAGTAAGAGTAAAACTCTGCCGAGAGAAGTGTGCTCGCCCCGGAAACGGCAGCGGCCTTCTTGCAGCAGACGTTGCCAAGAGTACTAGCTCGCCCCGGAGACGGCAGCGGCAGTACACTGCAACATATCTCTGTACATACATATATATATATTCATATTTAACACAAAAAACCAATAAAAACCAAAAATAAGATATATAATCGTAGACTATAGGAAATATTAATTATTTGTTATTGCTATTAGAATAAATGTGTTAGAATAAACAGACATTGTTACGTTAAGCCGTGGATTTTACTCCTTAAGGGGGTAGACACGGGTAAAACAGCGCTCTGTAATCGAAACAAATTGGCCCGAAATATGGGTTTTATAGGATACGTTGTTTGTCTTTATATGAGCACATTTGGGGCTGGGTGAGGTCTCATTCGAAAGAGGAAGGTTCAGTACAGCGCGCTCTGGTCATGGTTCGACGAGATTGTGTTATTATCTAATAATATGAGTGTACAAAGTAGAGCAAACGTTGAAAAAAAAAAAGTGTTTTGTGACTCAAACGATGACCAGAGCGCGGTGTACCGAGTCTTCCTCTTTCGAATGAGACCTCACCCAGCCCAAAATGTGCTCATATAAGGACAAACAACGTATCCGCGTGACTGCATTCCCAAATACGATTTCCGCCATATTGGCGATAAGCAGAGCAAGTCACGTGACAAATTTAGTTCAGCTAGTGGATACGAGATGGCGCCTACTCGGGAGGACTGCCAGCGTGGAATAATAGCAAAACTGAAGCGTTAGCTGGATACATGTGCCACAGTAAAAGCGTGATGCAGTCAATGTATACATTTTCGTACGATTAGAGGTTAGGTTATATGCATTTTAGGCATACATTTACTAGGAACTGCTGGGAACTGTATACATTTACTAAATTAACGCCTTTACCGTGACACATACATCACTTGAAATCGCTGTCGAATTTATGTTATAACTAGCTGACCTGTTACCCGGTTTCACCCGGGAATTATTTATGATGTTTGAAAAATAAAAAACCCTAAACCAAAAAAATAAATAGCCTATAATCTAATCTAGGACGTGTGTAATGTATATTCAGAATTTTAATTAAATCCGTTCAGCCGTTTTGGCGTGAAAGAAGGACAAACAAACAGACAACGTTTCACTTTTATATATTAGTAAGGATTATATGGCCACATTATTTAAAGTAAAAAAAGAGAGATTGGAACATTTTTACTAATACTGGAAATACTGATTTACTGATATCATATTTCAGAATGTGGAAGTTACAGCACTTATTTATAATTATTGCTCTTATTATTACTCTTTTTTATTCTTCTGACTATTGTATAAAACATGTAATAAGGAAAATTCTCCAAACCGGTCAACAGTTGACTCCCTGATTTTTTTGTAATTCTTTACGGTCCAATGCAGAGATGGGCATTATTTAAATAAAAGGATATACTTCCGAATGGCCCCAGTGGCTGATCGACACGAGGTTTGGGGGAGGGGTGTGTACCCTAAATCTAAAATTCTATATAGGTTCGGGTATTGATTAGTTCCCATTGTTTATTCGAAGGTTTTTCATCTTGGGCTTCGAATAATTTTTCTTCTTTCATTATATCTTTATCCTAAGGTCGTATTCAGATATATTGGCCGGTCTGACGATCGTGGATTTGTCAGTTGGAGTTGCTGGGCCCCCGAAGGGTATGGCGGGGTAACGGGAATGCTGCTCTTGTGGCTGTTAATTATTCTTAGCGTAATAGTTGTGTGCGTTACGAACTTAGAGCATATATACATACTTGGAGGTCTCATCGAAAGCTTGAAACTGTCGCCAACATGGTGCGAGAGAGAAAGACATCGTGCGAACTGGTGCGAGAGAGTGAAGTATAGATTCTCTCGCTCGCACGATGTCCTTCTCTCTCGCACGATGTTGGTCGGCAATTGGATCCACAGGAGACAAGAGGTCATGAGACCTCCATGTATACCTACTATATGCTCTAAGATTACGAAGTTATGCGTAGACCCATATGAGATGAAGCTATCGAGAAAGAATGAATGTTCTGACCATACTCCTCACGAAACTCACCGGCCAATATATTGTAGACGATCTTTATTTTCCCCTCGAAATTACTCGAACTAAAATCGGTACAATCAAACTAATATGGACGCTCGGATACGACTTCTTTGAAAGATCGTCCTTTTCTGTCTTCTCCCTGCTCGCGTCCGCCACGCGACCGCTCCTCCCCTCTCCTCCTCCTACAACCATCAACTGTTCGGCATTGTTGAGATTCGGATCCCTCGCCGGCGCTGCACCGATGCATATTTTTCCACAATATGTATCTGAATACGACCTTAGAAGCTCGAATGCCGACGAAAACCTTCATGGCCCGAGCCGCGCGAGATCGCCGTTGCTCGGCGATGCGTCATCGATTATACAGAAGCAGAATTTGTTTATTTTTCATCGCATCGATATGAAAGTGACACCACTGGATTTCTGGTATTCTCCCGGTTATATTGACAGAAAATAATTTAAATCGGACTATTTTTATCGAAACGGGCTTTCACTTCTATAAACAAATTTTTCACGTAATTTCCTTAATTATGGTCCGAATTATATCATTTTTGGGGCCAATTTGATCGAGAAAATATGATGAATCGATTGACGCCACTTTCGCAAAGATCTGATTAGAAATGCATAACTGCAGATTCGTCACTGCTTAGTGCGCAACATTGTATGGCCCCACTGGTTTCGAGCGCCGAAGCACACGAAACTCAGCGAGTCGCATGATTGCCAGCGAGAGGGACAAGAGGGGACTTTCGATGGCGAAGGAAAATCAGCCTTCGACAGAACTCAAATCGAGAAAGACTTTGCTGACCGAATTTATATTCACGTCAAATAAATACTTTAATTGTAAAATTTAGACGATGAAGTATTGTTGAATTTCGCCAGTTCTTACATATGCCCCATTTGGTTCGGAATTCTTGATCTCAGAGTTTCATGCATGTACCTATTGAAATGTTATTTTGTCTTATGATTACATGATTAGGACACACTCTACGTTCACTGAAAATTGACCGAATTGCACCATGTTTGATATCATTTTCATCGGGAAATCCTAAAAAATCCATCGGTAATACTTTCATCAACACTTATCAAAAACATGAACGTTTTATTTTTCTGTACTGGGTATTTTATCTAGCTCGTCGGTTTTATTGCTCTCGACTGTCAACGGGTGGTCTACTAGGGCCCGAAGGTCCTCGCTCGCAGCGAGAAAGCAAAACAGTGGGGTGGGTAGGTCTTTCCCGATAATCTGAGCCCACAGGCTTCTCAACAATTGGAAGACTGTACTTTCTGATGCTCTTGACGATACGCGCAACCATTTGCGTGCGTGGCTTCATGTTGCACGATAAAAAGTATTCTTTTAATTACAATTAGTAATTCAGTTTGCAAGTGCTATTAAATTAGGCGTAATTAAAATCATGCACAGTTCATTAATTTTAACTAATTTACCAATTCATTTATATTTTAATTCATTAATGCAGTACTCTGATTAAGAACATCGTAACGCGGAGCTAATATTATAGGCCCTAGAATCTACGGTATTGCCAATGTGCAATTGAAACGCGCCGCCACTTCACACTATCGTTTCTTAGCATTTGTACATGGTGATTCTTTAGCCAGAGTCGTCAAACGCGATGCTCGCCAGCAATCATGTGTCTCGCTGAGTTTCATCGGCTTCGACGCTCGAAACCAGCGGGGCCATACAATGTTGCGCACTAAGCACTGATGAATCTGAATTTTTGCAATTTCTAATCCGATCTTTACGAAAGTGGCGTCAATCAATTCCTTATGCTTTCTCGATCAAATTGACCCTAAAAATGATATAACTCGGATCATAATTAAGGAAATTACGTGAAATATTTGTTTGCAGCATTGAAAGCCTATTTCGTTAAAAATAGTCAGATTTAAATCATTTTCTGTCAATTTAATCGGGAGAATGCGAGGAATCCATTGATGTCACTTTCATATTGATGCGATGAAAAATAAACAAATTCTGTTTCTGTATAATCGATGACAACATCGCAATACCACCGGCGAGTGCATTAGCGCATATGAAAAACCATCGAATAATCAAGTTGCAATCCAAAGTGACTATTGCACCGGCGAGTGCAATCAGCGCATATGAAGAACTGTCGAATAAGCAATGTTCCAAAATGTAAGTATAAGCATGTAGTTTACAAAGTATGTAGAAGATACATACGGAGAGTGAAGAGGACCGTCTATGACGGGGGTGGTGGTGGGTCTCTTCACACTCTCCTAATAATAAATACCTGTAGCTATTCTTTCATATCAAGTGAAAATGACATGTATAAAAGCGTATGACACATACTTTTGTTATGCAAATAATTGGATTAATTAGAAATCATCATGAATGTTTCTTTCATATATGAATTTGCTTTAGATATTTCCACCAACCAGTATCAAAGGTGAAAATCATGCTCTATGAAGCGAGGAAAGGAAGACAGTCTTCTCCGCAAGCATAAAGATAAGTAAATAGCATACATACATTTACATTTTTATTGCATTCAGATCGATTACAACTCGTTATAACTTTTTATCACAGGTTCTATGACAACTAACTGTAATCGAAAGGAGTAAGTGCCATTCCGAGAAAATATGTATGAGAAATAGGAAACAATAATAATGGATTCTTCAGGAAGTGTAAGTATCAGTTTTTACATTCAAGTGGTATAAACCATAGACTTATATAGACGGAGCAGAAGAGAGGACTGTAGGCGAGGGGACTGTAAGATCGGAGGGGAAAAGGCAGAAACCATACAGGCAATTCGGTAGCTAGGTTCGGATGTATTCGGTTCTTGTCGGTTCGGCATTAATGGCTATGTTCGAAACATAACCACTGTTGCTCAATTATTACTGTTCTAAAGAATCGTAGTGGTCGTTGTATATAATCATATATTAATTGAGTGTAATAATTACTTATTGCGTAGTAAGCGGTTGTGCAAATCGCAGGAAAAATAAAAACTGCGAACAGTTGGAGAAAGAAAATATAAATAATGATAGTATTCGATTTCACATGTAAATAAATAATTATACATACATAACCAACAATTTACCCTGATAACCATCTGCCTGCAGTCTGCCAGCAGATGGACAGCAGGGTCTGCCAGGAGAGCGCAGGATCTGCCGGCAGATCGACGGCAGACTACGACCGCATTCAGCTACGGATCTGCCGGCAGACCCTGCCAAGCAGACCCTGCCGGCAGATCGACGGCAGATCCGCGGCAGATCCTGCTGCCCGCCTGACCATCCAACAGCGCCATCTGAAGGCCACAATTGCCAAACAATTCCCTGCGCGTGACGTCACATGGACGTCCCTACGGACCAACAAATGTATACCGTGATTGCTATAGGTGTATCCCTACCCCCAAATAACAAAGCACATTCTACATTTATTAAATAATTCATTTCAAAAAGTATTTATTCTATGTTTAATAATACAGGATTGGCGATTACAATTGTTACAAAATTATACAGGTAGCGCATATAAATTCGATGAAGAACATTCAATATTTACATTTATAAATCTATATACAATACGTCCCGTAACCAGTGGTACCTACTAGGTGCGATGTCAGAAAATTTCCTGTATTTTAGACTTCTTTTTTCTGTAGAATCACCATATTCCGTATTGTGTTAGCGCTGAAAACAAATAGAACATTAGTACAAAATTAAACGTAACGTATGAATAAACAGGATACATGCGATACTTACTTCAGCCCCATCTCCGCACAGCACACACCGTAGGTGATCATGCATGCTCCTGCGAACATTAACATTTATAAGAAAATATGTATTAAATTATTATCTACTAAACAAGACGCTAAACATTCGCACTTCGCGCATAACCCTACTTGTCTGTCTTGCAAATAATGTGAATCCCGATTTCCGCGACGTAGATAATTAGAACTTATTCAATTCCATAATTACGTTTGCCTTCTGGATACGTCGAGATGAATTGTCTGGATGTTGATGTATGAAATTACGTGGAATATTATTCGAACGCACGTCTTCAAGCACAGCGTGCGTCGCTAGCCGGTTACAGCGTAAACATTTCGCCTAATAGAGAGTGGGGGTAGATCCCCCACCATCCCCCACCATTATACCCCCACTCTCTATTAGGCGAAATGTTTACGCTGTAACCGGCTAGCGACGCACGCTGTTCAAGCACAACGGGTGCCACTTTGAACGGTACAATGAGCTACGCTCGGATTGGCTGCGCCATAGTGCCGAAATTCGTGATTGGTCAAGACTCTACATCCAGTTTGCGTTCGTTTTCGAGGTCTGAAGTGGCGTGGCAGTCACTGGCAGTGGCAGTCAGTGCCGGAAAAAGCGAAGAATATTCCAAGTAATTTCATCCATCAATATCCTAACAACTCATCTCGACGTATCCAGAAGGCAAACGTAATTATGGAATTGAATAATTTCTAATTATCTACGTCGCGGAAATCGGGATTCACATTATTTGCAAGACAGACAAGTAGGGTTATGCGCGAAGTGCGAATGTTAAGCGTCTTGTTTAGTAGATAATAATTTAATACATATTTTCTTATAAATGTTAATGTTCGCAGGAGCATGCATGATCGCCTAGGGCAGGGCTGGGCAACCCGCGGCCCATGGGCCGCATGCGGCCCGTTCCCCGACTTGCCTGCTCTGCCGGGCCGCAGGAGAACGACCCCCACCATACTCTTTTAACTCCTACACTACACTGTACTGGTGGCTCGCGAGCCGCATGTAGCTGCTGCTCCTACACCACCTGATTAAATAGCGTTTAATGTTTCCAATGTACATGGAAAAATAGAAGAAAATACGGGGTGTCTCAAATGAATTAAGAAGATCAATAATGTCAAGTCTTTGCTTGTATTTGGTCGTTTGCCGTCATTATCATTTTAGTAATTTGGCTTTTTGCTGATCGAGGTGTACTGCTGCATAGAAAAACCATAAACGGGAAAACGGAATGTTTAAACGCTTATAATTACAAAACCAAGTCTCAACCATAATTTTGTTATTCTTGATTTTCATCTTATTTGCACGTCTGGAATCACCCCTTAAATTTTCTCGCACGTGTTACCGAACATCTTGCATACATGAAAACAATTCATTATTAAATATCCTCCAACTTTAATTTATCTGTTCTTTACTCTCTTTCATTTTTTCTGTTCTTTACTTCTGTCTCTTTACTCACAAGGATCTTTCTTTCGTTGCTACGAGTCGTTGGGAACCGTACATGGCACCCAGGTTTGCGGGACTCGGTTCTTACCTGTATGCCGAATTTTTACAACCAACCACTTTATTATCCTTTTCTATTCCTATTTCAGTCTCTTTCTTTTTATTGCTATGTTGCTGTGCCTTTCCGTATTCGCGTTTAGTTCGCCAGTTAGTACTTCGCCTCGTTGCATCGCTCTACGTCGGACAAGCACAGATATTTTTGAGTTTATTTTTAGTGTTGTTACTTTGTTACTGTTGTTGTGTTCTATTGTTATTTGTTATTGTGTTCTATTGTCATTTGTTATTGTTTCAATTATTCACGGACTTGGACATTGCTTCGAAATGCCGAAAAGAAAGATTAGTGATGAAAAACGTCAATTTGCAGAAAGCTGGGAGACAGAATTTTTTGTTCTTGATTGTGACGGGCAACCTTTATGTTTGCTATGTAAAAAAATAATTGGGGCAATGAAGAGATACAATATTTCTCGCCATTATACTTCATATCATGCGGAAACATATGACTCGTATTCCGCACATTGTCGACGAGATACAGTGAATCGGTTGAAACTGCAACATGAAGTTGAAGAAAACATCGAACCTTCTATTGCTGCATCTACGTCTCAACAACAAAGCCTTGCGGCATCATATTCTGTTGCATTACAGATTGCACGTAACAAGAAATGTTTTTCCGATGGCGAACTCATTAAAAAATGTGCCATAGAAATGGCTAAAGCATTTGGAAACGAAAGTGCAGTGAAAAGTTTCCAGAGCGTGGCCCTATCACGGGCAAGTATTTCCCGACGTGTGAGTGAAATTAATGAACACATTGAAAATAATTTGAAATGTTTGTTAGAGAAGTGCCGGTATTTTTCCTTGTGTCTGGACGAAAGTACTGATATTAGTGACATAAATCAGTTATCAATTTTTGTGCGGATAATAGATAATGAATTTTGTATACATGAGGAACTATTAGCACTTGTGTCAATGCACGGAACTACGAAGGGAGTTGATATTTTCAACGCAGTTCGCCAGGAAGTGCAAAAATACGGTGGATCTGCCAAGTGTACTGCCATTGTTACAGATGGAGCAGCAGCAATGGTAGGCTGCGTAAATGGATTTAGAGGCCTGTTAAAAAAACATGGAATTAACTGTCACACATTCCACTGCATTATTCACCAAGAAGCATTGTGTGGAAAGATTTTAATGCTCAGCTCAACTATGAAAATTGTAATAAAAATTACTAATTTAATTAGAGGAGGAAACAGGGCACTGTCCCACCGCAAATTTCAACATTTTTTGGAAGAAATGCATCGTATGGAGACCTGCCTTTATATAGCGACGTACGTTGGTTAAGTGCTGGAAGAACGTTGCAGCGTTTTTTCAATTTACGGTCTGCAATTCCGGAATTTTTACAACGGGAAGTTAAAGGAAATTCCGAAAATATGGAACAAAAATTTAAAGACGTTAATTTTTTAAGTGAACTGGCCTTCTTAACAGATATTACTCATCACCTCAATTGCCTAAATATAAATTTGCAAAAACAACAGCAAACAGTGTCTGACTTAATTGGTTATATAAAAGGTTTTCAAAATCAATTACAGCTCTTTATTTCGGAATTGCAAAATAATGAATTGTACCATTTTCCATCATGCAAAGAAATCGGTGATGAGTATCCAGACGCAAACTTTGTACAATTTGTCTCACCTTTAGTGGACATTCAAAAACAATTTGAAACAAGATTCAAAGATTTTGATGCACTACAAAAGGATCTCATCATATTTAACAACGCTAAGGGATGCAAGATTGAAGAACAAGAAAATTCATACAAAATGGAGTTGTGCAACATTCAAGCAGATCCTTTGGCCATTTGTAGGAATGAATATGGACTCCACTTTTTTAAATTACTAGCAGCCGAGAAATATCCTAAACTGGTAGATTTTGGTTTGAAAATTTGCTCTATTTTTGGCTCAACATATAAGTGTGAAAGCAGTTTCTCTGTAATGAGAAATATCAAATCGAAATACCGGTCTTCACTAACGGACGATTCACTGCGCTCTTTGCTCAGAATAGCAACCAGCAACATTTCAGTTGACATACCATCCCTTGTCGACAAAATGATTAATCCACAATGTTCCCATTAAGATTTCACATCGGTAAGTGCATATTCTTTTTTCTTATTATAATAAAAACCTTATGTCAAAATAGGCTCATAATTGTAATCGACGTACCGTACAAGGTACCTATATATGACCGCACTCGTAGGAGTAAAAGGAAGGGACATGGAGGGGCAGCTAATCTGCTGATGGTGGGAGAACCGGCTGACTGGTAGTGGGGACTGTACGGCCCACGGCGACGAACAAGTTGCCCAGCCCTGGCCTAGGGTGTGTGCTGTGCGGAGATGGGGCTGAAGTAAGTATCGCATGTATCCTGTTTATTCATACGTTACGTTTAATTTTGTACTAATGTTCTATTTGTTTTCAGCGCTAACACAATACGGAATATGGTGATTCTACAGAAAAAAGAAGTCTAAAATACAGGAAATTTTCTGACATCGCACCTAGTAGGTACCACTGGTTACGGGACGTATTGTATATAGATTTATAAATGTAAATATTGAATGTTCTTCTTCGAATTTATATGCGCTACCTGTATAATTTTGTAACAATTGTAATCGCCAATCCTGTATTATTAAACATAGAATAAATACTTTTTGAAATGAATTATTTAATAAATGTAGAATGTGCTTTGTTATTTGGGGGTAGGGATACACCTATAGCAATCACGGTATACATGTGTTGGTGCGTAGGGACGTCCATGTGACGTCACGCGCAGGGAATTGTTTGGCAATTGTGGCCTTCAGATGGCGCTGTTGGATGGTCAGGTGTAGGGATATTAGTATCGCGTGGCCTGCCTGGCTTCCCCCACTTCTCCGGTATGTGGAGAGTGGGGAGTTCTTCTCGTACAAAGAGAAGTGACGCCATGCCACTGTCTGGACGACCATTGCTAGCGTCGTATGGACGCGAGAGGAAATATACTCTTTTGTTAATCGTTCATTGAAATCAGTGCGTTCTTACTTCCACCACTTCCTAGTCAGTCTATAATCGAAATAACTGGTCTCTCCAACGACGGAGCCAACAGTGGTGACCCCGACTAAAGAATTCAGTGGTTTTTTTTGTATCAACGCATCAAAAACGATTGTGGCCGGTGCGATCTACGCACGCGGTCGGGAATCCAAGTCCATCGCAGTCACGTGGACGTCCAGCCCTGGGCAGTACCATTGGCGGTATCACTGCTAGTCTTCGGCAATCGCCGGATACCGGATTATTGCCTTTTATCCTCTGGGCACCCGATTGGGCATCGAGGGATTGCGTGAAGCCATCGTCACCGGCGCCTTCTTGTTTCTGCGAGGGATTGCGTGAAGCCATCGTCACCGGCGCATTCTTGTCTCTGCGAGGGATTGCCTGAAACCAACGTCTCCGGCGCCTTTACTACGGTCGTTGCAGCGTGTTGGATTTTCTCTGGTGCGCATATCCCCAAGCACGTGTTGTGGAAGTGTCGTCACTTTGTTTCGCGTGCACCGTAGTTGTGATGTCGGACGTCGACGCTACCGAGAATAGGGTTCAGAACGATTTGTCCGCGCTTGAGGCCCAGGTATGGGACCTGCAGCAACGTCTGGCGGCTTTCGAGGCTTCGCCTGGCCCGCCGCAGGGTCAGACCGCCGGAGTCCCAGAGCAGGCTGTTGCCGAACCGGCTCGCGTGGATTCGTATAGGCAGCCAAAAATTCCAGCCTTCTTTCGGGCCGACCCAGCAATTTGGTTTATGCAGGTCGAGGCATCGTTGCGTAATGCACAAATCACGGTGGAAAGTACCAAGGCAGACTTCGTGCTAGCGGCCGTCGATGCGGAAGTAGTGGGTTGCGTAAAAGACATTATTCAGACACGTCCTTCTCCGACAGACATATATCAGCGAATCAAATCGCGTATTATTGCTACTTTTGCCAGCTCTTCGGAGGGCAACCTGCGTAAATTGCTTAAAGGGCAAGTACTTACCGATGGCAAACCATCACTCCTGTTAAGTCGCTTGCGTAATCTAAATGATGGGCAGTGTGACGATATAGTGCTCAAGTCCATATTTTTGGAACAGCTGCCAGCGGGCCATCGGGCAATTCTCGTCGCTGCGGGCTCCATGGAGCTGGATCGGCTCGCAGAGATCGCGGATACGATCGCGGAGAACGCGGGACCTGCCGAGGTTCAGGTAGCTTCCACCTCTGGCACATCGTCGCGTCCTGCGCCAGAAGTTGATCTCGCGGCGTGCGTGGTTGCATTGACGAAACAATTAGAGCACTTGAAAGCGTCATTCCAAAAGGATAAACCGCGTGGACGAGCGCGCGCTCGGTCGCGTTCGGTGAGCAGGCAACGGGGTGAGTCGCAGAAGCGTCACAAATCTGGGCTTTGCTTGGCTCATAGGAAGTACCCGCAGAATCCATTATCATGCAGGGAGTGGTGCATGAATTATGCTACTTGGAAGCAAAAAAACTAGGCGATCCTTCCTGTGCGGAGACGTCTAGTGAAGGTGCAAACTCAGAGAATCGTCTCCATATTCGCGATCGCGCGTCTGGTCAATCTTTTCTGATTGACACGGGGGCAGACATTTCATTGCTGCCCGCTAACCTCAAAATTCACGTCAAACCTTCCGCGCGTAAGCTTTTCGCCGCGAATGATTCGCGAATCGACACGTTCGGCGAGTCGCTTCGCGAACTGGATCTGGGTTTGCGTCGCGTGTTTCGTTGGAACTTTTGTATCGCGGCGGTACCGTATCCGATAATTGGTGCGGATCTTCTTAAGCACTACGGTCTTATTGTCGATCTCAAGAGACGCAGACTCTTGGATACGACTACGCGAATGTATTCCCTGGCAGTGGCTAGGGCCGTGCCGGTGCGGTCGGTTAGTTCGGTCAACCCGGGTTCGAATTTTTCTGAGCTTCTGGCGGAATTCCCGGAGATTACTGGCTCATCCCAGCTATCCCCTCCTCAGGAGCGGGACGTCTTACATTATATAATGACCACCGGGCCGCCCGTTGCGGATCGTCCGCGGCGCTTAACCACGGAGAAGCTTAAAGCGGCTAAAGCGGAATTTAAAGCACTAGTCGCGGCCGGTATCTGTCGCCCTTCTAGCAGTCCTTGGGCCAGCCCCATTCATCTTGTTCGCAAAAAGGACGGATCCTGGAGAGTCTGTGGGGATTATCGAAAGGTGAATGCCGTCACTATACCGGATAAATACCCGACGCCGCATCTGCATGATTGCACCGCCAATCTGCAGGGTAAAACCATATTCTCGTCTCTCGATCTCTACAGGGCCTATAATCAAATACCCATGGCGCCCGAAGACATTCAGAAAACCGCGGTCTGTACGCCTTTCGGTTTATTTGAGTATTGTTATATGACTTACGGCTTGCGAAATGCCGGTCAGTCGTTCCAGCGATATATAAACCGCGCACTGGGCGATCTGGACTTCGCGTTTGTGTACATCGACGATATTTTGGTCGCGTCGTCCTCTCCTGAGGAGCATTCTGCCCACTTGCGAGAGATCTTTCGACGGCTTAAGAAGTTCCAGCTTCGTCTGAACGTGGATAAGTGCGTGTTCGGCGCGTCCGAGTTGGATTTTCTGGGGCACACTATTGACTCCAGGGGAATTCGTCCCACGACTCCGAGAGTCGACGCGATCACGGAATTTCCCATGCCCACTAATGTAATGCAATTACGGCGTTTTCTCGGCATGGTGAATTTCTATCGCAGAAATTTACCGCACTCGGCGAGTGCTCAGGCACCCTTAAACGCGTATCTTCGCGAGTCTCACAAAAATGACAAAAGGGAAATCGAGTGGACCGCCGAGGCGAGGGACGCGTTCGTGAAGATCAAAGCTGATCTTGCCAACGCGGCCTTACTGGTGCATCCTCGCAGCGATGCAAGCATCCGCTTGGTCTCGGATGCGTCGGACTCCGCTATGGGCGCAGTCCTCGAACAACTGTCCGTATCGCGGGTTTGGGAGCCGCTCGCGTTTTTCTCCAGAAAGTTCAACTCCGCGCAGCTCAATTATAGTACGTACGATCGCGAGCTCACAGCCATTTACGAGGCAACTAAATACTTCCGTCCATTTGTTGAGGGTCGCGAGTTCAGTATAGTCACCGACCACAAGCCATTGATTTACGCATTCGCGCAGAAGGCCGATAAGGCATCCCCTAGGCAGGTTCGTCAACTGTCTTATATCGCGCAGTTCTCTACTAAAATAGAACATGTGGCCGGTGCCGACAATGTAGTCGCTGACGCATTGTCGCGAGTTGATTCATTGCGCTTGCCCGTGGAGGTCGAGTTGGTGCGGCTTGCGGAACTGCAGGAGGCTGATCAGCAACTCCAGTTGATTCGCAAGTCTGCGGACTTTCCGTTAAAAATGAAGGCAATCCAGTGGGGACCGAACCACTCAACGATCTTCTGCGAGATTACCGGCGAATCGATTCGTCCCTATATTCCGTCGAGCCTGCGGGAGACGGTTTTTAACCTATTTCACCGACCGGCACATCCGAGCGCGAAGGTCACGGATCAGCTAATCCGACAGCGCTATGTATGGCCGGACATGCAGCGTGATATCGCGAAGTGGTGCAAGACATGCACCGATTGTCAGCAGTCAAAGATTTCGCGGCACGTCAAGTTGTTGCCCGGGCAGTTCGTGGCTCCCGACGGTCGTTTTGACCATGTGCACGTCGACATAGTGGGCCCCTTACCGGAACGTGGCGGTTATGTTTATTGCGTGACCATGATCGATAGATTCTCTCGGTGGGTGGAGGCCGTGCCCTTGCGGGAGGTGTCGGCGCAGTCGGTCGCAGAGGTGTTTTTCGACACCTGGGTTTCGCGTTACGGGGCTCCCAAGATTTTAACATCCGATCAGGGTGCTCAATTCGAGTCAAGGCTGTTTTCGGCATTGCTATCCTTGATTGGCTGCGAGCGGATTCGCACGACAGCATATCACCCTGCGAGCAATGGGTTGATTGAGCGATGGCACCGAGTGTTCAAGGCTGCGTTGATGTGTCACTCTGACACCAACTGGCCTCGTACCTTGTCAACGGTGCTTCTCGGTCTCAGGACGCACGTGCGACCTGACACCGGCGCATCCCCGGCCGAATTTTTGTTCGGAACGACCCTGCGACTTCCCGGCGAGTTTTTCCTTCCGGAGGATTTGGTTCCTGATCCGGACATTTTTGTGAACGAGTTTCGTGAGCACATGCGTTTGGTGCGACCGGTGCCAATTGCGCATAAGTATAAGAAGCGTGCGTTCGTATTCAAAGAACTACACACATGTTCTCATGTTTTTCTGCGGAACATGGTTAAGAAGTCTCTCGAAAGACCTTATACCGGACCGCACAAGGTGCTGCAACGGGTGAACGATCGGGTTTATACGATCGAGGTAAACGGCGTGCCTAAGTCTGTTTCCGTCGAGCTCCTGAAACCAGCTCATCTGGTTGCTGACGAGTTCGCGGAGTCCGCGCCGTCCCAAGGAATGGACAACGGTCCATCCGCTTCTGCGAGCACTCCGTCCGTTCTTAAAACGTACCAACGTAAAAAGGTCGCGTTCGCGTCCACTACCAAAGACTAGTTTAATCACGTTAAGACTGTTCATATCATGCGTTCAAGCGTATGGTGCAATCCCATGTTCCTATACTGCGTGAAGTATATTTTTATATTTTTATATTTTCATATTTTTCTCTTATATCTGACGTATAGTATTTCGTAGCTTATAAGAATCAGCGTTCTACCTGTGTGTTATGCGTTACGGCACGAGGGCCGGGATAACTCCCACCAAGTAGTTGACGGAATCTGTCACATTCAGCACCGACCTCAGGTCTTGGGGGGGAGTGCTGTAGGGATATTAGTATCGCGTGGCCTGCCTGGCTTCCCCCACTTCTCCGGTATGTGGAGAGTGGGGAGTTCTTCTCGTACAAAGAGAAGTGACGCCATGCCACTGTCTGGACGACCATTGCTAGCGTCGTATGGACGCGAGAGGAAATATACTCTTTTGTTAATCGTTCATTGAAATCAGTGCGTTCTTACTTCCACCACTTCCTAGTCAGTCTATAATCGAAATAACTGGTCTCCCCAACGACGGAGCCAACACAGGCAGGCAGCAGGACCTGCCGTAAATCTGCCGTCGATCTGCCGGCAGGGTCTGCTTGGCAGGGTCTGCCGGCAGATCCGTAGCTGAATGCGGTCGTAGTCTGCCGTCGATCTGCCGGCAGATCCTGCCGCCAGATCTGGTTATCAGGGTATATATTATATATATAATCTTAGAAATTCAAATGTGTTGCTTGATTATCGAATAGATAATATGTTTATAATAAAAATATTTTTTTTTTCATCAGTTATGTCGCAGCAAATGAACGATATATATCTATTATACTATATAATTATTTATGCATATTAATTATATTTATGAACTTTTAAGCTTACAAAATCTTTAAAAATATAAATATTATTGCATATATCTATAAGTACGATTTTATTTAAAAAAAAGCTTCTATTCTATTTACTAATTTTGTTATATATACCCAGTCAGCCACGTCCATTTAAGCAGATTTTGCTCAACGCCTGACTACAAATGTTTGTGACAGAAAGACTACAGATTTGATACAGGATTTGTTATATTCGATGATGAAAGCAGACTGACAGCAGAAAGCCGACAGATTGTGCTGCCTTAACCTGCGAGCAGATTGGCGGCAGGGTCTGCTGTACAATTTAATGTCAGAAATCGAGCAGACCCTGCGCACCGCGATCTGACGGCAGATAGGCTGCAGAAATCGAGCAGATCCTGTTGACATAGCCTGCGAGCAGTTTGGCGGCAGACACTGCGGAGAATCTGCTAGTACAATTTAATGTCAGAAATCGAGCAGACCCTGCGCAGCGTGATCTGACGGCAGATAGGCAGCAGAAATCGAGCAGATTCTGATGTCAGGATCTGACAGCAGAATGGCGGCAGAAAGTAAGGAGAGTCTGCTGATACAATTTAATAGCAGGAATCGAGCAGACTCTGCGCAGCGCGATCTGACGGCAGATAGGCAGCAGAAATCGAGCAGATTCTGATGTCAGGATCTGACAGCAGAATGGCGGCAGAAAGTAAGGAGAGTCTGCTGATACAATTTAATAGCAGGAATCGAGCAGCCTCTGCGCGGCGCGATCTGACGGCAGATAGGCAGCAGAAATCGAGCAGATTCTATTTATATATAAATCGATTGATACACGCATCTAAATGATAAATAATTTTTCTACATTTTCCAAAAATATTTATATTTTCTGTAATACATTTACCATACATATAATTTCAGTTTTTATTAATTTAATTTGTGTTTACAAGTTTTACAAAAGAATGTAAATAGAACACATAAATTACAAAAGAACTTTTAATATTGACATTTATTAAATATATATAGGTACGGTGTTCCGTAACCGATGGTACACGCGGAAGGGTGGTGATTTTACATGAAAAAATAAGTCGAAAATTTAGAATAAAACTATAATTAATATACCTGGTCGAAATTCTAGAGACGAATACAATATTAGTATAAGATTTAATTAAGATTAGGATGGCACTGAAAATTACTGTTTGATATATCTCTATGTAAACGTTTAAATAACGGGCGTTGCAAAATGCAGATTGGTTCGTTAGAAACGTTCACAGTGGTCTGTCTATCGGTGGTCTAGCGAATATTTGCAACTCTATATAATTTTTATACGTATTTAAAATAATTCTATCTTCAAAAATGGTGATGCTAGAGCTGAAATGTGTAACTCATTCTACATAAAGTGGTTGTAAAAAAGTTTTCTCTACAAGACACAATTCATACATATTCATTTTCCACATTCCAAGAAACCCCAGAAAATGAATTGTAGTTTTAAAACACCCTTGGAGGTTGAGAGGTGAAAGTTTTAAGGATGGTAAAACATTGTCGATGATGTTTTCCAAACAAATAATAAGCTAAACCTAACTGATGATTTATGTACGACTTGCGACATTTATCTCGCTAGATCTAGATTGTTAATGGACAGACCACTGTGCGTCGCGAGGTAGTTCCCGTAATATTGAAATCACCACAAAATTACCTTTCTTAAAAAAAAGTACAAAAAAGAACGCCAAGTATACGCGCGCAATAAACGGTAAATTAATAATCCCATTAAAACGAATCCCATTTAAAAACATTGTCGTAAATTAATATCTTTACAAAACTAATGGTATACAAAAATGGCGCCAATTATAACAATGGCTATTTATACAAACAATTGGATTTAAATTGAATAAAAGATTCATCATTGGAAGGAACAAAGAAGGTAATAATATTAAGCAGATATATTTTTATAGAAATAAATATTTCAATACCAATAAATATTTTATTCAAAATACTTGGCGCTGCGCTCCGAATTGGTGTTGCTAAACTGAATAAATATGTATGAATTGCATTGATCTTTGTCTTTCTTTCTTGTCTCAGTGGTGTGTTGTCTTGTTTTGTTTATACCAAGACAATTAACATTATTTTGGTTTCGCAGCACCAAGTATTGTGAATAAAATAGTTATTGGTATTGAAATATTTATTTCTATAAAAATATATCTGTTTAATATTATTACCTTCTTTGTTCCTTCCAATGATGAATCTTTTATTCAATTTAAATCCGATTGTTTGTATAAATAGCCATTGTAATAATTGGTGCCATTTTTGTATACCATTAGTTTTGTAAAGATATTAATTTACGACAATGTTTTTAAATGTGCTTATTTTTCATCTGTTCGTGCAGCAGGGTTACTTTCTTCTTCTCTTCTGCTTCGATTATCTGTAAATATATAAAAGCCACATTTTAGTTACAATTTAACATAGAACTTATAGAAAAGAATGGCCTTTTGCTATAGTAAGTGTAGATACTACATAATGTGTCCGAAGGAGGTGAGAATATATGGCAGAAGGACTTGTTGCAGGAAATTTAAATGCTAATGGTAATTTAGCGAAAATGAACGAAGAGATCCAATATATTTTTAACGCAAAATGCCTATAACAAAATTAATAATATTAATAGAATTAATTTAGTATGTTTATTGGTGTATTGAAATAAGTATATTAGTAATGGGGAACTAATAAAATTAATGCATAGCGTGACAACTACTGTGGATTTTAACTGTATTACGAATGTATTTTCCCAAAGATTGAAAAGAATCAAGGGAGATGTGTTTTCAGCGTACTTTTTTCACTAATGTGACTTGCTCTACATTGCGAGCAATCGACCATAATTTTCTTAATTAATGCTATGTCTTTTGACAAATTTTGTCGATTTACCTTATTTGATAAATTTCCATAAACTTGTGCGAAAGAAGGTGCTTCTCAGTCTACCGTAACCTTCTCTGGACAACTTCCAAGCCTGTGCGTCCCCTTCATTTCTATAAGCATACATAGAAACTGTAAATTAAAAATAGTTTGCTGGTATAAAAATATGTGGCAATTTAAATGCAATTTGTTACAGTATATTATTTTGTACATACGTGTTACAAATATTCAGAAACTTGTGCGAAAGAAGATGCTTCTCTGACGAACGTTCTTTGGACAACGTTCCAAAGTCTGTGCGTCCCCTTCGTTTCTATAAGCATACATAGAAACTGTAAATTAAAAATAGTTGGCTGGTATAAAAATATGTGGCAATTTAAATGCAATTTGTTACAGTATATTATTTTGTACATACGTGTTACAAATATCCAGAAACTTGTGCGAAAGAAGATGCTTCTGTTACAAGCCGGGGCTGCGGCAACGCGAGAGGCCGGCGAGAGGGGTATTTCCCAAGGAATACGGTTTATGAATTTGTTAGTTAGAGGGCGGACGAACCTGATGCGAAATCAGGGAGCCGCAGGATTATCGGAAACGAGGACGAACCTGATGCAAAATCAGGGAGCCTCTAGGAATGGAGTCACTCACGGACGAACCTGATGCGAAATCAGGGAGCCGCAGGAGGGTGATTATTCGTGAACGAACCCGATGCGAAATCGGGGAGTCACTAGGATGATGTTCACAGACGAACTCGACGCGAAGTCGAGGAGCTGTTAGGAGGTTGGATTATTCACAGACGAACCTGGTGCGTAACCAGGGAGCTGTTCGGAAGGTGGTTGACTTACAGACGAACCTGATGCGAAATCAGGGAGCTGTAGGATACGGACGAACCTGATGCGAAATCAGGGAGCCGCAGGAGAGGTTAAACGTGGACGAACCCGATGCGAAATCGGGGAGCCACTAGGTTGGAGAAGATTCCTTGTTCTGGTATTGGATGCGAACGACCCTGATGTGAAATCAGGGACTCGCGGGAAATGTTAGTATCGCCTCGTAACTCTTAATTAATATTTGATACAACTCGAGCGGTAAAGTTGTATCTGTGGGTGAGTGCTACTAATATTATAAGGATCGCTGGGTAAAAGATGGGTTTTAACGAATCTGACTCAATTTAGACGTGAACACCATTCGTGTATTCAATAACTAATTATTGTACAAATGTAAGTGTCGCGATTAAATAGTGTAGTAAAAGTGTATGAATTACCACTGATTTGCGCGGTGTTGACGCACTGGCGATGCGGGGCGTACGAGTGGTTATTCGGAGAAGCCAAATAGAATATAAACCGAACTCGCGGATTCTATGAGGTTAACTATGATTCCGACGGAGACTTTAGCTCGATCTTACTAGATTTAGCCAACTCTGTACGAGCGTGACACGACGTTACTCTACGCGTAACTGTACTGCTTTGAACCGAAGAGGGTAGAAACCAAAGGGTTTATATAGTCCCAAAAATGAGTGGGGATTAGTTGGAAATCTCCATATAAGGAAATCCTTCGGGGTCGTCGTCGTGTCACTCCCGTTCCCATGATCGTCAACCAGATGGTCGAGAGCACGACCCCCATTAGTGGTGTGTGATAAGCAAAAGGATTTTAGGGCGTTTTCCCTTCGCAGACGCGAGCTCGAAAAAACGGTTGAGAGCGGCGTATGGGAAAATTCCACATACGTAACACTTCTCTGACGAACCTTCTTTGGACAACGTTCCAAAGTCTGTGCGTCCCCTTCGTTTCTATAAGCTCTACATAAAAAGTCTATTAAACCTTTTTGGCGACTTGCCTTGCTAATTGAGACAATAATTCAGAGTCCTATATGGTATAAAAACTCGTGACATTTAAAAAATTTTGACAACTTACCTTATTTGACACTTGGTAGGTTATGTTCGATTGAAACTAGCTACGATACGTTTACTAGCGACCCGAACGCATCGGCTTTTTGTATTTTTCGTGCCGCGTGATTTGAGCCCATGTATGAACAATTTTATAGCGAATTCGGTACCTCGCACTGATTCCGCACTGGTGCCAGAAAATGACTTGGATTGGTTGTTTCTGATAGAAACGAAGATAGCTCTATAAGAATCAACCAATCAAAGTCATTTTCCGGCACCAGTGCAGAGTCAGTGCGAGGTACCGAATTCGCTATTAATTTTGGCGCTATAACGGTAATCTCGGATAGGCTGCGCCACTTTGCCGAAATTCGTGATTGGTCAGGATTGTACTGGATTACAGGGCTGACAGAAGTGGGGATACTAAGCACGACTTACGATGTATCGGGAGTAGTAGAGGGGGCATCCTCGCATGTGTGCATAAGTAGTATAGTATACATGTAGCTATACGGCCGGGCACACAGTGACAAGTGAGGACGTATGCGTTCCTAAATCGCGTCCCCACTTCTGGCAACGCTGCTGGATTGCATACGTGCCGGGCCGTAGGTGTTCCCTCTCTACACGAATGCATTGCACGAACCACTTCGCGGCAACGCTGCGCAGGTCCCCGAGCTCAACTGTCGCTATTCGCTAACCGTCGCTATTCGCTATCCGTCGCAGCGCAAGGAAGTCGAAGTGATTGTACTACCGCGTGTTGTACCTAGATATTTATATGTAGAAGCAGTGAGAAAAGTGTACAAAGTATTCCAGTGGCTGCAGAACACCAAGAAGAGCTACGTAATTATGAACAATTATAATTTTTAATGATCTATTTCGTGGAAATTGGCACATGAATATATATATACATATGAAACAATGTTGCGGACGAGCGAGTTTCGTTGCGCGAGCATTTCTGTCGTGTAAGACTAATAATAAAAGAATAAAACTCAAGAGATAACGTTTAAAATGTTATATTTCCTCGATAAAGTATAACGATGCGTCGTCGTCGTAAACGCGATACATTCACGAATGCTTCTCGGCATCGCAGTCGTCCAAAGCCTGTCTTGTTCAGACCACGACGCAGTCCTCGGAAAGATTTGTTTTATAACACCTCCAAGTGTCGATTTTTCAATGCCTAAGTTGACGACCGCTAAATGACCGTTTGGGAACTCGCTCGTCTGTCTTGGGCCTAAGGGTGTCCCGTAATTTCTATCCTATCTTGTTAAATATTGTACCAATGGATTGGTGAAGTTTTTCCGATGGAAATAACACGACATACATCGCACTAATTTTAATAGTAACCAATTTGAATATACTTATATATTATCCTGAATAATGATCAGGACAAGACGTACGAATTACGACATTATTGTTAAAACTAGCCCCATTTGCCGTATTTTGGCTCATTATTGGTACTATTTCCAAAAAGATCGAACGAAAATCATAGAGATTGAAATTTTCATGATTGGATGATACATCTCGCTACCCGATATCGCCCGTTTAACGCATTTGACGAGAATTCTCGCGACCCAGTACCGGCCGACCGATTATGTACACAAAGTCTATATTTTGCGTCGTGTCTCTTGTCGTCCGAGACCTGTTTCTTTGTAATATATTTGTATACGTTCTTCAGTCGGGTATCCCATATTGGAAGCCGTACAGTAAGTCAAAAAAGTATTTGTACACCTAGTTTTTTTGCAATAACCTTATACAAATAAGTGTATTGTATTAAGGCTTATAACCTAGTACAATCTTTGCTCCCTTTCGCACGTTCGATACATTGCTCTTCTTTCTATCTTATTCCCTATGTCTATTAATTCTAAATATTATGCCGCAACTGTATCCGTGCACTTTACGCATTTACGCCCTCTCTCGGAATTTGTTCGTCGAACTTCTGGACGTGGTTACATATTACTGCGCATTTACCAGTAAGACACTATTTTGTTACGATTATGCACTTGTTACGAGTTGTAACAGGGATGTTGAAGTTAGGATGTTGGTGCGGATGCGGAAACTGATGCGGATGCGGATGCGGATGGGGATGAGTTCGCTGCCCGTGGAGCGCTAATGCGCTCTGCTCACGCTCGCCTCTCACTGCAACTCTCCAACTTCTTCCAGTGTTAATTAGGTTTAAATAAATTGACTCAGACTCGTTCGTGTTGTAACTTGGTTTAGTATTTCTAAGATAAATTGTACGTCTAATAGCTTTGGTCGTTGATCAACGAATGAATTGAACAAAGATGCCGTCGTTCAGGATTGAAAAGTGTACATGTTTTTGTTATCCAATTAAAATGACAGTTTCTTAATTAATTGTCTAACGAATCGTTTGATTGGTTCTTCATTCATTACGAACGAGCGTTTTTACATGATATCCGTGATTTAATAACGAAGCAACCGAAACCAATATTTAATCAATACCATTAACGAGCGTCTCTACGTAGTATTCCTTGGAATGCTTTGTTCATAATTTCAGTTACTTCGTTTAACATTTAAATTTGGCGCATCTAAACTTGACCATGCAGAGCCATCTAACGTTAGACTATACTCATGTGTTACCACATGAGATCGTAACATTCCTTCACCCTTACGGAGAAAAGGTGTTTCCATGAAACAACTTTTCTAAATCTATAATTCTTTAGTTCGTAGTACACTTACAATCGCATTTTCCAAGATCAAAGCACTCTTTTCGTAATCTGAACATAACATAATAATAAGAACGAATATAATTTAAATTTAATTTAAACTTCAAAACTCGCTTAAAACATTTATAATTTATGAATTTAGAATTATATATCATCGGTTGATGTACCTGGTCTAATATATGCTAATTTTAATTTATTTGTATGTACAATTTTAAATTTGTTAACTTCCAATATTATTTCAACAGTTAAATCGTTGATTGCTCTACTGATCTTGTAAGGACCTAGCCAATGACAGTCTAATTTGGTTCGTGGTTCTTTTAGTAAATATACATCGTCGCCTACGTTAAATTTACGAGGGTTTGCCTCACGGTCGTAATATCTTTTACTTCTCTCTTTAGCGCGTTGCAAGTTTTCGGCAGCAAGTGTCTGGGTAGTGGTGATTTTAACAAAAAGATCATCGAGGTACTGGACGAAGGTACGCGGTACCCTCTCTTTGACAAACTCAGATGGAATAACTGCTCTCACCCCAAAAACCAATTCGTGTGGTGTAAACCCCGTGGCTTCATGGACTGAAGTATTGTACGAAAACATGCCAAATCGAATCCACTCGGCCCAATCACCTTTTGTACAATAATGCCTCAAATAATCAACGAAGACCCTATGTGCTCTTTCAAGGGAACCTAAAGACTGAGGGTGGAACGCGGTGGAGGTTATCCTTTGTATCCGGAATATTTGACAGAATCTTTTCATCACCTGACCGACAAAATTTCTTCCCTGATCAGTGTGTATGACCCTCGGACAACCAAACCTACTTATAAATTGTTCGGCCAAGGCCACTGCTACAGTTGTTGCCTCTATGTTAGTTAACGGAATGGCATCAGAGTATTTAGTCAGGTTATCCTGCAGGGTAAGTAAATATTTATTCCCGTTTTTAGTTAAAGGTAAAGGCGCTACAATGTCCATTTGGACCTTTTCAAATGCTCGCCTTGGTGTGTCAGTGATGCACATGGGTTGTTTAACTTTCATAGAATGAATCTTATCTCTCTGACAGGTGGGACAAGAACGGACAAATTCTGAAATTTCTTTCATCATTCCTGGCCAATAATAATGCTCCCTCATGCACTTTTGGAGTTTCCCGATACCTCTATGACCTCCAATTGAAGACTCGTGAGATTCTTTGATTATTTTTAGACGATTAGACTTAATTGGGATTATTATTTCGCTCGTGCATACAGTGATTTCAAATTTAGTATCAGTGAAAACTAGTTTAAATAAATCTTCTACTTGATTCCATTCGAAATTATTAAAACTATCAGGATCCTTTGAAATACTAAAAGTCCATGTACCTAATGAATTTAAAAGGTTTTTAAGTGCCCTTAGAGAAGATTCAATATAACCAAAATTTAAACTTTCCGCAGAGTTATCCTTGAAAAATAAGAGGAAAATAGAAGATAGATCACCAGGAAGTGCCATAGCATCGCCAACCTCAAGCCGATATTGTCGCATCTGTTGTAAGGTAAATCTATTTCTTTTTAACAAATCAATTGTAACCTTAGAAGTAATATTACCATTAAGTGGTAAGAAATGAGCAATATTGCCCCTCCGCATATATAAATGATCCTTTACATACAGGATGGTTGGCAGTAGGGAAAGGTGAATTGTTTGTCTATTTATGTTCGTATTATTAGCCATAACTTCACTAATCTCCACATTACGTGGCTCATTTATTTCAGAATCTACTGAGGTCTTTCTAACGAGGGATTCCCGTGCAGCTTTGATCGCAGAACAATTCGGTATGTCAACTTCAGACATTTCAGCCTCTGGATTTCCACTTCCAGGCATAACAATTTCTTCTTGTAACTCTTTTCTCCTCGAACAACAACAACAACAACAACAACAAGGTACCCCTCTACCTTGACGATCAACACTCTGGAGCCCCATGCAAGTCACCGCAGGGGTCGATGAGTCACAAGGTCTCCTCTGAGCACTGCGAGCACCGGGCTCATATCGAACACAGGCCGCCGCCCTAGTCTCCTGAAGCGCGATCCAGAGGCTTGGAGTCAACGTTAGCCGACAGGAGGGTCGAAACGGCGACACCATGTCCGACTGGGAAAACCCTCTAAAATTCTCAACTTCTTTTTCGCATGTAAGTGGTTCTAACATATCAGTTTCCAAATTCAATGCCTCAGAATTATCAGCTTCTATCTTCTCGCGCGCCAAGAAGACAGATGCTACCATTACTTCTATTTCATTATTAGTATTCTTGTCGTCTGTTTCTTCTGCCATAGAATCTGGAAACGGTGTCATGTCTGCACAGACAAGCACCCTCTCCGGATCTACAGAATGGATCGTATCGTCAGTCAGCGCGTTTGGTGATCGAGGGACGATGCTTTGGCAAGGATCAACAGGGTTTCGCGAGAGTGCATCCGCGTTAGAATTGGCTTTTCCCGGTTTGTAGACTATATTATAATCGTACTCATTTAGACGAATTCGCCATCTCATTAATTTTGATGTGGGATCTTTAGCGTTATGCAGCCACACTAGAGGACGATGATCAGTAATCAAGGTAAATTGTTGGCCGTACAGGTAAGGCCGGAAATGCTCTACTCCAAATAACACAGCCAACAACTCTTTTTCGATTGTGGAATAATTCATTTCAGCGGCGTTCAGAGTTCGTGACGCATAAGAAATTGGAAGATCACTACCTACTATGCCCTGACTCAACACAGCACCTACAGCATAGTCCGAAGCATCAGTAGTTACTAAGAAAGGCTTTGTGAAATCGGGGTACTGCAGCAGTGGCTCCATGCAAATTATATCTCTCAACTGCTCAAAAGACCTTTGAACTACTGTCGTCCAACGAAAAGGAATATCTTTCTTTAGTAAGCTAGTCAAGGGTTTGGCAATTTTAGCCATATTGGGGTTGAATCTCCTATAATAGCCCACGAGCCCCAAGAATTGTTTCACATTTTTCTTTGTTTTAGGTATGGGAAATTGTTTAACGGCTGAGATTTTTCTGGGATCCGGTTTCATGTCGAAGTAAGGAATAAAATCAGCGACCATTTTGAGTGGCATACGTGAAGCTCCGTCCGACGGCCCACGCGAAAAGTCCGATGCATTATTGTTAATGGACCCGGTATCATTACTCGAATCGGATATGTTACTTCCCAAAGGAGTGGAACTTTGAAACGGCACTACATCTAGAGATGTGGCAGTGGAGCCGGAGGCACCTAAGTTAGATACTGCCACTACATCTTCCACTACAAAGCAATTATCACTACTCAGACGGTTCTTGCGGGCTTTTACAAATTTTCGTGCGAACGGCGGCATTTTAAACTAACAAATGTAACGGTTTTAACGGCGATATTAATATATAAATTCGTTGAGAACTCACAGATACAATGACGTAATTTAGTGAACTAAATTCGATTCGCTCGACTGACTGCTGGTTCGCTCGACTTCCACGCTCTGAAGATCTGCTGACGCGTCCAACGACGACTGCGTTGTTTCAGCTGCTCTTGGCTCCGTTGAAAGATCCCTTGGATGCTGGTTCCCTCGTGGATTCTCCGTTCTGCGTATGAAGTTGTGATGTCCCCGTTGCTCAATGCAGCTCCAAACAGCGACGGATGGACGTTGAATGGCGGCTCCGCAGTTTCAAACAGCTTCGTCAAAATGGATTCTTTGGCCAAGTGCGTGTGATTCCGGGGAACTGGCACGGACGTCCGAAACCACTCTCCTCTGGTATTTACCCTTGTTCCTCGGGGAAACCGTGCCCAAAAACCCAGGAAAGAGGGATGCACAAACTGACCGATGACTGTTCAATTTTTAGCGCCTGTGAGCCGGCAATTTTTGGACAATCCCACCGCTGTCACCAAAAATTGTTACGAGTTGTAACAGGGATGTTGAAGTTAGGATGTTGGTGCGGATGCGGAAACTGATGCGGATGCGGATGCGGATGGGGATGGGGATGAGTTCGCTGCCCGTGGAGCGCTAATGCGCTCTGCTCACGCTCGCCTCTCACTGCAACTCTCCAACTTCTTCCAGTGTTAATTAGGTTTAAATAAATTGACTCAGACTCGTTCGTGTTATAACTTGGTTTAGTATTTCTAAGATAAATTGTACGTCTAATAGCTTTGGTCGTTGATCAACGAATGAATTGAACAAAGATGCCGTCGTTCAGGATTGAAAAGTGTACATGTTTTTGTTATCCAATTAAAATGACAGTTTCTTAATTAATTGTCTAACGAATCGTTTGATTGGTTCTTCATTCATTACGAACGAGCGTTTTTACATGATATCCGTGATTTAATAACGAAGCAACCGAAACCAATATTTAATCAATACCATTAACGAGCGTCTCTACGTAGTATTCCTTGGAATGCTTTGTTCATAATTTCAGTTACTTCGTTTAACATTTAAATTTGGCGCATCTAAACTTGACCATGCAGAGCCATCTAAAGCCGGGTCCAGACCTGAATGAGTATACGTTGAGCAGGCTGAGCGCGCACGAATATTCTGATGTGGACGGGTGAAACGGTAGCCCCTGGCGCATGCTTCTACGTCTGAAAGGTTGAGCGTGAACGCATATGCTAGTGTGGACGGGTCATTCGTGGTGATTCGGCGCATGCGACTCGTGCATGCCGGCGAAGGCACATGGCCTGAGCCGACCGTTGTCGGTTTTCTTCCACAGATCAAAGGGAGTTTGAAGTGCATTGCGTTCACCGTGGAAGATAGAGGCAGAATGTGATACTTTTCTAAAATCCTCGATGCCTCGGATTTTCATGATATTGAAATACATATATGGTAGTCCATATGAAATTAGGGAGGGTTAAGTCCTCATTTTTGCAGATTCGAAATTGTTTAAAAAATACAAATCTTCAAAGTTTCCTGGTTTCGGTGATTTTTACGAAACTCCTACAGAAATTATTGCAGGCATAGACTAAATAAATTTAATCCATTGCTAATATTGACATAAACAGATAATCAAAATTTTAAAAATTACATTTTGAATAATAATAATGCAATTAACATATGATAGACTTTAAAGCTCTATTTTACTGAATAATTTGTCTTTCTTTTCTTCACTACATCCTGCATTGTTCTTAATTCATACAGCCAGGCCGACTCGCTGTCGTGTTAAAAAATCACACGAGATTACTCAGGGGGGGGGGGGGGGGCAGCAATAAGCCTCGTGGAGGGACGCAGGTAGAAAATGAGGTGTCCGCTGCACTGCGCGTGATCCCGCCTGTGACGTCTTCCCTTCGAATTGGAGACTGATCTCTTATCTCTTCAGTATAAGCACGTGCTACAATATCAAAACAAAAGTACGTACTGACATATGCGCTGCGAGAAAACCTGGGTCAGAAAGAGAAAATATTACTATGAAGAGGTGAAAACGTTGCGTCTGCAACGAATGCAAGTCCGATTGGTCATAATATAATCTACCCCCTGCGCCTCACCCTTTCTCGCACTGCATACGCCTGTGCCTGATTTTGTTTTGATATTGGAGCGCGTGGTTACTCGAAAGATATGGGATCCGTCTTCAATTCGAGGAGAAGACGACGCAGGCGGGAACCAGGCGTCCCTCCAGCCTGCAGGTGGCGAATTGATGGTGGACAATACTTTTTAATTGCTCTATTGGTGACATCTTTTTCATATGCATGAAAGTAATTGTAGTTTTAATATAATTATGAAACATACATTGGGAACACCGTTCCTCGAAAAGGGGGGACTTTCCTTCAGTGACTTCGTTCGTAGAGGAGGAACCCTCTCACCCTTGACGAAGTAGACCTTGAATGGTTGCCAAAAACTTACCAGGGCCGATCGGCCGGACCGTTTCGCTAAGATCGCGGTTTATGGCCGTATTGTCCCGCTAGTCGGCGTGGCGATTAACAACAGTACATACCTACGTGCGGGTCCGAAGCCATCCTACGTACTACCCGGCGACAGAGCAATATACAATGTCTAAAATTCTTAAAGACCCCATAAAATCGATTGCCCTTTAGAAATCTGGCAAATAGATATTGTCGAAACGTTCTTGGAAAAATAATAAATTACCCATTGTAAAGAATGAATGAATTTTTGCCTGGCTCTGAGCCCGCTTTTATCTCGACGCACGTGAGAAAAATGCCACCAATATAGCAACTACAAAGTATTATCCGCTATCAATACGCCTCCTGCAGAGACAGAGGAAGAAAATGTATTGCTCGCTGACTGCACGTGGTTCAAATTAAAGGCGGATCCCTTATCTCTGCAGTATAAACACGCGTTCACTTGAGACTCCCTAATTCCGTAGTTCCTACGTGTCGAACGTATATTTCTAGCGATCTTCTTCGCCAGTCTCGACAGAGTCTCGTGGCTCGCGACAGCTAAGGACAGAAGGACAGAGAGTGTTTAGAGTAGTGCAGACGAAAGGTTTGCCTGCCATATGACACCGAGGAAGGGACCGCGGGACCCTCGACCAAAGGAAAGTCAGGCTCGCTGCGATGTTCGGGCTCTTCCCAGCCGATGTTGGTAAAGTCCCGCACCATCAAAGGAATGGCTCACCCACATGGGGTAAACAACTGTAGTGGTGCATCCCTGTCCCTCACACCACCATGACTTATTGTCGTCCTTACAATTGGGGGTGTCGAGTAGTTTAAAGAAGCAAGACAAGGTGGTAATAAACGAAGAGTGTCCCACAGACCTTTCCAATGTATATACCTACGCCTACGGTTCGAAATGTCTACGGGACTCACGGAAGTATCACGTTATAACCTATACCACGGATTTATCTGAGTTTACCCTATGTTTGTTTTAACATGATACCGATTTCACGACCTTTCTACTTTCCAAACTGGTAAGATGTCTTGCGGGGGGACCCAGGAAGAAAAATCAAACACATGGAGGGAAAAACTGTACGGGCTGCCTTGTCTGCCATACCTGGTACGGGGTACCAGGTGGCAACTCTTTGACACGCGTCGGTGAACAATCACTCTGTATTGGTAAACAGGATGACTCGGAGGGTTGAGCTGTATGTTTATTTAGCTAACTATGTATCACACCATCTTTACGACTGCGGAGTGGGCTAAGTTAAGCACAGTAGTTGGTGAAGAAAGACACAATGGTACTTTCGACCCCTCCGCATGCGTCATTCGTGCGCGCTCAGCCTGCTCAGCGTATACGCATTCAGGTCTGGACCCGGCTTAACGTTAGACTATACTCATGTGTTACCACATGAGATCGTAACACACTAATCGTAAAGGAACCACAGGCACAGCCGGCGAAAGAATGACTGAGTCCACGACCGTTGTGATTCCCACCACTTGCTTTGTCCGGCGGAATCAAAGGATGGCAGGATTTGCGCGCATTTCAGTGGTGCTCATCGAATTCCGCAATATGGAGGTGATCATTCGATCTGTTTATGCGATCGACCGTTGAACGGCGAATAGTTTAGCGCATATCGGATGCTGAATACTGCCAAATCCTGCCGAATACGAAACTTGTTAACTGCACTCCTGCCTGCCGAGACACGCTACGGAAAACGGCACTTCCATCTGTGACATGGTGTTCCATGGCGCGGTTTTCCTTATACAAATAAGTGATACACTAACAAAAACTATTCCCATTAATACTGTGTACAGAGGTAATGTACAAATTAACAACTTTTCATTATAGGTTACAAAAAAATAATGCCATAAAAACAAGAACTTGGAAGTCAAAAAAGTATTTGTACACTTACAATTATGGTAGAAAGCTTATGATTATTTACGTTGTACATTATGATTAATATTTTGTATGCATCCCTTTTGCTTCAATAATTGCTTGTAGTCTTCTTGGCATAGATTCTACCAGTTTCTGTGTTAGTTCCCTTGACAGTCTTGGCCACTCTTCTAGAATCACTCGTTGTAAATCAGTCTTATTAGATATTTTTCTTTTCCTTACTTCTATATCCAACAGGTGCCATAAATTTTCTATAGGATTAATGTCGGGGGATTGTGGTGGTGTAATCAATTGTTTGGGAACATTGTATAGCAACCATTCTCTCGTTTTTTTAGCGGTATGCTTTGGGTCGTTATCTTGTTGGAAATAGTAAGTTCCATTTAGGCCCAATTTAACTGCACTTTCTTTTAAATTATCACGCAACACCTCGATATACTTCATGGCATTCATTATTCCCTCGATAAATGCAATATTTCCAACACCACTGTACGCCATACAGCCCCATATCATCACGTGTCCACCGCCGTGCTTAACAGTTGGTATAAGATTCTTTTGTTGAAGTTCAGTATTGGCTTTTCTCCAGACGAATTTCTTCCCATCTGAGCCAAAAATATTGAACTTACTTTCATCTGAGAAAATAACACGTTTCCAAAATTCGATTGGTTTATTTACGTAGGTTTTAGCGAAACCTAGCCGTTTTTCTCTATTCGCATCATTGATGAATGGTTTCTTTCTCGCAGTTCTGCCATTTACTTCAGCAGAATGCAAAACATTTCTAATAGTTTGGGGACACACATTCTTCCCTGATATTGACGCGACATCATTGCATAGTGTTCGAGCACTTACAAATGGATATTTTGTAGCTTCTTTAATAAATAATTTACTCCGACGCTCTCTAATTGTAAGTATCTTCGGCCGACCTGACCGTGGCTTATTGTCTGTAGTTTTTATTTTCTCGTACTTTTTAACAATATACTACACTGTTGTAAAGTTTAGATTTAAAGTTTTACCAATTTGTCTATAACTTTCTCCACGTTTTCGAAGAAAAATAACACGTTCTCGCACGGGTGCGGGTATTTCATTTTTCTTCGCTGTCATGGCTTCTGTATGAAGTTTGAAGACGCACTACCACCGTAAGCAGACCAAGACCACTATGTAAAGAAACACTTATTTACGTTTTGATCGGTGTCACGACGGTGCATGCTTATTTTCAGGATTTACCAGTAGAATCATAAGTGTACACATACTTTTTGGACTTCCAAATTCTTGTTTTTACGGCATTATTTTTTTTAAACGTATTATGAAAAATTGTTAATTTGCACATTACCTCTGTACATAGTACACTATTAATTGAAACAGTTTTTGTTAGTGTGTCACGTGTTCGTATAAAGTTATTGCAAAGAAACCCCGAACAGCGGCCGGGCGCCGCCGAACAGAGTCGGGGTTGACGGGCATCCGCAAGTTTCTGGTTGAAATCTCCAAACTCACTGTCCGATTATTGTTGCGATGGTAAATTTCGACATTAGTTTAGCGCTTATTACGCAAAAAACTGCTTGCTTTGAATATTGAACATTTATGTTCCTACAGTCGGGGACAAAAATAAGTGGACAGGTACTGGAAGTAGGTATCAATGAAGTTTAATCGAACTAGTACTAGTCTTATAAATTTTAATTTTATTTCTTATATATCCTTATAATACATGGATTATTTAGTGAATAATTGAAATCCATGTTTACATTTTTGTGTGGACAAGCCATATTTAACGAAATAGTAAGCTATTTGGCGAGAGACAAAAATAAGTGGACACATAATAAAATAAGTAATAAATAAAAGACAGAATAAAATTAATACATCGTATTGCCGCCTTTTGCTCGAATTACTGCTTCCAAACGTCGTGGAATACTGTTTATTAAATTTTCAATATAATTTGTACTAATATTTTCAAATGCTGGCTGTAAATTTTTTAAAAGATCGATTTTTTGTTATTTCTCTTATCCAATGGGACTTTCACGTCCAGTAAACTCCATAAATTCTCTACAGGATTCAAGTCGGGGCTCTGTGCCGGCCTTTCGAGCAATTGAATTTTGGAATCCTTTAAAAATTTTTTAGTTTTCTTTGCCGTGTGTTTGGGGTCATTGTCTTGTTGGAAGACAAATCCGCCGACGAGACCCATTTTTAATATAGCCTCTTCTAAATTTTCATTTAGTATATCAATATACTTCTCTGCATTCATGATTCCGTCAATTTGTGCTAACGTACCAATCCCATGCCAAGAGAAGCACCCCCATATCATCAATGTTCACACAAAAATGTAAACATGATTTTCAATTATTTCAGTACCTGTCCACTTATTTTTGTCCCCGACTGTATACTAACTACAATAATTGTAATATATTCAATTCAATAACATTATTATAAACAAATATTTAGAGCAATAATCTCTCACACACCTTGGTGTCCTGATATATTAATGTGTGTCACTGTAGGTATGTCGTATTTTGCCTTATTGGTACTATTTTCAACAAGATATGATGAAGATTATGAAGATTGAATTTTTCGTCATTGAGCAATACTACTTTGTAATAACATACTTATGCGCCAGTCACAAAGTCCCTGGATCTGCCCGGTTCTCGGCGTCCCGAGCACGCGCCAGAAAATTATTCGACGTCGGATTTTTACCAATGGCATGTCGGTATGGAACGGACCGGAAACGGATATGTATAAATGGACCTTCAGCCGCCGATTACAGATGCAAATAAAGATGAATCTTTACATCTCAGAACATCTTTTTTCGACGCTGAACATGAAACGCTCGACGAATAAGAAAGTATCTTTATATTCGACGGTTAAATTCTCAACGGATAAATCCATTAAAGGTCGATTTATATTATCCGCACAGACAAGGAACGTATCCGTTCAGCACCGATAAGAAAAGTATTCTTTATTGCAATTTGTATGTAGGTGTTTATACGTATCGTATCGGATTAGCCCAGACGCCTATCGGCATCGGCCTGGCCCACAGCAGAGATGGGCAAAGATAATATCTAAATAAACTCGATTTAAAGATTCTTTACGTTTATTCGTTATTCGCAGCTTCGAATAACACGATTTATCTTTATCCGAAACCCCACGGATAAATAAATTTATTGGAGGTGAATTTATTCGACAGCGAAAGATAATTTTTTTTTCGAAGTGAATTTATTCGACGGTGAAAGATAATTTTTTTTTCGAAGTGAATTTATTCGACGGTGAAAGATAATTTTTTTTTTCGAGGAACTTTTATTCGAACCGTCGAATAAGGTTCTCATCATTATCCGTAGTTTATTCGACTTTTATTCGAAGGCTTCGAATAACATTCGGCAGCGTGTTTTACCGAACCGGCGCGATCTCGCCTACAGCGGCTCCAGCTGAAGACTTCGGCGGCGGCTTCTGATCTTGGTTCGAGCCTCGGCTCGAGAGCCATACATTGTTGCTTGCGGTGGATTATACTTATATTAATAGGATGTAAAACTTCCACATTTTCGATCGTATCAGCATGAACGTTTCAGTAACATATTGCTGAAATTTTTTAGATGAAAATGAATTAACGATATAAATCGGATTATTTTTAGCATTATTACATTAGAAATGTTACATTCATATTTAATTATCTATAGTTCTAGAAATAATCCGATTTATACCGTGTTTGCACTCATTTTAATCGAAAGGATCTCGCAACTTTATGAACAATCCATACATTTTAAAAGTCGGAAAAGTCTGCGTACAAATATAACTGACAAATTTCGAATACTATAAAAAAGCTAGGGTTTTGGAAGTTTTATGGACACTAATTTATTTATTGGTTAACTCTAGATTGATTGTGAAAAAACGACGATGTTTCTTACATTCGTTTACGCGAAAATATAAATAAACCGATAGCACGATTTTACATTTACGAAAATCCGAATACAGTTAGCATGGGTAATATGGGTATATTAAATTGAATAGAATTTGTTATGATAATAATTACAAGAATCATAAGAACAAATTTTGTTTTTGCCAAAGATTTTGTGTTCCCGTTTATTTGCATTTTCTAGTAAATTTCTGTATAACAGGAACAGATATTTTGTTCACCGATATTAAAAAAGTTCTCAATCGTTGTAACAAACACTAAATACTATTCAATGGATAGTACTGCAAGAATATTAAATAATTCATACAGTTAAATTGATATTTTGAATTTGTTATTTATATGTAATACTTACCTACGTAGATGTTTTAGAATCGTTATAATAAAAGTTCCATGCAAACAAGTTATATTAGAACGTTTATTAAAAAAGTTTATATAAGATAAAGAAAAGTACTAAACTATTAGGTACGAGTTTTATTTAACAATATAATTTTACGAGCAAAATATTGTCTAGGTTTGTAGAACTTAAATTACATCTATGGTCGTTTAATATAAACTTCAATAGTTGAGTACTTTTCTTTATCTTTTGAAAACTTTTTTAATAAATGTTCTAATGTAACTTGTTTCCATGGAACTTTTATTATATAGGTTCTAAAATATCTGTTCCATGAGAACACTTTTTAAAGAAGTTCCTGAAGGTAGCATTTGTTTCATTAAAAATTCCACAGAAACAGATATTTTCCGAATCGAAACAAATAAGTTCTAACAGAATTTTTAAAAAACGAGGGTCCGAGAACTTTTTCGATCCCTGGATTTACCATCTTAACTTGGAATCTAAGGCTTCAAGCGTCACTCGAAATTCATACGCGGTAGAGTTACTTTCTTTTTTTTTATTTAGACCTTAAGAATATTTATTATTCTTGGCTCACTTTATTAACCATGGATTCTAGTATTATATGGGTATATGTGCTTCAAAATTATTGTTTAGGCTTATGGCCTTACTGATCATTAGATAACTTCTTAGTCCCGAGAATGAAAATTTTATTTCAACCGACTTTTTAAAAAATACGTAACAAAACGTATCCGTGATTTTTTTTATATTTGGTTCCCCTAACTTTATACTTTATGAAAATAACGCGCTTTTCTGCTACTACCTGCGATTTTTTGAGAAATATTTTTTTTTAGGAACCCTGTTTCTAAGAAATGTAAGACTCGAGATACGGACATTCAATCCTATATAACAACGGAATCAGACAATTCATGTTCATCATCTGATTTAACATGTGCTGCTATGAATATTGAAAGTGATGGGGGAAATGTCAATTTGGGTAAAAAATTGAGTATTTCTTATATTATGTTTTATATGAATAATTATGTTTACGGTTTTTATATATTATTATTAAAAGTTTATTCAAACAATACATTACGTTAACGTACGTCTTCTTTTTAACTGACTTCATTTAGTCTAAATAAGCTTATATATGTAAAATATATTTTAATGAAAATTTTCTAACTTCAAATGCACGTTAAAAATAATTTAATAAAAAAAAAATTTTCGAACAAAAGTTAGTCAGTATTCAGTTGACAACAAATTGCAAAAGTAAATATTGATAAAAAACTTTTTATTCAATAAAAAATCGAGATCACCTCAATTTTTTTTAATGCAACTGTATATTTTTTTCTACACTAATCGATGCATTTATATATTCTGGTTAAAAAAGTATTGGGGTATACAGGGTGTCCCAAAAATGCTGCGGTTCCTTAAAGGGGGTGATTCGGGGGGTGATTGCAAACAACTTTTTCCTTTGCGAAAATGCCCTCCGAGGTTTCGTTAACGAGATATTAATAAAAAGCACCGACCAATCAGAGCGCGAGCCTTCCGCTGGAGGTCCCGCGCTAGCGTGGCCGCGCGCCGGGCCGCGCTGCGACTACGAACAAGCAAGGCGGCATGCATCGAAGGAAATTGCGTAGAATGGCAAATGAAAAAGACGTAACAAAAAATCGAACCTTTTGCCATGGTTTGTTTGCCATTTAAAGTGAATAATGAATAAAGGATAAATGGATGAAAATCGCGTGTAACGTAAAAAGACGAATACACATTTTTTTTAGAAGATTCGAAAATAATAATTATTTGAAGTGGGAGGATAAGGAATACGTAAAATTCCTTGTGTTAATAACATATCCACGAAAAGGTAATGTAACAGGAAATTAACGAAAAGTGATCGTAGTTCGTTATTGTGATAAAAATCCGTAACTCAATAACGGCCAGCACTGTTGCTGATAACGAATAAGTCTGTTTAAAAAGCCCGAATAAATATTTTCGTACGAGAATTTGGAGAATTATCGCCGGAAATAAGCCATAGCTTGCGTTAAATTTAAAAATGAATGATCACCATTAAAGTAACTAAAACTCACCCTTGTCGAAAATTCACCTGCAACCTGAAAACTTGTGTCACTGGGTCACTGAACCGATCCTGGTCATCGATGGACGAGCCCAGTGCACAGCTGATCCCAGGTATACGACACTACCCAAAGTTAAGGGTCGCAATGTCAGGTACGTCCAGGTCAACGTACCGAAATATTCACTTCACTGCACAGCTACTAACACTGATCACTTTATTTACTTTTTATGGAACGTGTTGTTCCTACGTTTTAAAGCCGTGACGCTAACCGACGAAACGTATCCTCGCTTGGTGTTTCGATATTGGGATATTCTAGCGCAAATGCTCGCGCAGCAGCACTTGCGTTCCCGTCGTTCCGGGCGTAGACCCAGAACATACGGTAGTATTCCTGGGCTGTGAACATTTCTGCAACGCGATTTCTAGCTGACTGACAGGATTTTTTCCAAGCAACTTCCGCTACCCCCAAGTAGCTTCTCTGGTTTCATTATGAGTTAACTCCCACCAAGCCAAGAGGCTTTAGGTAAAAAGAAGCCAGCACATTTTCGGAACACACGTGTTTTGCAGAAGTGCAACGAAAACTTTCACAAAAGCCCGCGCTCCGTCCTTCTACTGCCAATGTACCCATTGCTTCGAGATAGAAAACAGACACCACGTGTATCGGTTCGAAAGGGTCCGAAGGGAAGAGACGCAGAAAGTCTTCGAGTTGCTATAAAGAAGAAAATGCATACCATTCCTGTTTCCCCTTTCTGACACCCTGAGTTCACGTCTGCTCCGAGGCGGAACCAATTAAGTCATAAATTATCCGAAACTGTAGGAAACCGTTCTCTACCGCCGACTTGCGGGACAATACGGTCATAAACCGCGACCCTGGCGAAATGCTCTGGCTGATCAGCCTGATTAATTTTGGAGAACTAGAAATTACAGAGTATTATCCAGCATCAATACGTCTCGCGGAGAGACACAGGAAAAGGAGGGATAGTCCGCTGACTGCGCGTAGCCCGCCTGCTTCGTCCTACCCTCAAATTAAAGACGGATCCCTTATCTCTCGAGTATAAACACGTGCTCGAATTTCAAAACACAAGCACGCATCGACGTATTCGGTGCGAGAGAAGGCGGGCTTGAAGTTCGATTGGTCCTGAACTAACCAATCGGGCCTGCTTATCTCTCGTGTCTAAACACGCGCTCGAATTTCCAAACAAAAGCGTGCGTCGACGTATTCCGTGCGAGAGAAGGTGGGCCTTGTGGAGGAGATATCGCTGTGAAGAGGGCCTCTTCAGGACAGTGGCCGTTTGGGAGGGATGCAGGGCAGATTGGTTAGTTTGGGGCCAATCGGACCTCAAGCCCACAGTCTCTCGCACCGAATACGTCGATGCGTGCTTGTGTTTTGAAATTCGAGCACGTGTTTATACTCGAGAGATAAGGGATCCGTCTTTAATTTGAGGGTAGGACGAAGCAGGCGGGACTACGCGCAGTCAGCGGACTATCCCTTCTTTTCCTGTGTCTCTCCGCGAGACGTATTCATGCTGGATAATACTCTGTAATTTCTAGTTCTCCAAAATTAATCAGGCTGATCAGCCAGAGCATTTCGCCAGGGTCGCGGTTTATGACCGTATTGTCCCGCAAGTCGGCGGTAGACAACGGTTTCCTACAGTTTCGGATAATTTATGACTTACTTGGTTCCGCCTCGTAGCAGACGTGAACTCAGGGTATCGGAAAAGGGAAACAGGAAGCAGGATTTTTTTCTTTATAGCAACTCGAAGACTTTCTGTTTCTCTTCTCTTCGGACCCTTTCGAACCGATACACGTGATGTCTGTTTTCTGTCTCGAAGCAATGGGTACATTGGCAGTAGAAGGACGGAGCGCGGGCTTTTGTGAAAGTTTTCGTTGCACTTCTGCAAAACACGTGTGTTCCGAAAATGTGCTGGCTTCTTTTTACCTGAAGTCTCTTGGCCTGGTGGGGGTCAACTCATAATGGAACGAGAGAAACTATTTGGGGGTAGAAGAAGTCCCTTGGAAAAAATCTTGTCAGTCAGCATTCAGCAATCGCGTCGCAGACAAATGTTCTCTGCTCAAGAGTATTACGCGATGTTCTGTGTGTACCCCCCGAACAACGAGGACGCAAGTGCTGCAGCGTGAGAATTTGCGCGGGAATTACCCACGGCTCCGAACGCCAAGTAAAAATTCATTTCCACCAATTTTTATAACGTAGCAACAACACGTTCCATGAAAAATAAATTAAGTGATCAGTGTTAGTAGCCGTGCAGTGAAGTGAATATTCGGTACATTAACCCGGACGCACTTGACGTTGCGACCCTTAACTTTGGATGGTGTCGTGTACCTGAGATCAGCTGTGCACTCGGCGATGACCAGGATCGGTTCAGTGACCTAGTGGACACAGGTTTTTAAGCTGCAGGTGAATTTCCGAAGGGGTGAGTTTTAGTTACATTATTGGCGACTATTATTTTTTAAATTTAACGCAGGCTACGGCTTATTTCCGGAGATAATTCTCCAAATTTCCGTACGTAAATTTTTCTTCCGAGTTTTTAAACCTACCCGACTAGAATTATTAGTTGGGCAGACATTAGGTCCGTATTAGGCTAGCCTAATTTCGCTGTCAGGCCCGGATGGGGCAGCCCCATCAGGCCGGCGTGCGGCATGTAACGCGAAACATCCGTGACTGCCTAATTGGGAAATTCGCACGAGGCCCGTATTAGGAACCCCGCGTATGGGCCACATTAGGCTTTCCCAATGACTATCCGGTGTGGCCGAACGCATTAGGCCCACATTATGCTTTCCCAATGACTATCCAATGACGCCAAATGCATTAGGCCCACATTAGGCTATCCCAATGACTATCCAGTGACGCCAAATGCATTAGGCCCACATCAGGATAGCCTTATTAGGCCCTCATTGGGAGACATTAATGAAATCTCATGAGGGATCCCTCATAAAAGATCTGTGGTGTAGGCTTCAGTTCGTTAAATTAATTCGTAAATGAAATAAGACTGCTCTTTTATTACAATTTTTCATTTATTATGTATTCATTTATATATATGTACAAAAAGTATAAAGACAAAATACCAGACATTGAGAGAAAGAAGTGATCGATTTTGCGTGGAATGAACCTTTTTCTTATGGCGTTTTCGGACGGTCGCACTGGGGCGCACTGAGTGTGAATTTTGGCCAATCGAAGGCGAAAAAGTTCACACTCTTCGATTCCGATTGGGTAGGGTTCGCACTCGGGCCGCCCCAGTGCGACCGTCCGAAAACGCCATTAATGATTTTATTTCCTTAATTATTATTATTTATTTATTATTCTATTGTTACCTATACCCACAACCATGCAATCAACATATATAAATTACACATATATATAATCGTTGATTGCAAGGTTATAGGTAACAATGAGATAATAAATAATGATAATTAAGGAAATAAAATCATTAAGAAAAAGGATCATTCCACCCCAAAATCGATCACTTTTTTCTCTCAATGTCTATATATAGGTAACAATGGAATAATAAATAATAATAATTAAGGAAATTAAATCATTAAGAAAAAGGGTCATTTCACGCCAAATCGATCACATGTTTCTCTCAATGTCTGGGATTTTGTCTTTAAACAAATTCCAAATCGAGAAAATGATTACTTAAACCCCACGATAATTTCACGAGGACTATAACATATATATTCTAGTTTGGACAAAATCCCAGACGTCGAGGGAAAAATGTGGTCGATTTGGCGTGGAATGACCCAGAAGGGAATTACATTGAAAGTTCGAATATTAATAGTCGGAAAATAAACATCAATCTTGAGGTAAAATTTTTTTCTGGCGTGTAACTCTTCCTCCTTCCCAATCTCTAGCATGATGTAAAACCGCTGATACAACTTTTCTAACCTCGCTTTCGCTCATAGCATTTTCAGGTGACGAAAATGTTGATAGCAGCGATGCTGGAATAAAAGAATAATATTTTCATATTATTATATTATTTCATATTTCAATTAATTCAGAAAAATACCTTTGACTACATTATAAAGATTTGTATTCACGAAAGTGAATAATTTTCCTTCTGATGGTTTGACGGGGTTAAATTTCAGGGCCAGATCTCGTGACAAGCAGAATCTCATTATCTCGCCCACATTTCGGACGATTGTTGTTCGCTTGTTAATGAGATTTATGAATTTTTGTGCCTGCAAAAAATGTTATGATGGAATTATAATTCTTGTTTTGCATACGTAATAGATAAATAAAGACGAAAAAGTAGAATAATTTATTATAAAAGTTTACCAATTTTTGGCGAAAATCTGGATCTGTTTTTATTTTGTTGTCGAACTCTTGAAATTCTTCTTTGGTATTGCAGGGAAGCAATAATTTCCAATTCTGTTCAAAATCAGAATTTACATCACAGTTCACTGTGGTTTTTTCTAATTGCTGGACCGCCAGTTTGAGCTCAATCATTTGGCTACTCAGTTGGCTCATTCGTGTTAATAACATTTGATATTGTTTCTCTACGGTGCGGTTTAAATCTACAATAAATTTAAATTTTATGGTTATAAAAATTGCGTATAAAGTCGTGTTGAACGGACGAGAAATTTGCTGCTTTCAATCATTTCTTTATCTAACAGTTTATCATAATTACCTTTCAATGAATTATTCATTTGGTCCTGCAATGCGGTATATGATGAACTCGATGATTGTTGAATTTGAGTTACCAAAGGAATTTTTTCAATTACTAATGGTAATTCGTCCATTAAAAAATTGATTTCTGGATCACTCCCTGAGCTTTCCGAAATTGGTTGTGTAAATTTCTGTCTCTTTCCGCCTTTACTGGATGAATTATTTTTGTCTTTCTTCCCATGTGCCGTAATCTTCCCTTTTTTTGTATTTATTGATGACTCATCATCACTACTCTTATCATCGAAATTATCCGAATTTCTGTCGACTGAATCCGTGCCATCTAAAACTTTTAATTTGTCCGAAATTGTTGGCGTAACTTTCTCTCTCTTCCCGCCTTTACTGGATGAATTGTTTTTGTCTTTCTTCCCATGTGCCGTAATCTTCCTTTTTTTTGTATTTATTGATGACTCATCACTACTCTTATCATCGAAATTATCCGAATTTATGACGACTGAATCCGTGCCATCTGAAACTGTTAATTTGTCATCTTGAAGTATCTTCCTTTTTTTGTTATTCCCAACGATGAGAGATTTTTTAGGGTATTTGGATCTGAGTTCTTTTCTTGATGAATTATCTGCATTTGCCATTTTTGATAACGCGTTGCACAGCGCTCACTTATATGATCACAGAAATATATACGTAAAATGATCCGTTGCTTTGGACAATTCGGTACACACAAAAAATGCAACCGCGATCGCCTCGAAGAACGAACAGCCGATTAGTTCAATTTGTTTACGTTGGAAACATATTTGTATGTACAGTCGAACTTCGATAACTCGAAATCCTCTATAAGTCGAACATTTTCTTCATAACATATAATTTTATTACATCGTAATAGATACACTTTTGCATATCCCAGTTTATGGTTTTGATATTATACTTATTCACATATGAAGTAGAGGCATTACTAAAAAATTTTCTCCAACACTATCGCTGAAATCAAATGGGACCATTTTTTTTTTAATATCGGTAATTTTAAATATTATAGTATCCGTATTTCTACCGCTGACATTCCACATTTGGAGACAGTGAGAATTACAAGGATACGAATAAAGTGCCTTTCTCTTCCTTAATATCTTTCCCGTAATTTCGATATTATTCACGTCATCGTTTGGGGATATCCACATTCTATACACTTGTACGATTTCATTATTATTCAATAAAACTGTATTATTCGGAAATACAGTGGATAAAAGCGCCTCGTATTTCTTGCGTATACGTCGCTGTCAGATTTGACACTGCGAGAAGCTGACTGCAAAATAACCTCTAGTTTGAGAGGCAAATGTTAGGCATGCCCAACTTAGGCGCGCGCTCGGCCGTCCCCATTTGAGCCACGTATGGCAAATGTTAGGAATGCCCAACTTGGCGCGCGCTCGGCCATCCCCATTTGCGCTACGTATGGCAAATGTTAGGAATGCCCAACTTGGCGCGCGCTCGGCCATCCCCATTTGCGCTACGTATGGCAAATGTTAGGAATGCCCAACTTGGCGCGCGCTCGGCCATCCCCATTTGAGCCACGTATGGCAAATGTTAGGAATGCCTAACTTAGGCGCGCGTTCGGCCGTCCCCATTTGAGCCACGTATGGCAAATGTTAGGAATGCCTAACTTAGGCGCGCGCTCGGCCGTCCCCATTTGCGCCACGTATGACAAATGTTAGGAATGCCCAACTTAGGCCCGTGCTCGGCCATCCCCATTTGCGCCACGTATGACAAATGTTAGGAATGCCCAACTTAGGCCCGTGCTCGGCCATCCCCATTTGCGCCACGTATGGCAAATGTTAGGAATTCCCAACGTAGGCGTGCATCATTCTTTCCGGATTACGGCCTAATGGGGTAACAATTAGGCTTGCCCAATGTAGGTGTACCTAATCATTTCCGCATTAGGCCCACATTCGTGTTTAGGCATGCCTAACTGAAATTCTAGTCGGGTACTTATTCATTATCAACAACAGTGTTGGCCGTTATTGAACTACGGATTTTTATCACAATAACGAACTACGATTACTTTTCGTTAATTTCCTGTTACATTACCTTTTCGTGGATATGTTATTAACACAAGGAATTTTACGTATTCCTTATCCTCCCACTTCATATAATTATTATTTTCGAAACTTCTAAAAAAAATGTGTATTCGTCTTTTTACGTTACACGTGATTTTCATCCATTTATCCTTTATTCATTATTCACTTTAAATGGCAAACAAACCATGGCAAAAGGTTGGATTTTTTTGTTACGTCTTTTTCATTTGCCATTCTACGCAATTTCCTTCGATGCATGCCGCCTTGCTTGTTCGTAGTCGCAGCGCGGCCCGGCGCGCGGCCACGCTCGCGCGGGACCTCCAGCGGAAGGCTCGCGCTCTGATTGGTCGGTGCTTTTTATTAATATCTCGTTAACGAAACCTCGGAGGGCATTTTCGCAAAGGAAAAAGTGGTTTGCAATCACCCCCCGAATCACCCCCTTTAAGGAACCGCAGCATTTTTGGGACACACTGTATAATATATTTTATTAGAAATTAATAGAAAATTCAATATAATAAAAGGACAACATTTCTTGTTACACATTTCAGCGGCACATACTTATGAACTCAATTTTCGATCAACATTTTTTTTGTTTGTAAACAATTTTCAAGGTCTAAATAATACTAAACATTATTAAGCTAATATTTAGTAGCTCTCCCATTGTTTTTTATGACATGGCCACAAGGTCGTGGCACAGAATTAATTAAATGAATACACCGTTCGATTGGAATGGGCTTCCACGCTTCTTGGATTGTTTTCAATAAATCCTGGCTATTTTTGGGTTTCTGCTGCTTTATTTCACGATAAACATCAATCCACAGCACCTCTATTAGATTGAGATCTGGGTACTGAGCATAAGTATATGTCCGCCACTGTACATATGTCGTAAAATGAAATAAAATTGCATTTATAAGTCATGTTGCGAAAAATACAAATACTAGAGTTGCCCCGTCAGCTGACCGTCGGTACCCCCACCAGTTCGCGGAACTAACATCACGGGGTCGCTTGTCCCCATACACAAGCATGTGTGTTTGAACCAGAGTTGGACATTATCTAGATAAAAAATTATTTAAACAACGATCGAATAAACGATACTTTATGTAAGGAAGTCATAACGCCCAAGGCGGGAATATTGAATACAACACTGGGAATCGCTCGCCGTCTTGGAAGGCGAGGTCCAGCAGGATGCGTAAGGGATACAATGGAACTTCGACGCTCGAGGAAGGCCGATGACGTCAGGGTCATCGGCGAGGGTTCGAGAGGCTGCGTCAAAAGGACGAGAGCATTCGTTTTGACGACTCTGCATAATACGGATCGACGAGTCAGGATTATTTGCTTACATTTATCTTTATTATCGAGGCTCGAATAACGAATAGAAATTATTTATCTTTTGTTCGTTATTTGAGATTTTTATTTAGATAAAGTTTTGTCCAACTCTGGTTTGAACAACCTACCGACTTAAGACCTCGCTAGCATGTGTCAGATATTTGTGTGTCACTCGCACTGAATGTTGTCCAATGGCTCACACGAATTCTTGGAATTCTACCTGCGCCCATAGGCGACCAAATGTGGTACCGAACCCCGGCCAGATAACGAGGCACCTCTATAATAATAGAATCTGTAATATTATTGCAATTTTATTCTTTGTACGATTGATTAGTAGTGAATCAGTTCATAAGTGTTCACAGTGGTGCCCGCATAATTGAAAGGTGATCCGGTCCCTTTCACTTTTTGTAAGAAAACTTCCGAATCCCCTCGCATACTTGTTAGAAACGTAATCCTGCCCGTGGTGGTTCTGGGGTAAGTGCCGTGTGGTTCATCACAGTCCTCTTACCAGTGCTAAATACCAATCATAAAACCCTTGAAGGCAGGGCAGCGTTTGACCACCGCCCGCGACTCTACTCGTAAACACGTTGACGGTAACATAGTATTCTTAAAAGCTTCTTTAAAAGCTGCCAATGGAATTATAATTTGATCCTTATATGCCCTGGACATGTTGCTTCTTTGGCTAATTCATTATCCTTTCCGTTCCCCACTATTTTCTGATGAGAAGGTATCCACATAATTACCATCCTCATTTTATCATTACATTCACCTTTGAATTAATTTATTTTATCCCTAATATCTGACATATAGTTATTGGTACTTACTGATAGTTTTGTACTTATAATTTTTTGAATTGTACTTACTGAGTCTGAGAAGATTGAATATGAGTTTTCACAGTTCTCTGTTGCATCTGTAGTTCTTCTTATCTGTTTCCCTTTTTTGAATCTGGGTATATGACTCCTTCTTCCCATTTCTTGCGGAAACTGTCTCCTTTTCCATACCTTTTGTTTATTATTTCCGCCACTGACTCCGTTACTTGTATGTATGTATGTATGTTTCGTTATTTGTTCCCTTAAGGTTTACAAAGGCTTCCGTTCCCCTACCCTCTGGCTTCCATATTTTCTTTTCTTTTTACATTATTTCTTATCCATTTTATCTTATTCTGTACTTATTCTATGCGCACTCTACTCGTATTCTACCCTTATTCTACTCTCTTCCGCCGTCCATCTCCTTTCATTTCTTCCATTCCCTCTCCTTTCTTGACCAGTGGTACTGTTTGCTATCCCTTCTTTCCACCTCTGTGGCCATCCATCTCCCTCTCACACCCCTCCACAAATTTCCCACGCCATCTCTATCATTCTGCCCCCCCCCCCCCCCCCATTCTTCCACGCCTCATTCTGCACCTCGTCTTCTCCCATCGTCTTTCCTTCCATCAACTTCCTCGCCACGTTTCTTATTTCTTCTTTCTCTATTCCCCCCTCTTCTCCTTTTCTTTCCTTTCCTTCTCCTCCTGCCCTCACTCTACTTTCCACTCCTTCCAGCAACCCCAACATAGACCGTGAACTGGCTACATAGGAGTCAACGTGAATCAATGCAGTTCACTGTTCTTATTTAAAAATGTTGGATTAGTATTGCCGAATACGAAATCGCCGGTCTGCCGCGTCAGTCCGGGGAACTAACGGCTGGAGTGGACGGTCAAACAGGTAAAATTTCTAGCTCAATAACGTCATTCTTGCAGTTCTGAAATTTCATATACTTATTGTTTACGCATTTAATGAACGATAAGCAAAATGGCAGACCTCCAAGTGGAGGATAAGACCTTGGCAGACGTCGATGAAAAGCGCGATACGTGGCTTGCGCGCTAGTATGTTTCTCCCTTGCACTAGCGCGCAAGCCACGTATCGCGCTTTTCATCGACGTCTGCCAAGGTCTTATCCTCCACTTGGAGGTCTGCCATTTTGCATATCGTTCATTAAATGCGTAAACAATAAGTATATGAAATTTCAGAACTGCAAGAATGACGTTATTGAGCTAGAAATTTTACCTGTTTGACCGTCCACTCCAGCCGTTAGTTCCCCGGACTGACGCGGCAGACCGGCGATTTCGTATTCGGCAATACTAATCCAACATTTTTAAATAAGAACAGTGAACTGCATTGATTCACGTTGACCCCTATGTAGCCAGCTCTTAGACTATGAAGTACTCTGTCCATTCTTCTTTGCTTATCCCTCCATTATTACTCTTCGCTTTCTTTCTTCCTCTATTTACTATTTCCCACACTACACCTTCTGTTCTGGCTCCTGCTTCTTCCTCTATCATCCTGTCTCAGTCCTCCTCCTCCTTTCTTTCACACAACTCTTTGTATTCCCTTTTCCTACTCTTATAATCCTCCTTGCCCTTCCATCCTCTCCATTTTCTCAGCTCTTTTCTCACCTCCTTTTTCTCTCCGCATTCTCGATCTCACACTTTCTTGGTCCCTTTTCCTCCTCTCTTCAGCTCCTCCTTTATCTTGTTACCTTCTTCATTATTTCCTCTATCCATTCCCCTTTTATGTTCACTCTTTCTATTCCCTTTTCATATTCTTCCTTCATTCTTCCTGTCCACCGCCCTCCTCCAATTTTTCTTTCCCCTGTCTTCTTGTTCATCCTTTCTATTCCTCCTGCCTTCACCGTTTCTCCTCTTCCTCTCATATATGTATATTCTCCTTTCTCGTCTCCTTCTATATTTCCATTCCGGATTTCCCGTCTTCATTCACCATTTTATCGTTCAATTTCCCCCCTCCTCTTCTTCCTCTCCTCCCTCTATCCTCACTCCCCATGTCGCCGTTCTCGCGTAAAAGCTCCCCTCCCCTACGACCACCCTCCCTTCCTCCTTCTGTCCTTCCATCCATCCTCTAATCCTTTCTAGCTTCTTCTCCATCTCCTTCATGCTTGCTTCCCATTCCGTTCCTCCTGCCCTCTCTCTGTTCTTCTCGCCTCTCTTCCCATTCTCTCTATCTCCCTCCTCCGTTCCTTTCCATATTTCCATGTTCTTTATCCTCCCCACCATCTCCATTATCTTTTCTTCCGTTGCCTCCCTCATCCTTCCTTCCATTCTTATCATTCTCCCCCTCACATCTTCCTTTTCTTTTCTCGATTTTTCTACCCGCCGTTTCCTTTCCTCGCTGAGGAAGTTGAAGGAAGGAAAGATGATGGGAGAAGACGAGGTGCCGAATGAGGCGTGGAAGAATGGGGGGGGGGGGGGCAGAATGATAGAGACGGCGTGGGAAATTTGTGGAGGGGGGTGAGAGGGAGATGGATGGCCACAAAGGTGGAATGAAGGGATAACAAACAGTACCACTGGTCAAGAAAGGAGAGGGAATGGAAGAAATGAAAGGAGATGGACGGCGGAAGAGAGTAGAATAAGGATAGAATAAGAGTAGAGTACGCATAGAATAAGTACAGTAAATCCTCGTTAGGAGCCCGGCGACTATGCCCACCATTTCTTGGAATCGTTCGGACGAGAGTGAGAAAACCCAATGAGCGAGCGAGAGGAAACGAAAGAGTCAACACGAAGTTGCCGTCGGCTACGAAATAGAGAAAGCATGATACTTTGTCTCGCTCCATCTTTCAGCTCGAGCTCATTGGGTTTTCTCACTCGCGCCAGTGGCCGCGCGGAATAGTGTCCAGTCGCGTTAGGAGCCCGCCGCCAGCCCCGTTCGACGGGCTCCTAACGAGTATTTACTGTATATGCTTTGGCGATCCTATTCTTTTCCTCCTTTCTGTGTTGATATCTAAACGTCATATTAACCTTGCCCCTATTATACTTATAACAGTTATTACAGCAGTACGCAATGGTCAAAGTTAAATAGTAAGTGAACCCGTATGATGAAACGGCGGTTGTAGAAATCTTTATATCTGCAATAATTTTGATTTATCGCTGTCTGAGGAGTTCTCTTACTTATACTTTTTTTCCCCCTGATTCACTGTTCATTTTATTCTGACGACCATCTAGTTGTTTATGTAAATAACTGTTATCATATTCATGTACTATTGCCCGATCAGAAGAAGACTGACTACCACCAAGCTGAAATGTCACAGGGGCGATTCCCGCCCGCTCGCTCCACCCTATCCCCTCCAAGAAGTCTTACTTTCCGGTTCTTAGCGGCTGTCCATATCCGCGGATTGTCGCGATTGGTTTCGTTCACGTTCTTCGTCACGGGACGAACTGTGTTGAAGGGGATAGGTTGACGCGAGTGGACGATTCCCCTTGCCCCTGTGACATTTCAGCTTATGGTAGTCAGTCTTCTTCTCATCGGGCAACAGTACTTACTTACTCTTCCATCGACCGGCACCTATGCCATCTCCTCTTTTTGCTTCGGAACTGTAATACGAGCCTCCTTATGTAATTGGTGTTTCCTTGGTTATTTCTTATATTCTTCTACTAGTCTTTAAGGGGTCATTTCGGTTTGCGCGCCGAAATATTAAGCGATTTTTAGGAAACAAAAAAATCCGACTGGATTCTTGGTCATATTGACTATTTTTATCGTCAGAATTAGAATTACTGATTTATCCACAAAATTAGCAAGATGGCAGACAAAAATGTTTAAAAAAGTAAGGAGTATCATGCATCACGAGGGCCTGCATAGCCCCTACCTATACTATGTATACTAGGGGTGGCTCTTATTTACTCTTGGTAAAATTTTTTTTCAAGATTTTCTTCGGGGCACCCTCCAGAATAGTTCCAAATAATTAAAAAAAATCTGTGTAAAGTTTCAGTTCGATCGGATAACGGGAAAGGGTGCCCCTGGGCCGTTTAACATTTAAATCATTATTTAACAGCTGGCGAAGTCGATTTTATATAACGTCTTCCAAGTTATTGATTAAATAAAAAAATATGTCAAACAAAAGTTGTAGATCCTTACAAGGAGCATCTTTTTCGTGTATTACTATTTTTCGTGCGACAAACGGTTTTCGAAAAAAATCCGAAAAACTAAAAAAAAACTTCAAATTTTGAAAGTTTAAATGCTTCTAGAACGCTTTTTATTTATGAAGGTGAACAAATAAAATTGAATTTTTATTTTCGAGGACTATTTTTTAAACATTTAAGGGGGGTGGGGGCATATACCGAAATATGCAAACAAGATAAAAAAAAATTTTCTTCTTATTTTCAGTGTTTGATATGTGATGAATGTTTCCTGAAAAGTTGGGGTCGAAATTCGCAAAAATATCGGAGATATAGACGTCATGATTTCGGGTAAAATAATCATATCTGATGTCTATATCTCCGATATTTTTGCGAATTTCGACCCCAACTTTTCAGGAAACATTCATCACATATCAAACACTGAAAATAAGAAGAAAATTTTTTTTTATCTTGTTTGCATATTTCGGTATATGCCCCCACCCCCTTAAATGTTTAAAAAATAGTCCTCGAAAATAAAAATTCAATTTTATTTGTTCACCTTCATAAATAAAAAGCGTTCTAGAAGCATTTAAACTTTCAAAATTTGAAGTTTTTTTTTTAGTTTTTCGGATTTTTTTCGAAAACCGTTTGTCGCACGAAAAATAGTAATACACGAAAAAGATGCTCCTTGTAAGGATCTACAACTTTTGTTTGACATATTTTTTTATTTAATCAATAACTTGGAAGACGTTATATAAAATCGACTTCGCGAGCTGTTAAATAATGATTTAAATGTTAAACGGCCCAGGGGCACCCTTTCCCGTTATCCGATCGAACTGAAACTTTACACAGATTTTTTTTAATTATTTGGAACTATTCTGGAGGGTGCCCCGGAGAAAATTCAAAAATCGAAAATAAGAGCCACCCTAATGTATACCAATCAACCAAGAGCGCATGAATTAGAGCCCTACCCAAGCAATGACTCCCACACTCAATAGAAAAAGGTTTTATTAAAACGTTTTTTGGCTATTTTGCCCGCTAGGATAAATCATTAATTCTATTTCAGACGATACCGACAGTCAATATGGCCAAGAATCCGTTCGGATGTTTTGTTACAGATACCTAAGTCCAAATCACCTGTGTCAGCGAGACATCACTTTTCAAACGTGTCATCAAGATCGCTATTAACAACATTTTAAAAACGTTAATCTGACTACTATTATTTTTTCTATTTATTTTATTTGATAAATAGATAAAAGTTTTTTTTACCATAACTATACTTATTTTCTTCGCAACCACTTCCCGAAAATCACTTAATTTATCGGCGCGCAAACCGGAATGATCCTTTCATTTCTCGGACGTCGAGCGTCGCTCACGAGGGTCCCAATCATTTAAATACAAAAAAGATCGTGGTGTGGAAGATTCTATATTTGAATTATTCGGGTTCAGAACGTTTTCTTTCAGCGGGCACTGCTGTGTTTTAGAAAATGTTGCTGCAGCTAATGTAACATGCATTTGCGATATACGGTGTACTGTAATATGTGCAGTACGCGGAATGTATGGGTTGGCAACTAAGTGATTGCGGATTTTAAATACGAAGGAAAATTCAAAATTTTACTTGAAAATATAACTTTATTAAATTAGGTATTGTCCGTTTTTGTCGGTGACCTGTTGCCATCTTTGCAGTGTCATAATTACATGTTCATAAAACTTCTGATTTTTGCCAGCAAAAAACTGAAATAAATGAGATTTTACATCATCAGCGTTATTAAAAATTTTACTATTTAAGGAGTTCTGCATGGAACAAAATAAATAGAAATCTCAAGGCGCGCAAAGTCAGGGCTATATGGTGGATGTAACAACACATCCAAACCTAGCTCCAATAATTTTTGGCGAGTGACCAAAGATGTGTGGGGCGTTGGAAAACAACACCCTTACGATTTGCCAATTCTGGCCGCTTTTCTTGAACTGCATCGCTCAGTTTGGTGAGTTGTTGAATGTAGACGTTTGAATTAACCGTTCCATCTTGGTAAAAGTTCGAAGTGCAGAATTCCGTTATAATCCCACCAAACTGACAGCATAATCTTTATTTGATGATTCTCAGCTTTTGCTGTTGTCTAGGCTGGTTCATCCTGCTTCACCCACGATCTTATTCGATTAACGTTGTTATAAACCAGGCTTGGGAATTAAGTGATCTTTTCGGCCGAGTTTCAGAAGCAACGCCCTCTTTCTCCCACCGCGCGTCTTGGCCCCCGCGGCGATCCAGCTGCTTGGAGCGTCTCTGACCCGTACCACGTGAACCGCGCGGGGCGCATTAGGGCGACATTGTATCAATAGGTTTCCACACGTCCCATAGAGCACGATTGCCGATGCGTTTTTGTTTGGTCAACGCGCCACGCGCGATTCACGTGGTACGCGCCTGGGGTGGCTCGAGCTTTACGGCAGTCGCGGGGGCCAAGACGCGCGGCGGGAGAAAGAGGGCGTTGCTTCTGAAACTCGGCCGAAAAGATCACTTAATTCCCAAGCCTGTTATAAACTATCCACTTTTCGTCGCCAGTAATCAGTTCTTTCAGAAGCGAATCACAGAGAGAACAGAATATGCTAACACCATCTATCGACAAAATCCGTAATCATTTAGTTGCCAACCCAATTATTTTATCCGCAGAGACCAACAGTACTCACACAGCGAAAGAGGGATTAGCTCTTTCACGCACTCCGTGTAACGAAGACCTACTTGCGTCCTGAGAACCGGGTCAGAGTCGAGCATGCAGCTTTTGCGTTGCTGATCATAGTAAAAAATGGGTGGGACTACAGTCTGCAAGCCTCGCAACGTCGATACCCACATTTATTAGGCTCCCAACTGTGAAGGCGTCTGACTAATATATGTAGGCCTCCATGGAGAGTCGGCCGAAACGTACGATTAACAAACCTACCAGATACGAAACGACGGAGTCGGATGAACCTCCGAAGAAGAAAAAGATGGCACCCAACGCTACGAAAAACGTGCTGCCTTTTAACAAGGATGTCCGCCAATTACAAAGCATTGTAATCAACACTATACCTGAGTCTAACATTCAGCAAACAGTGCATGGCTTACAATCCTACCCAAACAATGACTTCGACACAAACACCGAAAGGTACGATATGCAATCATTGCAGTATCCTTTGACAGGCTATACTCAGCCCAGAATCACAAATATCACATCTCACGTGGACAATGGTGGGCCATCGTGGGCGACGCAAAACTCCGTACAGCCCCCACCTGTCGGACCACCAAACCGGGACATTCAACCAGCATTTACGGATAATGGGTAAATATACATGTTTCATTCTTCTCATTAAAATATTGATAGCATGCAGCGGGGAATGGGACAAGACATTCTTATAAATGTTGATGCTTGCAGGAGAGTGCCGGCAGGAGATATGGTGGCGCGACACATGGAGTCGCAACACATGGAGTCGCGACACATGGAGTCGCGACACATGGAGTCGCGACACATGGAGTCGCCACACTTACACCGTGCACAGTCACAGCGTTCCGTCCACGAGGAGTCGCAACACTTAGACCGTGCACAGTCACATCGTTCCGTCCACGAGGAGTCGCCACACTTAGACCGTGCACAGTCACAGCGTTCCGTCCACGAGGAGTCGCCACACATAGACCGTGCACAGTCACAGCGTTCCGTCCACGAGGAGTCGCCACACTTACACCGTGCACAGTCACAGCGTTCCGACCACGAGGAGTCGCAACACTTACACCGTGCACAGTCACAGCGTTCCGACCACGAGGAGTCGCAACACTTACACCGTGCACAGTCACAGCGTTCCGACCACGAGGAGTCGCAACACTTACACCGTGCACAGTCACATGGTTCCGACAACGAGGAGTCACCACACTGTGATTGTGCGCAGTCAGGACAAATCGAACGCCTGGAGGCAGAATTGCGGTAAGTATTGGAATCTGTCCTATTCATTAGCATGTTACGTCTCCTTGTGTTCTGTTTCCAGACGGATGAGGACGGTGGTAGAAAACGTGTATAAGTGCGTCAGACGACAGCACACTGCACCACAAAAACCGTAATGCATCCCGATATCCTCCGTAGCGGAGATGCATACATTCGATAAAGTGGATGAAAGCACTTACTCCGACGTTGTAAGTCACTCGTGCATAGTCGGGAATTGAAAACTTCTCTGGGTTCTGGGTCATTCGACAGGTACTCAGCCCACAATTATTTCAAAACTCACATCTCGTATGGACAATGGTGGTGGACCATCGTGGGCTACGCAAAACCCCGTACAGCCACCATATGGTGCACCTGTCGGACCACCAAAACGGGAGGCGACGTAAATTCAACCGGCATGTACGGATAATGTCCTACATCGCAAGGGGGGCATCTACTCCAGACTTGGCACGACTGGTTTACATAAATCTTGATTTACTTCTTTTAGGTACATTACCTGCTATATCTGGGCGGATTTAATATTCAGTCGGCCGTGAAATTATGCTTCAAAGAAGCAATTGAGGACAGCGCGACCCTTTCATTTACTTGGTTCGGTTCTAAACAAGGTCAAGAACCTCTCTTTAACACTCGTTTGACCCAGGCCATTTATCTTACGAAGCAGTTTTCATCTTTTTACGTGGAATTATTATTACCATTACTCTGCCTTCATTTTTCTTCGGAGGCAATATGCCTCAAACAAATTTCCAAAAGACCAGGCGCCTTAACCACCTCGACTACCGCCGACTCCCCGGGTCTTGGTTATTCCGTGTCCTCTCTTATGCTGTGGGGGTTCCTGATCCCCACATTGATATTGAAGGAGGTAGTTTCATATTAATATTGAAGGATTATTCTACTGATTATCGAAACTCACTTTCGAATAACACCACTTTCGCAGTTCTCACTCGATTCAATCCAAAGTTATATTAATCCAACGCCCGCCAGGCACGTTACAATTCTTCCATTATTTATATATTGCGGATCCCCTGCCGGGGTCATCTCAGGTACTGACATCCTTTGTCTATACAGCGCTGTATTTATTGTTTGGATGTTACTTTTAATTTTGAAGATATAAGACGAGACATTATCACCCATTTTTTCACGATTTTTTTCACACTCGACTTTTCGTGAAAATCGCACAGTATTGTTCCGATTTTAAAGTCGTATTCACGTAAAAAAAAATCGCGATATTTGGTGCTGTTTTGAGCGTCTCAGTGTGGCGTAACCCCTTAACTGAGTGCCAGAATTTGTGGAGTGATGCCCCACCGGCGGGCGAAACTACAACGCCCAGGGACCCACAGCCATAAATCAATAAAGTAAATATTTATTTTCGAGTACATCAGTCCTACGCCAAGAGTCGAATTGTGAGCCGGAGAACACTTTGGTCACTTCACATGTTTTCGTTTTGTCGTACAAATATTGGTACTGTTGAGCAGGAAATGGTACAAGATAATATCTTATCAAGATTCACCACCCCTTGTCCGTGTGCAGTGACCACCTCGTCCATGTGGATTCATTACGCCACGTCCGTGTAGAGTCACTACCATCTTGTACGTGTAGAGTGACCACCATCTTGGAGTCACCACTTTTTCCGTGTGCAGTCACCACACATCGTGCAGTCTCTATACTGTAACTTGCGCGCGCAACACGCGGTGCTTAATAATTTTGCAGGTACACTTGTCCCAGAATCGTTCAGAATGGACCCACGTCTCCGATGGACAATGGTGGACCGAATCGTGTGCTATTCAAACCCCTGAGCAGCCAACTTATGTTGTACCTGTCGAATCAACAGTTCGGGAGGAGCAGTTCTTATATTCAACAGCAACCGGCATTTACGGATAATGGGTAAATACACATTTTTCATTCTTCTCGTAAAAATATTGACAGCGTGCAGCTGGGAAAGATCCAATAAACTCAATGTTAGAAATGTAGTATGTATGGAATGTATCCTGTTCATTAATACGTCTCCTTGTGTTCTGTTTCCAGACTGGTGAGCTCGATGATAGAGAGCGTTTATAAATGCATCAAGCAACAACAAAATGCAGTGTGCCACAGAAACCACCCAACATCCCAATATCCTCCTTAGCAGAGATGCATTCGTTCGAAAAAGTAATCCGATCAACATTTCAAGAATGCTGCAATTTGTGATGTGATGACCCACCGGCGGGCGAAACTCCAACGGCCAAGGACCCACAGCCATAAATCAATAAAGTAAATATTTATTTTCGTGTACATCAGTCCTGCGCCAAGAGTCGAATTGTGAGCCGGAGAACACTTTGGTCACTTCACATGTTTCCGTTTTGTCGTACAAATATTGATATCATGCAGCAGGAAAAGATACAAGAAAAGTAATGTTTTAAATAAATCCGTTACATTTTGAAGGGTATTCTCTTATAAATTTTTATGTTCGCAGGAGAGGATCGCAAACGCCCCACTCGTGCGCCGTCAGAAGACCTCGAGTGCGTGCAGTCACCACCTCGACCGTGCGGAGTCACCACCTCGTCCGTGTGGAGTCACCACCACCTCCGTGCGGAGTCACCACCTCGTCCGTGTGGAGTCACCACCATCTTGTCCGTGTGGAGTCACCACCATCATTTTACTTTGTTTTTACTATTTTTTTTTATATAAAAAGTTAGAATTAACAAGTTTAAATCGAAAATTAAACGTTTTTCGGAATGCGGCACCACTCCCGCATGTGCGGCGTCTCTCCCACCAAAGGATGTTTTAAGTTTCAATTTTTTAAGGGTGACAAATATTAAAATTTTGATTTTCTTTAATGCTAGTAGAATCACAAGATGTTGAACTAATAATATGTATCCTTGGAAAACATTTTCATTGCGAAATTTAAACACGGTGACAATTTTGCGTAACGTGCGGCAAGTCTCCCACAATTACCCTATACAATTTTTATAAATTTTTAATTAAGAATTTAAGAGTACAGTAATGCCTCGTTAGAATCACGACGATCGGGGCTGGCAGCGTGATACTAACGCAATGCGGACACCATTCGTAGCCGACGACAACTTCGTGTCGACTCTTTTGTTCTCTCGCACGTTCTCGGATTCTCTCACTCTCGACTGAAGGATTCCAAGAAATGGTGGGGATAGTGAGCGTGATTATAACGCATGGTAAAAACGTGACACTAACGAGGCATTACTGTACTTTCAGCGGTTACTAATGTCGAGTCTTCTCTACTGACATTTTCTATTATAATTCATATAGGTTCTAATCAGGGGTCAAAATAAAGTTTTCTTTCTTTTTTTAAAAAACTCTGTTAGAACTTATATGTTTCGTTTAAGAAAATATCTGTTCCTGTGGAATTTGTATTGAAAGAAATGTTACTCTCTGGAACTTCTTTAAAAAGTGTTCTCGTGGAACAGGTATTTTAGAATTTCTATAATAAAAGTTGCATGGAAACCAGTTATATTAGAACGTTTATTAAAAAGGTTCCATAAGATAAAGAAAAGTATGAAACTATTAAGTACTAGTTTCATTTAACAATATAATATCATATTCTTCATATATTTATTTAATAAACGGCATGGAAATCATAGCATGAGTAATTAATAGTTTCATAAAAAATATTATTGAACAGAAAAGGGAACTTTGCAAGAATAATACCAAAATAACATTTTTTTATAACTTGAACCGAAATTCATAGAAATTCTATAATATCTACGTAGCAATTATGTTATACGAAGGTAAATATTACAAAATAAATAACACATTCGGAATATCGTAACTATAAGAATAATTGAATTGTAATAATTATTTAATATTGTTGTAATGTGTTTATTTATATTGTACACCGATATTATATTGTAAATGTGTATTACATTGTTTTACATTGTAATACATATTTTATGAAAAAAATACAATCCTAATATTGTTGTAATAATATGTTTCATTATATTGTAAACCGATATTATATTGTACATTATGTGTATTGGAATACACATTTTATGAAATAAATAAAAACTATTTAACATTTCAATTTGTATTTTCTATAAATAGAATAAATAGAATAACACAATCTGCTCGATTTATACAGCCAACCTGCGGTCGGTTTTTGGCAGCAAGATCTGCTCGAAATCTGATATCAATCTGCTGTCAGATCCTGACATCAGGATCTGCTCGATTTCTGCTCTCAATCTGCGGTCAGACCACGGCAGCAAGATCTGATCGAAATCTGACACCAATCTGCCGTCAGATCGCGCTGCGCAGGATCTGCTCGATTTCTGCTCCCAATCTGCGGTCAGACCACGGCAGCAAGATCTGATCGAAATCTGCCGTCAATCTGATGTCAGATCCTGACATCAGGCTCTGACCACAAAACCATAGTCAAATGCGGACATAGTAGGTCCCGAATCTGACGTCAGGATTTCCTCGAATCTGACACCAATCTGCTGGCATACTGCGGTCAGTTTGTTTACTGGGTACTATATATGGATTTGTTAATGTAAATATTGAAAGTTCCTCTTTAGATTTATATGCGCTACTTATATTATTTTCTAACAATTATAATCACCGATCCTGTATATTTTTAAAGAATAAAGAAATACTTTTTGATATAAGTAGAATTAATTATTTAATAAATTCCAAAATCTGTTTCCTGCTTATGTAAAGGTAGGGATACACCTATAGCAACCACGGTATACATGTGTTGGTGCGTAGGGACGTTCATGTGACGTCACGCGTAGGGAATCTTTTGGTAATTCTGGCCCTCAGATGGCGCTGTTGGCTGTGCCAAGCAGACGGCAGAATCTGCTGTCGATCTGCTGTCGATCTGACATCAGGCTCTGCACCTCAGGCTCTGCACCTCAGAACGCAGCCAAATGCAGACGCAGACTACTGCAGTCTGACGTCAGATTCTGCGCTCTCATGCCAGACCCTGCTACCAATCTGATGTCAGATTGGAGACAGATGGTTATCAGGGAAAGTACATATAGTATATAAAGTAGATATTGCACACGTTGAAGCATATTGTAACTTGTAACGCCAGCGATTAGAATTCTGAAACACATCCGAGTTAAAGTATGCTTCTATGTATCCAATATGTTCTTGTTGTGTATATTACTTGCTATACAGATGCCTATTGATAGTTAACGTAGGCAAAGTGCCTACCAAAGACTTTAAAAATGTTGTATTTTACATGTTCGTTTACGTTCAACTCAGATAAGATATGTTTGATATATTTCTACTCATTGGCGTTATAAGTTATTATTAGAATATGCTTCCTGAAAATACCATTTCGGCTTTTTGTCGATAGGCCTTCGTTTTCGAGATAATTGGGCGGTATTCTCAGTCGTTGCTTATTTTTAAGATCGTCTTAAGCATTCGGCATCCTTTACCAGTCTACTAGAGTAATAGAGGATGCCGCATGCTTAAGACGATCTTAAGAATAAGCAACGACTAAGAATACCGCCCATTGTAATTTAAAGTTTTTAACGTACGAAGTAATCCAGATATATACCATATATACCATCTATAGTAATAACCTACACCCAAGAAGGTTCCGTGGACACAACTGTAACGTCCCACGGGGACTCAAACCGGTAAAAACCGACTGTCGGTAAAGTAGAAACCGATCCGCATTACCACGTAAACTATCTAGAGACGCGGTAGCGTCTCGACGCCAAGTACAGGAAAGACACCCTGTATATGTCGACTGTCGCTACCGCTATCATTTACTGGAGAAACGGCTAATCCAACCTAACCTGAAACTTATTTCATTAATATCTCATCACTCCTGCAATATTTTCTAAATTTAAAGGCATTTTTCTTATGTAAACCGCATATAAGCTTTCGAATAAGACCAAATTTCAATAAAATCTGTCCACGCATAACAGAGATATCATAATATCGTCTCATGGATCTGTCAGAAACGGTAAGATTTTCTTCTCCTAATCCTTCTCCTTCTCCTTATCCTTCTCCAAGCGAAATTTTCGTCAACATAATACGTATATACGCGTTACACGCACACCTTCAGCCAAAACGGAACTAATACATGTTTCGTTCAACAATCGCTATCTTCACTATGCAATCTACTCCAATATTACGCGTTACACGCACACCTTCAGCCAAAATGATACTAACACATGTTTCGTTCATCAATCGCTATCTTCACTATGCAATCTACTCCAAATTTTGACGGCTTACAGTCAGATTATAACCTGACGAGTGTCAAATAAGGTAGGTTGTCAAAATTTAAGATGCCACGTGTTTTTACAAATATGTATCGTTGTACCATTGAGTTGCAACCATAACCCATAACCACAAATTCTAACGACTTGAAATCAGCCTGTAACCACAAATCAAATCAATTCTCAATCGATATGGAATACATATACCTATGTAGAGAAAAGGGGAGAAGACGAAGAAGCGAAGTGAAAAAGAGAAATAAAGTTAATTTTCATTCGTTACTTTGAATGAGTTTACTGTACACAAAGTACTATACATATAAAATACATATAGATCGGCAATGCAGTGCGCATGGTTTCATTTCGTAGTTGTTAAACTTACGTAGAATTTATCCTTAATCAAAAAATAAATAAAGTACACTCGCTGAGCTGCTTTGCGCTATTCCGAGTATTCCAAGTATATATACCTTACAAAAAGTAAAAAAATTACGCCAAGTACATGAATTATCTTTGTAAAAAGAATTGAGATCCCCATAAAAAAACTTCAAAAAAGTAAAAATCATTATATTGCGTTTCAAAATATTCCAAGATCATTCCTCGACACCGATACCTTTCCTCTCACAAGCTTTCAGATAATTTGTTAATTTAAAACTCTAAAAATATGAGTATTAAATAATTCATATTCATCGACAGATTAACCTTCATGTTTCGTTCGTCGATTCGTCGACTCTCGGAATCATTCGGCAAGGACCGTCCTTAGAGCATATACTATGGAGGTCTCATTGAAAGCGGGAAACTGTTGCCAACATGGTGCGAGAGAGAAAGACATGTGCGAGCGAGAGAAGTATATGTCCTAATCCACCGTAATGCGCATGCGCCGATATCGTGCGAACTGGTGCGAGAGAGTGAAGTATAGATTCTCTCGATTATTAAGGACACTGCTTTATTTGCTACTTCCTTAAACTGCATGTGTATTATTTATCGTGTATCCATAAATGAAAACTCACAATCTAGGGAGGACGAGCACTTACACTTCCGAAGAGACAAAGTAATACTTGAAATACATCGTAATAACTGGCGTGACGTCACATTTATTTTTTAAACATCCCGCCATATGTACAAAACCTGAAATAAATACATTATTTCGAAATTCAATGCTTTGATTTTGTTCGTTTTGGTATTTGAGTGTTCTGAAAATCGGATCTGTATCGCAAAAGATGAGAGGAGGGCAGTGTCTGCATTGATACAGTTCATTAATCTTTCGTGCACACGCGATACTCCATGAACATCGATAACATTTATCGATCGATGACAAAATTTGCATCTCACTGCGATGAACAAGTACAGAGAAATGCATCACGAAGCTCTGCAGGATATGAAATCAAGATTCATTAAGGGGGTAGACACGGGTAAAACAGCGATCTGTATACCGACACAATCTGGCCCGAAACATGGGTTTGCGGGAATACGTTGTTTGTCCTTATATGAGCAGATTTGGAGCTGGGTGAGGTCTCACTCGAAAGGGGAAGGTCTGATGCAGCCCGCTCTGGTCATGGTTCGACGAGAATGTGTTAATATCTAATAATATGAGTGTTGAAAGTAGAGCAAAAGTCGAAAAAAAAAAGAAGAGTTTTGTGACTCAAACGATGACCAGAGCGGGCTGTATCGAACCTTCCTCTTTCGAATGAGACCTCACCCAGCCCAAAATGTGCTCATATAAGGACAAACAACGTATTCCCGTGACTGCATTCCCAAATACGAGTTCCGCCATATTGGCGATAAGCAGAGCAAGTCACGTGACAAATTTAGTTCAGCTAGTTGATACGAGATGGCGCCTACTCGGGAGGACTGCCAGCGTGGAATAATAGCAAAACTGAAGAGTTAGCTGGATACATGTGCCACAGTAAAAGCGTGATGCAGTCAATGTATGCATTTTCGTCCGATTAGAGGTTAGGTTATATGCATTTTAGGCATACATTTACTAGGAACTGCTGGGAACTGTATACATTTACTAAACTAACGCCTTTACCGTGACACATACATCACTTGAAATCGCTGTCGAATTTATGTTATAATTATATGGCCACATTATTTAAAGTAAAAAAAAGAGAGATTGAAACTTTTTTACTAATACTGGAAATATTAATTTACTGATATTATATTTTCAGAATGTGGAAGTTACAGCAATTATTTGCAATTATTGCTCTTATTATTCTGCCCACCTTAGTTAAATCGTCCTATCTAGCATTTTTTCATTTTTTGAGATATGTTGAAATATTTGAAGTAGCACACGTCTTTTACCTTTTAAGTAACGTTAGAAAACTCTAAGTGCTTCGTAAAGATTTATAAACAGTCTAATGTATTTAACCTAACTTATTTCCAAATGGTTAAAATATCCTATCTAAAACAATTAATTAATTGGTACGTTAATAATACATTACCTACCGGTACAGCTATTAGAAAAAAATATATTAGGCTGTTATGAAATAATGACAACATGTTTTAATGTGAATAAAGGAAAATAAGGACGGTACAAAGTAAATGATAAAACTTCAGTTTTCTCGGTTGTTTCAAAATGCTAGATAGGACATTTTAACTAAAGAGGGCAGTATTATTCTTCCGACTATTGAATAAAACATATAACAAGGAAAAGTCTCCAAACCGGTCAACAGTTGACTCCCTGATTTTTTTGTAATTCTTTACGGTCCTATGCAGAGATGGGCATTATTTAAATAAAAGGATATACTTCCGAATGGCCCCAGTGGCTGATCGACACGAGGTTTGGGGGAGGGGTGTGTACCCTAAATCTAAAGTTCTATATAGGTTCGGGTATTTATTAGTTTCCATTGTTTATTCGAAGGCCTTTCATCTTGGGCTCCGAATAATTTTTCTTCTTTCATTATATCATTATCCTAAGGTCGTATTCAGATATATTGGCCGGTTAACAGCGATCCAGGAGAAATCAGCCACCACCATCTGACGATCGTGGATTTGTCAGTTGGAGTTGCTGGGCCCCCGAAGGGTATGGCGGGGTAACGGGAATGCTGCTCGTGTAGCTGTTATTTATTCTTAGCGTAATAGTTGTGTGCGTTACGAACTTAGAGCATATATACTCGGAGGTCTCATCGAAAGCTTGAAACTAGAGGTCGTGGCTTTTCACGTGTATCTAAATACACGTGTACACGGGACACGTGTAACGTGTATTAAGGAATTAAAAATCCGTGTTCTTAATACACGTGTACACGGATTATAAGTACACGGATGCATGGTCGCCAAATACCGCCTCGTACAATCAACTATAAATAGAAATACATACTTTGTTGTCAAGTCGGCATGACAACGTTCATGTCGTCCGTGAACAGAACTACACGAATATCCGTGAACAGAACTACACGGGTATCCGTGAACAGAAATACACGGGTATCCGTGTATTAAAAATTACACGGATTGAAGTTCGGATACGTTTACTACACGTGTACACGTGAATGTAAATACACGTGAAATAGGGACCTCTGCTTGAAACTGTCGCCAACATGGTGCGAGAGAGAGAGACATCGTGCGAACTGGTGCGAGAGACTGAAGTATACATTCTCTCGCTCGCACGATGTCTTTCTTTCTCGCACGATGTTGGTCGGCAATTGGATCCACAGGAGACAAGAGGCGATGAGACCTCCATGTATACCTACTATATGCTCTAAGGTTACGAAGTTATGCGTAGACCAATATGAGATGAAGCTATCGAGAAAGAATGAATGTTCTGACCATAAAACTTCTGAATTTTTCGGAGCTAACGCACACCTATTCTGATGTTTGTATTTCTACGCTCAGAACTCGGTTGGCCTACACGTCAGGTGCTTGGCGCAATCTCTACCACTTCTGGCCCACTCTTGTTCTACGAAGGCGAGAGCGAGTCAGAAAACGTTGAGAAAAGGAGCACCGAGGCAGGACAGCGGTATGGTGGGAGAATACTCCTCACGAAACTCACCGGCCAATATATGTATTGTAGACGATCTTTATTTTCCCCTCGAAATTACTCAAACTACAATCGGTACAATCAAACTAATATGGACGCTCGAATACGACTTCTTTCAAAGATCGTCCTTTTCTGTGTTCTCCCTGCTCGCGTCCGCCACGCGACCGCTCCTCCCCTCTCCTCCTCCTACAACCGTCAACTGTTCGGCATTGTTGAGATTCGGATCCCTCGCCGGCGCTGCACCGATGCATATTTTTCCACAATATGTATCTGAATACGACCTTAGAAGCTCGAATGCCGACGAAAACCTTCGTGGCCCGAGCCGCGCGAGATCGCCGTTGCTCGGCGATGCGTCATCGATTATACAGAAGCAGAATTTGTTTATTTTTCATCGCATCGATATGAAAGTGACACCACTGGATTTCTGGCATTCTCCCGGTTATATTGACAGAAAATAATTTAAATCGGACTATTTTTATCGAAACGGGCTTTCACTTCTATAAACAAATTTTTCACGTAATTTCCTTAATTATGGTCCGAATTATATCATTTTTGGGGCCAATTTGATCGAGAAAATATGATGAATCGATTGACGCCACTTTCGCAAAGATCTGATTAGAAATGCATAACTGCAGATTCGTCACTGCGTAGTGCGCAACATTGTATGGCCCCACTGGTTTCGAGCGCCGAAGCCCACGAAATTCAGCGGGTCGCATGATTGCCAGCGAGAAGGACAAGAGGGGACTTTCGATGGCGAAGGAAAATCAGCCTTCTACAGGACTCAAATCGAGAAAGACTTTGCTGACCGACTTTATTATATTCACGTCAAATAAATACTTTAATTGTAAAATTTAGACGATGAAGTATTGTTGAATTTCGCCAGTTCTTACATATGCCCAATTTGGTTCGGAATTCCTGATCTCAGAGTTTCATGCATGTACCCATTGAAATGTTATTTTTTCTTATGAATACATGATTAGGACACACTCTACGTTCACTAAAAATTGACCGAATTGCACCATATATGTTTGATATCATTTTCATCGGGAAATCCTAAAAATTTCATCGGTAATACTTTCATCAACACTTATCAAAAACATGAACATTTTATTTTTCTGTACTGGGTATTTTATCTAGCTCGTCGGTTTTATTGCTCTCGACTCTCAACGGGCGGTCTACTAGGGCCCGAAGGTCCTCGCTCGCAGCGAGAAAGCAAAACAGTGGGGTGGGTAGGTCTTTCCCGATAATCTGAGCCCACAGGCTTCTCAACAATTGGAAGACTGTACTTTCTGATGCTCTTGACGATACGCGCAACCATTTGCGTGCGTGGCTTCATGTTGCACGATAAAAAGTATTCTTTTAATTACAATTAGTAATTCAGTTTGCAAGTGCTATTAAAATAGGCGTAATTAAAATCATGCACAGTTCATTAATTTTAACTAATTTACCAATTCATTTATATTTTAATTCATTAATGCAGTACTCTGATTAAGAACATCGTAACGCGGAGCTAATATTATAGGCCCTAGAATCTACGGTATTGCCAATGTGCAATTGAAACGCGCCGCCACTTCACACTATCGTTTCTTAGCATTTGTACAAGGTGATTCTTTAGCCAGAGTCGTCAAACGCGATGCTCGCCAGCAATCATGTGTCTCGCTGCGTTTCATCGGCTTCGACGCTCGAAACCAGCGGGGCCATACAATGTTGCGCACTAAGCACTGATGAACCTGAAGTTTTGCAATTTCTAATCCGATCTTTACGAAATCTCTTTACGTCAATCAATTCCTTATGCTTTCTCGATCAAATTGGCCCTAAAAATGATATAACTCGGATCATAATTAAGGAAATTACGTGAAATATTTGTTTGCAGAATTGAAAGCCTATTTCGTTAAAAATTGTCAGATTTAAATATTTTTCTGTCAATTTAATCGGGAGAATGCGAGGAATCCATTGATGTCACTTTCATATTGATGCGATGAAAAATAAACAAATTCTGTTTCTGTATAATCGATGACAACATCGCAATACCAGCGGCGAGTGTATTAGCGCATATGAAAAACCATCGAATAAGCAATTGCAATCTAAAGTCACTATTGCACCAACTCAATTTTATATATAATGTTTGTTCAATAACTGCTTTCTGCATGGGACGTTTAATTATCTTATAATAAGTGTATAACTTTCATGTTTTGCTTCAGCGTTTTGCTAATAAAAAATGTCTAATCTAACATAACAAACTTCGTTTACTGGGGACATCCGCTCATCTATTTTTTCTTTTCACTTATAACTCCTTACGGCCAACGTAACATATTATAGCATAAGTACATTTTAAGTAATTAAAATGTACAATGAATCGTCTACGTTTGCTCTACCAGCAGACCTTCCGTTTAAATATTTACAAGTACAACGCAACAGCAAGGAATTTATTTCCTTATTCAGAATAGAATACGGAAATAGCAAACAGCTCCCTCTCGCGTTCACCGGGCAGTCGTCGATCTATCGGTATTACCATATCTGTGCAGAAAAAACCTGCTGTAATACCGACCTGCCGAATCGGCCAGGTCACGTGACGTGTCTCCCCCTTAAGTGCCATATAATTCGCGATGTATTTGAAGGAAAGAACATAGGGCATATGCTGTTGCAGAATAACGGAATACATAGAAATGTACAAATAAAAATGTGGCCATAGAAATATGGGCATCTAACTTAATATAAAAAAATACGATTTATGACTAACGCTTTATAAAAAAAATCGCGGGAAATACTCTATACGGTATCATACATATTGGTCACACAGGCGCGTTTTTCACAATATACAATTCGGTAATTATTGTTCGAAATATACATTATTTTTAAATACTTGCTTAAGTACGATATTACTATGCATACTGAAGAATCTTAAACACGAATCTCGAGTTCCCGAGCGTATCACCCACTCAACACACATACGATCTCCTCGAAATCGTACGATGAGCTCGCGAAGTTAATCAGCATTTAAGAGAATACAATACTTTGTATAAGAGACTTGAGAACATTGAAAGTTATACTTAACATCAATATGTGCTAGCTCGCACCGTGTTCGAATAAGAACTTTGTTCATTCTCGACGTGGATGATCCGCTTATCGAAAGACCGCATCGATCGTAAATTTACAATAGCGAAGGTACTAGAGTAAGAACACGGGAATGGAAGGAATGAAACGTGGCGGAAACGAAAATTTCTGTAGGTCGGAGAAAAGAGTTACATGACGATGCAGCAACGTTTCTCGGAATGATTATCGCCAACGATGTCGCTGGTATTTCCGGTGAATCGCTGAAAATCTCCGCCGGCGTTGAGTTCGGAATTGGAGATGGGCGATACAGGGATACCATTACCATTGGCGTCTATCGAGCCAGTGGATATATGCCGATTTTGCGCCCTCTGTTTCTTCAAATCCGATAACGATTTGACAAATACTACCGAGACGTGAATGTTGATCTTACCGTTGGTGTCACGATCCACAACCCGCACAAATGACCGGATCAGCAACTGTAACGGTACATCCCTTACATTTCCTTGAGGCACGAGGCATATTGGTCAGGCAAAGAAACAGAGCTACAGATCAGAACAATACACTCCCGGAACAGTTCGAGAAATTGAGCCCTTAAAAACAGATATAGATGACCCCAATAGTGTTAATAAATGCGGGCGTGAAACAGTTTTTAAAAAGAACCAGCCCGACAGCGAAAAACCGGTGAAAGAATTTTGAAAGAGACACTCGATGAGGCACGTGCTAACGTTCGCTTAACCAAAACAAAGACGACTTGTCACCTCGACGGCTAGATACGATTGTTCTGACCGTCACGTCCGCCACGGCTGCCACGGCCACGGCTGTACTGGTGCACGGCCCAGGCCCTGAGGGAGGTGACCTGTTTCTTAATCGCGTTTAAAAACGTTCTTTGGTCCTCCCGGGCCCTCACCCTCCAACCACTGCGCTGGTGGCGCGCTACGTGCGGTTCTGTAAAAAATAAATTTATTAGTAAAATATATTTTATTTAAATATCCAGACCTATTTTCAAACCTATTTTCAAGCCGGCCTCGCTGGTGGTGTTGATGGTGGTGGTGGTCGCGGCAGCGACGTCGGCGGGGACGTCGGCGGTGGCTTGGACGTCGCCGGTGTCTGGGACTTCGGCGGTGCCTGGGCCGTCGATGATGGCTGGGACGTCATTGTAAAGTTGAAGGCCCCAAGTCCCTCGTCTATTGCTAAATTAATTTCATTATCAAATCAGTGGAAAAATAAAAAATTTGAATAAATTTATAATAACATAAATTTCTATTATTTACCAGCTATTAGGGCGTCGTTCGCTTCTTTCTACAAAAATTAATAAATAAATAATTATATAATATATAATATAATAAAACACACTTTCACAATTTCTCACAAAAAAACTAACGAATAAAGATATAAAGATAACCGGGCTACAGTAAACGATATAAACTCTGCTATGAGTATATATATATAATAATGAATAGTATTATTACTTACATTTTCGTTTTGTGATTGAGACCACATGTTGTCCAAGAACCATAAAAAGCTGAAGCTGGCCAAGAGGCCAGATAAACATTCGACGATCAAAGAGTACTTTTTAGTAAATATCGATCTATCGAAAATCTTCATTACGTTTCGCGATAAGTGACATTACGTTAGGGTCGTGCGTAAAGAAAAAAAAATTCTAGCGGGTGACCGGAGCTCACGCATATCACGGCGTCCGCAAATTATTCCTGATTTCCTTGCATGTAAATGTGCTTTATTATTATTAATTAAGGTGTATGCATAATGCAACGAATAGGTTATTGTTTGTTTCATTACATGTGTAAAATAATAGTCTGCGCAGAATTTTGCTATTGCTAACCTATTTTTTTATTGATATCTTTTTAGTATCAAGGCCCTTGGAAGGATATTCAAATCTTCTCGTTAGTAGAAGCAAAAGAGAAAATATTATATATTTGGTAAGTGACGTTTACATTTATTTATATATATATATAATAATACGTATGATATTAGTTTAGTGTTTATTACAAATTTTTTCGTTTTTTACAGGTTGGAGTGTTAAAAAAAAAGTAATCTTCTCGTTAGTAGAAGCAAAAGAGAAAATATTATATATTTGGTAAGTGACGTTTACATTTATTTATATATAATAATACGTATGATATTAGTTTAGTGTTTATTACAAATTTTTCGTTTTTTACAGGTTGGAGTGTTAAAAAAAAAAGTAAAGTACACTCGCCGAGCTGCCTTGCGCTACACTGGGCTGCTTTGCGCATTTGCGAGTATTAAGCTTTACTGGCTGCATCGCGCCTTATCTTATATATTTCGGGTCAGGCATAATATAATAACAGCCACGCTGAGCCTCGCCCATTCCGTTATTTGCGATTCTAATTGTACTGCGTCTGTATCGTATATTAACTAATATTGTATATTAGAACACTAGATAATTAATTTAAGCTTTACTGGCTGCATCACGCTATATTTTATAATAACAGTCACGCTGAGCCTCGCCCATTCCGTTATTTGCGATTCTAATTGTACTGTGTCTGTATCGTATATTAACTAATATTGTATATTAGAAAACTAGATAATTAATTTAAGCTTTACTGGCTGCATCACGCTATATTTTATAATAACAGTCACGCTGAGCCTCGCCCATTCCGTTACTTGCGATTCTAATTTTACTGCGTCTGTATCGTATATTAACTAATATTGTATATTAGAAAACTAGATAATTAATTTAAGCTTTACTGGCTGCATCACGCTATATTTTACCATAACAGTCACGCTGAGCCTCGCCCATTCCGTTATTTGCGATTCTAATTGTACTGCGTCTGTATCGTATGTTAAAAAAGAAAAAGGAATAAAGACGATTTATACTATTATTATTATTATTATTATATTATCGTATACAATAGAATATATAGTGTATACTAGAAAAACTAGATAAGTATTAATTAAGCTTTACTGGCTGTATCATAGTTATTATAACAAGGCTTGTTACACGTTTTACATTTACAGTAGGTACATTTAAAGTAAGGCTTGTTTATACTTCTACGTTAGATTTAGCTGTATGTAAGAATTCCCATAAAAAATTCAAAAAAGTAAAAAAATCAGGTTACGTACATGAAAAAATTGCAGACGAAAAAGAGTATTATTTTATTTGTACTTCTACGTTAGATTTATATACAAAAAATCGGTCCGGATACGGCTGAAAGGGATTTTATTATCGTATACAATAGAATATAGTGTATACTAGAAAACTAGAAATATAAAAAAAAGTATAATTCGTCATGGTTGTAATTAAAAGTATTATTAATATCTCACCACTCAGTTTTCATAATATGCAAATAATCAATAAAGGCGAATGGTTAACAGATGACCATCTCGAATTGTTTGCGATTCGAGCAGTAGTTCCTCTCTCCACCGCTCTCGTCTCACCGCAGCACCTCACGGGCAGCGGAGCACGACGGCAGATCTACAATCGATCACCGAATCAGATCTGGCCGCCAGTGCTATCACCCAATCGGACCACTCGTCCGCGCGATCACCCAATCAAAGCTCGCTTCCGCTTGGCGCGTCTTCCAGAAGCATCTGGAAGACACCAAGGCGGAAGCTAGCTTCGGGCCTTTGTTCATTCTTGTTCGCAACGTACTTTGAATATCATCGCGCTCAAGCTCTTCGTTCAGCACAAACGCGCTTTTCTCAAGTTCTCACGCTCATCTCTTCAGCATTAAGCTCATCACCGCTCATCCTTCGCTCATCTTTGGTTTTAATAAACGACGTACGATAATTTCATCACGCTGTGCCTCTTGACTCGACTTCGCCACCCTAACCTCAAATTCCGGCACGCGAACAACACCTATTTCGCGAACACGAATATTTTCACAAATTATTAGAAACTAACTCCAATTACAAACCACGCGAGACGTGGAGAGTTCAATTACCTAATACAATTCAACCAGTTCCTGAAAATCAGGATCACATACAGATTTTGCACCAAAGCGATAAGATTGGAACCAATGCAGGGGGACATTGGGTTTGTAGCTTCTATAAACATGTTGAAAGAAGAGTTTATATTTATGATTCTCTTAATTCCTCGAAGTTGCATAGTCATCATAAAATTTTTCTGGATAAGTTATACCCACTTTTTAATAAACATGACGGTGCAATTGACGAAGAATTTTTTGAATTTCCACGTGTACAAACTCAACCTAACGGTCGGGATTGCGGAGTTTTTGCGATTGCATTTGCTGTCTCGTTATTATTCAAAATATTACCTGATAAAGTAACGTACACTCATGCATTGATGCGTCAACATTTGATCAAAATGTTTCAATCAAATCGTATAGAACATTCTCCAAGCACTCAGGATCAACAATTAACACGTTGTGTGCACGAATATGATTCTGCAATTGGTAGTACAATTAATAAAACCCCCTCCAGGGTCGACCGCCTTGAGCGTGGTGAGGGGGCTCTGGGAGAGCGGCTATGTTCCCCTCCTCGGGCGCTGCGTTAGGTTCCTGTTCCTTACGCAGTGGCCGGTGGGGAATGCTGCCCTCCTGGCTAAGGGTTGACCAAAACCAGGGTGGGTGTTGACCCGCTAGTTACAGGCGGCGGGCAGAAATCCCCCCTTAATCCGGATCCCTCCGCACCCCATGCGTGCCCTATGGGCGTATGGGGCGTCTGCGGCCTGTATCGGAGTGTGGGCCATGCCTAGCCTCAGTGTCCCTGAAACAACAAAGGACACAGTACACACCAAGGACAAGCCCTTAACTACGCCGTGTTCGACTGTGGAGATACTCACCTGAGTACGCGGGTTATCCCACGTTTGTTGAGTCCCGGTCCGGGACGGGCGTACCCAAAAACATCTGGGTGGTACGCTGGTGCTGCAAGTAAGAGGTGGTTGGGGTGGTGGATGTTGTAGGGGAGTGGGGTGCTGCAGGCCTACCTAGGCCCACGGTGGTCCCCCCCCCCCCCTCGCTATTGCGAGGAGACGGATGGGGCCCTCCGGGACCGTTAACCTTGTAGCCTCCCCCCGCCCCCCTCCCCTCGTGGTGTGGACGCCGGACACATTACGGCTTTGGTGTCCCCCCCTCCCTATAGGGGTAGTGCCGTATGCCACGACATCTGGGCAGAGAGATGGAGTAAACCCGCTGGGCGGTGGGGCCGTCGCCCCTGAGACAGATTATGATTTCATGTCACGAAAAAGCCTGGCCTCGGATGACAACCAGGCGATGACTGACATAAGGTCAGACCTCTCTCGCAGTGTCGGCAGCGAGATGGGGGCCGGTAATAAGTCCGATGGTGCTGAGCTGATGCGGCGGGCCAGCACCACTGGAGTTGGGGTCAACCCAGCTCCAGAAGAAGCCACAGCTGCACGAACTGGCATGCCTAAGGTCACGAGTAATCCGGGAAGACGAGGGGACGATGAGGAGAGCCTCCTTATCCTCGACGACGATCCCTCCGAGGGGGGTATGATGGGGGATACCCCCCCCCCCCCTAGGTGAATCATCCACGAGCGCCATGTTCGACCAATGCAGGGTAAAGGGGAAGGAGGTGAAGGCAACAAGCAAGAAGAGGAAGGAGAAGACGCCCGAGGCCCCCACTATCACCAAGGAGATTGATAGGAGGACCCTCGGTGGTTTCTTCAGGTCCCAGCTGGAGGCTTTCGGCGGTGGCACTCCTCCCTCCGACCCTCCTGCTGATTCGGACATCCCCATCTTTAGGGGACGCACTTTGGCGCGAACGCCGCCGAAGAACGCCGGGAGACACAGTGGGGAACTGGGGAAGGCGGCACAAATAACTGCCTCCGCCGTGAACGAGCCCCCGGGCCCGTCTGAAACTGGTACGGAAGACCGTGCCCCAACGGTGAGGCTGACCAGGGTTCAGCCTGGAAGTAAGCCTAGACTTAGGGCCAGCTCCACCACTAGGGTGGACGAGCTGAAGAAAGGGAAAAAAGGGGCTGGGGCTAAGGATCCCTTCCCCTTCCAGTTTGCGGAGCCGGAATCGTCCAGAGTTCCGAAAGCGAAAACGGCTCGGATCGTCTCGAACGAGTCCGTTGACGATAGGGCGATCAGGCTTTTGAACGAGGTTGCCGCAACTCTGAGGGACCTAACGGCGACCTGTCGGGACCTTTACTCCTTGGTGGATGCCGGTCGGCCGACTAGGGGGAGGGTGCTTGATCTTACTTCTAAGATTGGCACAGCTTGCACGTCGGTCGCCAAAACGGTTGAGAGGGCGGTCGCTAATCAGGCGTTTAGGAAGTTCCTTCCCCCTCCTCGCCCCCCCCCCCCGAGGTAGAGATGGTTGTAAGTGGAGGTGACAAGTCCTCCCCCCCTAGATCCGAGGTGTATGGACCGAAGGGAGGGTCGAAGGGCACGAAGGGAAGCAAGAGGACGAGGTCCTCCCCTTTGGAGCTAATAGAGGGGGATAACATCACTAAGCGGAGGCTTTTTTCCGAGGTGGTGGAGGGGGACCTGGACCCCTACGCAGGAGCAGCGAGCCGCTCGGAAGGACCCCCTGCTGGGGATGGACCCGAGCGGCAGCGTCAGCACCAGCAGGGTGAGTGGTCCCAGCAGCGTACCCGAGGGCAAGGCAAAAGGGAGCGGCGCCGTAAGAGGCAGGAGGATCTGGCGAGCCAAAAAGCGACGCGCCCTCCCCCCCCCCCCCTCAGAATGTCGATCCTCGTGATCAGACGACGCGACGGCAGCGGCAAGGCGGACATAAGTCATCTCTCACCCAGGGGGATGGTGACCCAAATCCTCCCCCTGCTAAAGAGAAATCGGGGGTGTCCCGACCCAGACCCAGACAGAGGCCTCCGAAGAAGAGGCCGGAGGCGGTCCTAGTCAGGGTCCCTTCTGCGTCATCATATATTGATACGTATAAGGCTATCCTGAGTAAAGGTAGGGAGTCGTTCGTGGGGGTTGTGGGAGTTAAGAGATCCCGTTTGGGGCACGTCCTCCTCGAACTGGACCGTAAAACGAATGCTGGTAATCTCGCCGATACCCTTCGGGAGAAGCTGGGGGACACGGGGATTGAGTGCTCCCCCCTCCAGGACCGTACATCCCTGGAAATCAGGGGTATTGACCCCATGGTGGAGGGCCCGGAGCTCCTGGCTGACCTCGGAGCGGTTCTCAAAGTGGCCCCGGGCGATCTGAGAATTAAAATGCTCAGGATGGACCCTAGGGGCACCCAGACGGCGGTGGTGGATATTCCCACGAACATGTTTAGGAGCGACCCGAGTGGACTTAGGTTCAGAACCGGCCTGACTATCGCCAGGTGTAGAGTTCTCCCTAAGCTCATTAGGTGTTTCCAGTGCCACCAGTTGGGACACCTGGCGCGAAACTGCCAGGCCCCTAGGGAGGCGGGGGAGATATGTAGGAAATGTGGGGGATCCGGACACCTGATCGCGGATTGCACCAACCTGCCGAGGTGCATAATCTGCGGCAAGGCAGGGATTACTGGTGCTAGGGCCGCCCACGTGACGGCCTCACTCGCCTGTCCGGCGAACAGAGGGAGACCTGGGCTGGAGGACAGGGCTGTGAAGGGGAACCCCCGCCCGCCGTAAGTGATGCCCCTGAAAATAATACAGATTAATCTCAATAGGTGTAGGCTTGCTCAGGACATTATGGTCCATAACGTCTCGGTCCTGAATGCGGACGTCGTCGTGGTATCAGAACCATATAAACAGCAGCAGGACTGGTACAACGACGCTACGGGAGCGGCCTCTATTTGGGTCACCGGGTTTAACGGGAAACTCCCCACACGGACTGCCCCCTCGTGGCTGAGGGGTTGGTGGGAGTGGTGGTGGGTGGCCTCACCATTATTAGCGGTTACTGTTCCCCCAGGAGGGGGGTCCATGAGTTCGCCGAATATCTGGACCTATTGGAGGCCCTCGTGGCAGAGGCCAGGACCCGTAATACGGGCGTTGTTGTCGCCGGGGACCTCAATGCGAAGTCACCGGCATTCGGGGGCCCCATCCGAGATAGGAAGGGGTCAGCGTTGATGGACTCCCTCTCCAGGCTCGGGCTGGTTCCCGTTAGACTTGGGGAGAGGCCTACGTTTGTACACCACAACGGGAGAGGATCCTCCTTCATTGACGTCATGGCCGTGGACAGGGTGACGTCTAGGAGCCTCACTAAGACCGAGGTCCTCGGACACTTTTCGTATTCAGACCATAGGTACGTCTCCCACACCATTTCGGAGCCTAGGAGAGCGCCCCCCTCCCGCTCGCAGTGGGCGCAGTACTCCCTAAAGGACTTCGATCCTGTGGCGACGCTAGCGGAGTACTCGACTCGCCGTCGTCGGGAGGATGATCGGCTCGGGGACCCGCTCGGGGATCGTGCGTCAGACGCCGAACCCTCCGCGGACAGACTCCAGAGACTCTTGAAGGAGGTGGCCGAGTCCACCCTTCCCAGGAGGTCTGTCCCTCGCGGGGCCAGAAAGCCCAACTTCTGGTGGTCGCGGTAGATTGCGGAGGCTAGGGCCGTATCCCCGAGGGCGAGACGCTGGTTCCAGCGGAGGAGGAAGAAGTCCGCACCCGACGCTGAGGAAGCCAGGTTGGCGTATATTCGCGCTAAGAGGGAGGTCCAACACATGATATGGAAGGCGAAAGAGGCCCACTGGAGGCAACTGATCGCACTGGTGGACTCTGACCCCTGGGGTAAATCCTACAAAGTTGTTATGGCAACTCTGAAGGGCCGGGCCCCCAAGTCTATGATGACCGCCTCACAGGTGCGGTATACAATTGACCACCTCTTTTGCACGGTTCCCCTGTGGTCTCCCCGGCCTTTGCGGCATCAGGGTCGCTGTTGAGCTGGGTTACCAGGGGGTCCGTGGAGGAGGTGATAAGAGCCGTTGACGACGACCTAATCAGGGATGCCGTCGGGAAAATTAAGTCCAGTAAGGCCCCTGGTTTGGATTCCGTCCCCTCACAGATCGTGGCGTGCGTCCTGAGGACCCACCAGGACCACTTCCGGGACATGGTGAGGGACACCCTGAGAAGGGGTGCCATCCCCCCTTCCTGGAAGAGGGCGAGGGTGGTGCTAATCCCCAAACCTGGTAAGAAGGACTTGGAGTCCCCGTCTGCATTTAGGCCCATTAGTGTGCTCCCGGCCTTGAGTAAGGCCTGGGAGTACGTAATGAAGGCCCTGATGGAAAAATACACTGGCCGCGACCCGTTCCACCCCTCTCAGTTCGGGTTTCGGGGGGGGGGGGGCGTGGGGACTGTCGACGCGACCTTGGGGATCCTCGCGTACGCGAGGGAATGCTCTAAGAAAAACCGTCTGTGCGTCATGGTGGCGATTGATGTGCGGAACACGTTCAATACCTTGGGATGGGACGTCATCCTGAAGGAGATCAGGAGGAGGGGTGTCCCTACAGCTGTGGTTGATGTCATCAGGGACTATTTTGCCCATAGGGGGGTTAGTGTCCATAATGGGGAGGACACCATAGAGTCAGAGATCTGGGCGGGGGTTCCACAGGGGTCAGTTATTGGCCCGTTCCTGTGGAACCTCGTCTATGATGCCCTTCTGCGATTGATCGGGTCCGAGCGTTTCGTGCGACCGGTGGCGTACGCGGACGATCTGGCCCTCATCTTCTTTTCGAGGGACGGCGATCATTTCGAGGAAATGCTGGCCGATACTATGGCGAAGGTCAGTGCATGGTTTAACACAACCGGCCTCGAGATTGCTGCGGAAAAGACGGAGATTGTCCTCCTCACGGGTCAGAGGGTGGATAAGATCATCCCCTATGACGTCCTGGGGACGCGTATCGTCTCGTCGGAGGCGATAAAGTACCTCGGCATTCTGATTGATTGCAGGAGGAATTTCAAGCGTCACGTCTCCGAGGTGGCGGCTAAGGGCGACAGGGTGATGGGTGCGCTGACCTCCCTCCTCCCTAATTTGGGGGGACCATCGACCCAGGCCAGAAGGCTGTACCTATCGGTCTGGGAATCGGTGGTCCTCTATGCGGCCCCGGCATGGGCACGGGCCCTGGACATTGAGTCCAACAGGGCTGTTCTGAGGAGGGCGCACAGATCGTCGCTAGGCAGGGCGACGACGGCGTATAGAACTGTATCCTACCAGGCCCTGTGCGTCCTTGCAGGTAGGATCCCCATCCACCTCAAGGTGAGGATGGGGGAAAAGGTGTTCCTGGCCAAAATGGCGGACAAGGATAATCCAGAGGTGGCGGGTAACCCCGCCCTTCTCTCCGAAAGGGTCAGGTCCAGGAAAAGTGCCGCCCTGAAGGAGGCTATCGACGAATGGCAAGCCATGTGGGATTCATACGATCGGACGAATTGGACTAGAAGGATCGTTCCGTCGAACCAAACATTCCTGGGAGTTGCGGGCGTAGAGTTCCAGTTGGATTACTGGATCTCGCAACTACTATCCTCCCATGGAGCGTTTAAGGCCTTTAAATTTAAGATTAAGAAGGCTCGTGACGCTGCATGTGACGACTGCGGGGGGGAATCGGTTGACGATGCCGAACACGTGTTGACCGTATGCCCTACCTACGAAGTGGAAAGGCAGGTTCTTTCCCGTGCGATCGGGGCCCCGGTCGAGGCTACGACTATTATTGGCCTCGCCATGTCCTCCCCGGAGAGGTGGACGGCATTGAGAGAATTTGCCCGTGCCACTATGGGGGACAGAGCAAAGAAAGAGTTGGCTACCGCTGCCCTGGAACGGGCAGCGAGAAACGAGGCCCTGAGATCCGAGGCCGCCGCTAAGAGGCTTGAGGCCCTTAGAAGGCGAGGAAAAAGGAAGGCCCCTGCCCCCCCCCCCCCACCGGCTCGCCGTCCGGCGAAACGTAGGAGAATCCTCATTAATTAAATAATTAATTAGGTAGCTACCTAGCGACGTTATTGGGGGTTTCCCTATTAACGCTTTCTGACACTAGGGCTCTTTTACCCTACCTCGTTCCGCTGTGTTTGTTTGCATGTGGGACAATCCGGTGGTAAGGTGAATTTTTATCCGCGTATTTAACCGCTATTTTGATCCGTACTCGCGTTATTTACTCGCGTGCGCTGACTATATCTTACATTTTACATTTTATTACTTTATATTCTTATCCGCGTATTTTTACCGACTTCCGTGTTATTATCCGCGTTTTATTTTTGACTCGCGGCCTTTTATTTAGTTATTTCTTTTTAAGGTGGTCGCATAGTTGGCAATCGACGACGCCCCTACTGCGTAATGAGGAGCGCCCTCCTATTTTGGGGGCTGGGGGAGGAAGTAATACCGAGTGTACCCCCCCCCCCCATCCCATGGGCGCATGGTAAGGTGGTTGCCTTGGAGGAGGTTTTTAGTGAGTATCCCGCCCTTATGGCGGCGAGTCTCACATAACGCATTTTCCTCCTCCATGAAAAAAAAAAAAAAAAAAAGTACAATTAATAAAAATCCCTCTTGTGGAAATGATCCTGCATTTAAAATCGGTCGAAGATATATTACAAACGAAACAGATAATAAAATATCCCCAGTTCAAAATGTAGTACATAGTGACAAAGAAGTCACCATATGTACAAAAAATATAATTCGAACAGACCCACATCCTCCGTTGGTTTCGAAGTCAAAAATCAGCATTGTATACCTTCCAGGTAGTAGGACAGAATACATGTCTAATTATTATAAAAGGCAGAAAGAGGAAATTAATCTAAAAAGAAGAGCTGTTTATAAAGCAAAAAAAGGGGAGTGTAACATGAAAAAAGGCAACGATTGTGTTGCGGCGCAACCGAACCTGTTTGTTTCGAGCACCAGGTAGTGCCGTGTATTGCGATTATTTCTGGACGAGGACAATAGTGTCGCGGCTGCCGGCTGTTCTTCGGCTATTTCATAAACATTGTAAGCCTACGTGCGAAGGCATTCTCCTACCACCGACATTCCTGATGTACGTTAGGCCAAACCATCCAATCAGAGGGGACCAGCGGCAGCAATTTCGGTGGAACGACACCGACGGCAGATAGCTTTGAGCGCTCGAGCCAGAATCACGAAATCAATTAAATCTCTATTAAATTCACACACAGTTCTAAATTTGGTTTTTATTTCCGGAAGTTGCGTACTGTAAATCACTCCGACACTCTCAAGTCAATTACCATAGAGAGTGAGTTAAGATATCGCTCCTAAGGCAAATGCGAGCATATCCGTGACGAAACATTTTGGTCCTTCGAGCCGGATTCTTTGGGCGCGGCTGTTGCCGTGGTCTAATTCAACCAGTACTTCCGGAAAGGCCTGTGAACTGTGTCAAATCAACCAATCTACGTTGGTGAGAAGCATCCAGAGCCAATAATTGGATGCTGGGGTCTAACGTCAACCGACGCTGATCATTCGGATCGGACAGGAAGCTTGGGAGGTGCGGACCAATTACATCAACCCACTACGGAGTCGCAGACTGGAGTCCTTGGATGTTCTCAGGGCAGAAGTCAAGGATTCGCCAGTCAGTCTCCAACACCCAGAGTTTGGCATCGCAGCGATTGGACAACCTACTACGTTCTACTCCGAGGATCGCACCACGAGAAACGCATCAGGTCAACCAAATCATCGACCAGGTAGCTGTGACTCACCCTCCCTTCTAACTGCTACGCGTGTTCTTGTCCGGGCTCCAATTTCGTATTAGAATGACCACCGATTTGAGAGCCCTCGTTAAGAAGCGTGCCACTGTTAAAGGTCAAGTGTCACGTCTAAATAGTTATGTTAGGGCCTCGGACGAATTAGACATACCAGCATTAGAAAGGCGACAGCGCAATCTCGAAGAATATATCGAGAAATATACTACCATTCAGGAGGAAATAGAAGAATTAGATGATAGCGATCAACAAGAACAAGAACGTATAGAATTCGAAGCATTATGTTATGACTGTGGAGATTTTATTGATAGAGTGCTTTATAATTTAAAACATCCTGCAGTTACTACCGCGGAGAATACTAGCCACGATACTACTCTGTCTACATCTTCTTCGCAGTCTATAATACCGAAAATTCATATTAAGCCATTTGACGGCAATTATGCCCAGTGGCAGAGCTTCTTTGATACATTCCGGTCACTAGTTCATGAAAGCACTACGATAAAAACTGTTCATAAATTCCATTTATTGAAATCCTATTTAACGGGTAGTGCAGCGGCGGTGACTGACGTATTAGCGGCTACCGACGAAAACTATTCAGTCGCATGGGAATTGGTTCAGAAGCGTTTTAACAAACCGAGAAAAATAATCCAAAGCCATATACGTGCTTTGTTTGAGTTACCACAAATAATTAAGGATTCCCCATCCTCATTGCAAGCTCTAGCAGAAGGAGCGGAAATGCATGTAAAGGCGCTGAGGTCACTCCAGCAACCGGTAGATTGGGAAGAGATGCTTATTTATATAGTATCGGCAAAATTAGACAAAGTGACTCGCACTGCTTGGGAGCGCACAATTGAGGATGGCGATCAGCCCAAGTTTGCCGAATTTTTGGCATTTTTGAATAAATATTCACGAGATGACGAGCCGGTACAGTTGATCAGTCAATCTCGCGGTCCGAAGCCTAAAGGGCAATCAGATAAACAAACCAAACCAAGCTATAAGACCAATACCTTTGTTAGTACGAGTTCAGACGTATCCTGTGCCTTGTGCAAGCAGAGCCATTATCTTAATCTGTTCAGGCACGAGCCGATTATCGCCGGGCTCGTACGTTGCCGCGCGAAGTTCGGCTGTCTTGTGGAATGTGCGAATGTGGAGAGAGAGAGCGAGTCGAATCCCTCTCTCTCTATTCAAAATCGAACGATGTCCTCGGGCTCCTTCGTAACCAGTCTCGTGTCACCGCTCAATAAATCAACACGAATTCACGCATACAATCAATTGAAATCTAGTTTCATTTTGCTACCTACTCACGAAACATAATCAATGCGAACAATTACTAAGTTTAAGCCCACGTGAGCGACTTAAATCAGTCAAATCTCTCAACCGTTGCATTAATTGTTTACGAGATAATCACAAAACGGTTCAGTGCCGTGCCGGCACTTGTAGACAATGCAAGGGTAAACACCATACACTGTTACATTTCCCTGACAGTGCATCTGCCGTTAGAGAGATTCCAATTCCGGAGCCACCTAAGGATTCAGCTCCGTCGTTATCCTGTATCTCAGTAGGAAATTCGGAAATCTTATTGGCCACCGCCCGTGTGAAAATCCTAGACAGTTTGGGAAGAACCCACGAATGCAGGGTGCTTCTGGATCCCGGTTCCCAACGTAATTTTATTACGGAAGGGATGGCTCACAAGTTACAATTAAAAAGGATTGAAATCAATCTGCCAATATTAGGTTTAGGTCAACTTAAAAACTGCAGTCATTATTATGCGCGCTCGCGTATTATTTCTAGAGTCACTAGTTTTTCATGCGAGACGGAATTCCTCATGTTACCTACCATCACCAGTCGATTACCCGCACAAACGGTTAATAACAATTTGCTAAACATCCCTTCGAATGTAGCTCTAGCCGATCCAGAATTCAATAGATCAGCGAATATCGATGCGTTATTCGGAGAGTATCTGTACTATAAATTACTATGTGCAGGACAAATTAGATTATCCAACGAAACTACAATACTGCAAGAGACCCTTTTAGGATGGGTTGTTTCCGGCAGGGTAGGAATAAACCAAAATTCGCATATAGGATCGAAGTGTTTTCTTGCCACAACACAGCTAGATTCCATTTTGACAAAATTTTGGGAATTAGAAGAGTGCCCTAATAAAAGGGCTTTCTCAATGGAAGAGGAAGAGTGTGAGAAAATATTTCGAGACACCACGCGTCGAACGAGTACGGGTCGCTACTTGGTAAGGTTGCCCTTTAACGACAAGACGAGCCAACTAGGCGGCTCCTTTGGAGTAGCTTTAAATAGATTTTACTCGCTGGAACGCAAACTAAAAAATAATCCCGATTTATATTCTCAGTACTCGTCATTTTTAGAAGAATATGAAAGATTAGGGCATATGACCGACATAACCAACACAGGACAGGCAGACGAAGGGTGCTATCTACCCCACCATGCCGTAATAAAGACAGGCAGTATTACTACAAAGCTCCGAGTCGTTTTTGACGGATCGGCTAAAACTAATAGCGGAATTAGCCTAAATGATTGTCTTATGGTAGGCCCGACTATTCAAGAAGACATTTTTTCTCTAATAACGCGATTCAGATCTCATAGTTACGTTTTAACTGCTGATGTGGAAAAAATGTTCCGCCAGATAATAGTAGATCCGAAGGATGCAATATATCACAAAATATTATGGCGCAAGGATCCATCAGAAGCCATAAGAAGCTATCGATTAGATACCGTCACTTATGGCACAGCTTCGGCTCCATTCTTAGCAGTTCGTTGTTTACACCAATTGGCCAGTGATGAATCTAACGCCTTTACGGTGGCAGCCGAGGTTATTAAAACCGATTTTTATATGGACGACTTATTAACCGGAACGTCCACATTAGAGGAATCAGTAATACTTCGAGACCAATTAATAAGTGCCCTTAAGGCAGGAGGTTTTAATTTGAGGCAGTGGGCGTCGAATGAGCCAACATTAATTGAACATTTAATGGAACGTAGATCCGAAGAATATTTATACTTAGATTCGGATAGTATTAAAAAAACCCTGGGAATTGCTTGGCGTTCTCGCGAGGATAGTATTTGTTATGAAGTAACGGTAGATAACTCCGAGGTGCGCACAACGAAAAGAAATATCCTTTCTAGAATAGCAAGACTGTTCGATCCATTAGGACTACTGGGTCCGGTTCTAATTAAGGCAAAGCTCATAATGCAACAGTTATGGAAATCGGGTATAGGTTGGGACGAGGTCATTCCCTCGCACCTATCCTCCGTATGGAAAACCTATCAGGAACAACTTCCACTATTAAACAGTTTTACCTTAGAACGTAACCTCTTAACAAGGAAACCAGTGGATATACAAATTCACGGTTTCTGCGATGCGAGTGAAATAGCTTATGGGGCTTGCATCTATATGAGATCCATGGATGTTCAGAATAGGGTTGTGATACGTTTAGTTGCAGCTAAATCTAGAGTAGCGCCACTCAAGACAATATCATTGCCCAGGTTGGAGCTATGCGCAGCTGATCTACTTAGCAATTTGTTTCAGGCAGTTTGCAATGCATTAAAGCTTTCGGTCAATTCAGTCCATTTTTGGTCCGACTCAACCATAGTATTACACTGGATACGTACACCGTCACATACCCTGAAAACGTTTGTGGCGAATCGAGTTTCGAAAATCCAAAACCGTACAAATTCCTGGGAATGGAATCATGTAACTTCCGCTAATAATCCTGCGGATTGTATATCGCGCGGGCAATTACCGGAAGAGTTTCTGCAGAATAAATTGTGGACTCAAGGCCCTGGCTGGCTCTCTCAAGCATCTGCAATCTGGCCAATGACACCTATAACCGACATTGAAATTCCAGAACGAAGGTCGGTCATAACCATGGTAGGACTTAGCGACCCCTTGCCGCTTTTCGAAAGGTACTCTTCGATAAGTTATCTTGAACGAGTAGTAGCCTATTGCGTTCGATTTTGTAAAAATGCTTTGCAACTAGAAAGGAATGCTGGTCCTTTGGCCATCAACGAGCTCCAGAGAGCCAACAAAGTTATAATCCGATATATACAAGCCAAACATTTTATTCAGGAAGTGCAAGACTTAGGGGAACTGGGATTCGTGCGCAAGGAGAGCAGAATTTTTAGCTTGACGCCCTTTATGGATCAGGATAAAATTATTCGCGTGGGCGGTCGGTTAAAGAACTCGAATGTCCCGTATTCCCAAAGACACCCTATCCTTCTTCCGCGATCAGAGCACATCACACGTCTCATAATTCAAAATGAGCACTATAGGCACATGCATGCTGGTGTACTCGGAACCTTTCATGCAGTAAGACAAAGGTATTGGCCCATAGATGGAAAAAATATAACCAGGGGCGTAGTACGTAAGTGTATCCGATGTTTTAGAACGAATCCCAGAGAGGCACCGGATTATCTAATGGGCAATTTACCTAAAGATCGCGTGACCTCCGCCAGGCCGTTTCAGGTAGTCGGTATTGACTACTGCGGTCCCTTTTTCATCAAGGAAAAGAAATATCGAAACACAAGGAAGCTAAAGGTGTATGTCGCTGTATTTATCTGTTTTGTTACAAAGGCGGTTCACTTGGAAATCGTTAGCGACCTTTCTACCGAGGCGTTTCTGGCTAGTTTGAAAAGATTTTTTGCGCGGCGAGGGTACGCACACACAATCTACTCTGATAACGCTACTAATTTCGTAGGGGCTAAAAATGTTTTGGAGGAGCTGCAAACCTTAGTCGCGTCGTCTAAGCATAATGAACTGGTGACCGGGGAGCTGACTGCGAAGGGCGTCCGTTGGCTCTTCTCCCCTCCAAGATCACCACATTTTGGAGGGTTATGGGAAGCAGCGGTAAAGAGCTTTAAACATCATGTGAATCGTACAGTAGGCGATACATTGTTTACCTACGAGGAACTAAATACTTATGTCATTGAAATTGAAGCCATACTAAACTCCAGGCCACTAACTTCCTTATCCACCGATCCGAACGATCTCACAGCCCTCACTCCTGCTCATTACCTTATTGGTGAGACATTCACAAGCCTACCTGAGTCTGATCTGACCGACGTTCCCATCAATCGACTCTCCGTCTGGCAACACATACAAAGGGTTAAACAACATTTTTGGTCTAGATGGAGTAAGGAGTATCTAAACGAGCTAAATCTTCGAAGTAAATGGCGGAACAACCCAAGGGTGTATTTGAAATTAGGCACTTTGGTGTTACTCAAGGAAGAGAATCTGCCACCTATGCGTTGGTGCCTCGGCCGTATTGTAGATGTGTATCCTGGCAACGACAATATAATTAGAGTAGTTACTATCAAAACGATCCATGGCACCTACAAAAGAAGTGTGAAAAATATTTGTCCGCTACCGATAGACGAAGCCTCGGAACAACAAGACAATGCGTAGTGTTGTTCGATAACTCCAATAATTATAAGACACTTTACCTGTACTATTGTTACTCTTACACTTAAGTATAATTTATTGCTAAGCGCAGTTGAGCAAGGATGGACAGTTGTTTGATTAATTATATGCAATACCAGGCATAGTTGAGAATGGTGACCCAACGCTTAAGGACGATAGCCATGTTAGATTGATGTTCTAACATTCGAACCAGTCTCTATTAACCAAGCGATATAGTCGTACCAGCTCACTATAATTTAACCTTCATTTTTATAATATCTAGACTAAGATTAGTTATAAGCTTCAAAGGGAGGCTCCTTAGAACCTCTCTCGACCTTGTTTTCTTTGTTTGAACGCAACCGTTCAAGGCGGCGGCATGTTGCGGCGCAACCGAACCTGTTTGTTTCGAGCACCAGGTAGTGCCGTGTATTGCGATTATTTCTGGACGAGGACAATAGTGTCGCGGCTGCCGGCTGTTCTTCGGCTATTTCATAAACATTGTAAGCCTACGTGCGAAGGCATTCTCCTACCACCGACATTCCTGATGTACGTTAGGCCAAACCATCCAATCAGAGGGGACCAGCGGCAGCAATTTCGGTGGAACGACACCGACGGCAGATAGCTTTGAGCGCTCGAGCCAGAATCACGAAATCAATTAAATCTCTATTAAATTCACACACAGTTCTAAATTTGGTTTTTATTTCCGGAAGTTGCGTACTGTAAATCACTCCGACACTCTCAAGTCAATTACCATAGAGAGTGAGTTAAGATATCGCTCCTAAGGCAAATGCGAGCATATCCGTGACGAAACAGATTGTAAAAAACGGGGGGAAAGCATAAAAATGTATAATTATGAATATTATAACGCCCACAAAGAAAGTGTAATAAAAAATTAAAAAATGCATTATGACGCAAATAAAGAAGTGATATGCGAAAAGCGAGAAAATTATTATCAGCAAAATAAGGAAGATATAATAAAAAAGAAAAAAATGCATTATGACGCAAATAAAGAAGTGAAATGCGGGAAGCGAAAACATTATTATCAACAAAATAAAGAAGGTATAATAAAAAATAAAAAAATGCATTATGACGCAAATAAAGAAGTGATATGCGAAAAGCGAGAAAATTATTATCAGCAAAATAAAGAAGGTATAATAAAAAATAAAAAAATGCATTATGACGCAAATAAAGAAGTGGCATGCGAAAAGCGAAAAAAATATTATCAGCAAAATAAAGAAGGTATAATAAAAAATAAAAAAATGCATTATGACGCAAATAAAGAAGTGAAATGCGGGAAGGGAAAAATTATTATCAGCTAAATAAAGAAGTTATCTCCAAAAAGCGGAAAGTATATAATGAAATATGTAAGGAAGATAATTATAATAAAGTAGCGAAACGTCGTGCTGTTCTGAAAATAATAAAAAAGTATCGTAATATTGCTGTAACGAATAACAATATAGGAACCAAAAATAACAAAGAAGCTTATATTAGAAAACTTTCAAAAATGATTAGCATGCCGTCCGGAGCAGCAAGTAGATTGGAAGCTGAGCGTATAATAAAATGGTGTTTTCATATTAGGCAAAAGTACATTTTGGAAATGAGGAAACTGTTGAAAGATTGTAAAGAAAAAGTGGAAGTTTCTTTAACGCGCGCAGCAGAATGTTTAGAAGTTGATGACAGGATTAATGCTTTGTGTGGACAATCCAGACATACATCTTCTTCAGAATCATATTTTGCGGAAAGTTCGTACCATACTTTCACCGGTTCTGAATCAATCATACAGAATTCGGAAGGGAAAGCTATAAACGTTCTACCTGTATTGCAATCGAAGAAGACGACAAAGGCATGGCATTGTAGTTATCTTTGTAAAACAAAAAATGTTGAAACTCTGAATAATTTACAGGATTTCTTCAAACGATTGTTAGAATGCTCATTAAAAAAGGTACATAAGTTGAACAACCATATCAGTAGCTGTTCCAATAAAGTACATGGTGAAAAAGTTGGCCATTCTCGTGGTTGTTACATAAACCCTAAACTATGTAAGTCCAATTTTTTAGCCTTTGAGATACTGGCACCTCACTTTCCGGATTTACGAAATTTGAAGAGAATGATATACAGAATAGTGTACATTTATAAACACCTATTACATAATTTAGACAAAGCTTTAAACGACACTGACCTTGAAACACTTGGACGAATAACACTGCAAGCTCGGAAAGAAGCTGAAGCGTTACAAAAAAGTAATACTGACGTAAGCTTGAACGAAGAAGAGATTATATCTCGATATTATTTAGCATTTAAAGCTTTCACAAAGCGGTCTATGGACACACCACGCATCCCCTGCGTTTCCTGCGAGAAACTCTGTTTTCAAAGAGAGGTTCTTAAGTTTGATATTTCTAAGAGAACATATAAGGGAAATGTAATGCAAACATTGTTAAATCATATTGGATACAAAGTTGGTGACATGCATTTTATTTGCCGATATTGTCAAGATAAAATTCGCAACGATACCGTACCACTAAAATGTATTTTAAATAAGCTTGATGTACGTTCAGTTCCAGAAATAGCAGTGTTGAACGATTACGAACGAATTCTGATTCAAAGAGCTAAACCGTTTCAAACGGTTGTGAGAATGGATACAGTAATGCGTAAAAATATGCCACATAAACATATGTTTCCAAAAGTAAAGGGGAGAACATTTCACCTTCCTTTGCCGTTAGAAGAAAATTTAAAAAAAATCTGACCTTCGACCGAACCTTTAAATCAAAATCATGAATTATACATATTGGTGCGGGGCGTTCCAACAAAATCTAAAATAGTTTGGGAAAAGTTAGTTGACTTGAATAAAGTATGGAATGCCTTAGTATGGTTGAAAGCCAATAATCCTCTATACTCAGAAATTGTTTTACCAAAATCGCACGATTTATTGCTGAGTGCCAAATTACCAGATACAGAATTTCAAGAAGAAGTTGTTGCCAATGATGATAATAACGAATCTATCGAGGACGTTGAAGGTGAAACACTTAATATCGATGAAAACCACAAACGTGCATTATTGACGCAAATGTCACAATCTGATTCATATTATGATCAGTTTACGATTTATCCAATGTATGACAAAAGGGTTAACGATTCTGCTACCGCACTCTATCAAATGCTTAAAGTTCAGGACATTCCGTTGGGCCATCGTGCTGAACACTTAGATGTGAAATGTTTCCCAGATTTATATCCTTATGGGGTGAACGGACAGCATGAAGAAAGATTGGTTCGTTTGACTGATCATGAATTCATTAAGTCCAAACTGATGTCTAAGCATTCGCAATTTCGATTGAACATGCAATATATTTTTCATTTATTACACGATACCAATATGCGGCAATTGAACGCTGGAATTTTTCACAAAATGAACGTCGTAAATCCACCTGAAAAATACACAGCTGCTGGTTTTCTAGAGCAACTCTCTAAAGATCAGCTACAAACGAACTTGAACACTATATTTTCCAGATTACGTAATACAGCACAGTATTGGCGAAAACCGAGAAATGATTTGAACTGTATGATACACCATTATGGACCAGCTACATGGTTCCTCACGCTCAGTCCAAGTGAGTGGCTATGGACAGATTTAATAGAATATCTTCGTGATGTAAACGGCCCATCGGTGGCTAAAATGTCCCCGAACGAACTCGATTTCTTTTGCCCGACAATCCGATTGGCAAGGTCACTCATTACTTTTGGCGCAGAGAATATCAGAGCAGGGGATTACAACATTTTCATCTTTTAATTTGGATCGAAGATGCTCCTATAATCGATAAATCTTCGAAGGAAGAAGTAGCAGCATTCATTATGAAATACGTCACTTGCAGATTGCCATCACCGCATGTGTCGCCAGAATTATATAGACGTGTAATTGCACATCAAATGCATAAATGCAATAGTTACTGTCTACGCAACAAAAAAAAACTAAAAATTCCTTCTGTAAAGTATGTCGATTTTCGTTTCCACGTCCAGTTACAGATACTTTGATAATAAGGGATGTGGCTGTTTCTATAGGTGCTAGAAAACAATTGAAAGCAAAAGGTAGACTCTATGATCTTCCACGTTCAATAAAGGAAGTTCGTATCAATGATTTTAATGCTGCCGTTCTTACGGTTTGGAGAGGTAACATGGATATACAATATATTGGGGAAAAGACAGGGTTGGTGACATGTTACTGTACTAAGTACGTGTCCAAGCCAGAAAAAAGTTACGCTACGGACACTATGGCAGCAATAAATTCTACTAAGTCATTGGCTAGTCTGCTGTGCAACCTTGGAATGCGCATGCTAAATCATAGAGAATGTGGAGCGCCTGAATGCGCTGATACTCTTTTAGGATTATCATTGCATGGCACTGACTCCAGTACTACTATTAGATGGTTAGATGTAAATATACTGAGAAGTAGGAAATTGAAAACTCGCAAAGAGATTGAGGAGCTGGAGGGTCAATCCACAGACATATTTTGTCCATCCTTCATAGATGATCACTATCCTAACAGACCTAAGGAATTAGAATCTATGCATCTGTACGATTTTGCTATGTGGTATGACATTACTAAAGATAGACCGTCTGAAAAAACCGAATATTATGAAATCCGTGCATCTTTGTTTTTGAAAAAAAGGAAAAGAGGCTATCTTATCAATCATTATAAGTACAATGTTCAAACCCAACCTGAGAATTATTATTTCTCATTGTTATTATTATTCCAACCTTGGAGAAACACCGACGAATTGAAAAATGGATGTAACACATATGCGGAAGCTTTTTTGTCGCTACAATCACAATTGACAGAAGCAGTTCAGTATCACGAACGAATAACAGATATTCAAGAAGCGCGTGATCATATAAAGGAAGAAATTGAAAAGAACGTGTTGAATACTGTGGAACAAGAAGAAAATGATCAAGGCGATCACCCAATAGAGTGTGTCCCCGTTGAAACTGTTGGTGCCATGAAAGATTTTAAAGACGCGGAAAACAAATTTGACTGTGGTGATCTTGCAAAAATGATTTCGGAATTGAACCATGATCAGAAGCAGATATTTGATAAAGTTACTAAGTCCTTGACGTCTAACGATAACATTCTCAGACTTTATGTGAGCGAAGAAGGTGGCACTGGGAAAAGTTTTTTAATAAAGACTATCGGAAAAGACACAGCAGTAACTGCTCCTACTGGAATCGCAGCTTTTAATATCGAAGGTCTTACTATACACCGATTATTCCAATTAGCCCAGTATAGACAACTTAGCGATGCAGCCCTCCAAATTGTACGAGATCAACTCAAAAATGTTGATGAAATTTCGATGGTTTCTAACGTAACTTTCCTGTACATACATTTGCGACTTACAGAGATATTTGATACTACAGATTCCGATGATGGATGGTTCGGAAAAAAACCTATGTTGCTATTTGGTGACTTACTACAACTTCCCCCTGTTCACGAAGAACCTGCTTTTATACAATTATCCAATAAGAGTATAGAGAAAAATGTTGGAGGATTAGGTTCTTATAATTTATGGTCTGCCGTGTTTAGCTATGACGAATTGACAATAAACATGCGACAGCAGGGTGATAATATTTACAAAGAGATCTTGTCGAGAATTCGCACCGGAGTAGTGACCGTTTCGGATACGAAGCTTTTAGAATCGAGGAAATTAAATTTCAAAGCGACAAATTGTAATGACCGATTAAAGAAATTAAGTGATTACATGCGTAATGTGGGATCTAATACGGTGTGTTTACTTCCCACATGTGTTCAGTGTGATGTTTTGAACGCTGCAATGCTGAGTCGATTTCCGTCCGAAGAAATCCATTTGATTGCTCATGATACAACGAATTGTGCACCGTACTTGAAAAAAAAAAGGTGTCAAAGGTACTGAACAATGACGATGATAGCTCCCGAACGGCGGGACTTGCAAGGGTCGTAATTGTTAAAGTAGGAATGCAAATCATGATTAGAAGAAATATTGATGTTACGCTAGGTCTTGTCAACGGTACCATTGCTAAACTTGTTTCAGTTACACGAGGTGTTGATAATGACGTCGAAAAATTGAAAATTATATTACCCTCGGGGCAAGAACATATAATAGAACGTGTAAGTGTTAAATTTGAAGTAATGGATAGAGCGTTCGTTATTAGAAAACAATTTCCGATTTGCCTCAGCTATGGTATAACTATTCACAAAAGTCAAGGACTAAGCTTGCAGAATGCTGTTATAGAAGCAGGTAATTCAATATTTACTTGCGGACAAACTTACGTTGCTCTTTCTCGGGTGACCACATTACAAGGACTGCATCTTATCAATTATGATCCATCTTCCGTAAAGGCACAAGAATCGGCTATAATAGAGTACAATAGATTGCGAAAAAAATATAGACCTGATCTTATGACTATTTCAATTTCTAAAAACCGCGTTATCAATGTTCGTGATGCTGTTTGGGCAGTACCTAATTATAATGTATCCGAATGTCAGAATACTAATGATCACATCGTGGATACTATTCAATACTACGTCAGAGGTCTCCCGAATTCTGATGGTGTGTCTTGTTATGCGAATGCCACGATCCAATGTATGTTATATTGTTCATCAATAAGAGAAAACTTATTTTCGACTGAAAAAGCTCATCATATTATAAAAGTCTTTATGGACCAATATAAATCGGATCAAAGTCCAAACATAATATCATTACGGCAATTCGCAGGAGAAAAATACGCTAACAATCAGCTACATGATGCAGCTGAGTTTATTACCTCTGTTTGTGATCATGAGATTCTTATTAAGAATGCAGTACAACACGAAATTACAACGGTATTAAGATGTTTAGAGTGTAATTACACAAGTACTACTATCAGTACAAATTGTGTGGTACATCTTGCACTGCCCAATATGATAAAAAAAAATCATTTGAATTTCAAGATATAATAAAACACAATTTCGCAGGATGGAAAAATCTGAAAGATTCTTGCCCTAATTGTGATAATTCAAATTCAAACACAATAAAGAAAATCGATATAACTGCTTCCAAACAAATTCTTATTGCAAAATTACATTTGTTCGATCACGATAGTAGTGGAACAACAACGAAAGTGGAAAATTTCTACATCAAAGCAATACCTACTACTGAAATACAAATGGGGGATCACTGTTATAAACTTAAGGCAGCAATTTTCCACCACGGTAAAAGTATTGCCGATGGTCATTACACGAGTATGGTAAGGGGTAAGGGCACAGCGTGGGTATCCGTTGATGATTTACGAGTAGAAAAACAAGCTTGGCCATGAAATGCTAAAAATGCATACATATTTTTCTTCGAAAGGTGTTAATTGTGGTTGTTATTACAGTTCAATGTCAATGTTAAATACGTTCAGCGCCAAAGGCTGCTTTCACCGCCATAAAATACATATAAATCGGCAATGCAGTGCGCATGGTTTCTTTTCGTAGTTGTTAAACTTACGTAGAATTTATCCTTAACCAAAAAATAAATAAAGTACACTCGCTGAGCTGCTTTGCGCTATTACGAGTATTCCAAGTATCTAGAGACGCGGTAGCGTCTCGACTAGGGCTGTTCAAGTACTTGAATATTCAGGTAGCTTGAAATCCGAACCAAGCTGAAACCCGGTTTCCGAGCCGAGCCGAGTACCCGAATGAACCGAGCGGCTTGAAAAAACCGAGCGGCTCGGATAGAACCAAGTAACTTGAATTTTTCAAGCGGCCCGAATGAAGCGGGCGGCTCGAACAGAACCAAGCGGATTTAATTATTTCAAGTGGGCCGAAAGAACCGAGGCGGCTCGAAAGAACCGAACGGGCCGAAGGAACTGAGGCGGCCCGAATGTATGTCTGTACTTACATTGTACGTCGAGCAGATAGGTTAGGAGATAGGTTATGTATACCTAACCCAATTATAATATAGACTGCGGAAGTTTATGTAAATGCATGTTTTTATTGGAATGACTTAAACAAGCGGGACTTTGACAGAACTATGTTTCATCATTACGAGGATGTTAAAAATATACTTTCGATTTTATACATTTTGCATATTCTGGATATACGTTGCACATTCTGCATATTTTTCATATTTTTTGCAGATACGGAATTTGTTTACAAATTAGCTTGGTGAACCACGCCATTCAAATTTAATAGTTTCATATGTTAAAAAGTTTAATAGTGTAATAGTTACATATATATTCAAAAGTTTAATAATTCAATAGTAGGTACAACGGCTTGATACGTATAATATATAATTATTACAGTACAATTATTAGTATACTACAGTTTGATAAAAGAGGTTAAATATAATGTAAGAAGTTCTTACATTAATTAAATAAAAAAATTAAATTGTGTGTCTATTTATATTGCTTGTTCAAAAATTATTCGTCTATTTATTTATTTATACCTAGCCTGCGGAAGTTTATGCAAGTATGATATGCCGCGAATATGCAAATATGCTGAAAAGGGTAACGGGGGGCGGAGGGATATATTTAACCTCTTTTATCAAACTGTAGTATACTAATAATTGTACTGTAATAATTATATATTATACGTATCAAGCCGTTGTACCTACTATTGAATTATTAAACATTTGAATATATATGTAACTATTTCACTATTAAACTTTTTAACATATGAAACTATTAAATTTGAATGGCGTGGTTCACCAAGCTAATTTGTAAACAAATTCCGTATCTGCAAAAAATATGAAAAATATGCAGAATGTGCAACGTATATCCAGAATATGCAAAATGTATGAAATCGAAAGTATATTTTTAACATCCTCGTAATGATGAAACATAGTTCTGTCAAAGTCCCGCTTGTTTAAGTCATTCCAATAAAAACATGCATTTACATAAACTTGCGCAGTCTATATTATAATTGGGTTAGGTATACATAACCTATCTCCTAACCTATCTGCTCGACGTATAATGTAAGTACAGACATACATTCGGGCCGCCTCAGTTCCTTCGGCCCGCTCGGTTCTTTCGAGCCGCCTCGGTTCTTTCGGGCCGCTCGGTTCTTTCGGCCCGCTTGAAATAATTCAATCCGTTTGGTTCTGTTCGAGCCGCCCGCTTCATTCGGGCCGCCTGAAAAATTCAAGTTACTTGGTTCTATCCGAGCCGCTCGGTTTTTTCAAGCCGCTCGGTTCATTCGGGTACTCGGCTCGGCTCGGTCGTTCAAGCCGAGTTAGGCTCGGCTTGCTTTTTCCGGGTACTTGAACAGCTCTAGTCTCGACGCCAAGTACAGGAAAGACACCCTGTATATGTCGACTGTCGCTACCGCTTATCGTTTACTCGAGAAACGGCTAATCCAACCTAACCTGAAACTTATTTCATTAATATCTCATCACGCCTGCAATATTTTCTCAATTTAAAGGCATTTTTCTTATGTAAACCGCATATAAGCTTTCGAATATGACCAAATTTCAATAAAATCTGTCCACGCATGATAGAGATATCATAATATCGTCTCAGGGATCTGTCGAAAACGGTAAGATTTTCTTCTGATTCTGATTCTCCTTCAAGAAATTTTTCGTCAACATAATACGTATACGCGTTACACGCACACCTTCAGCCAAAATGATACTAACACATGTTTCGTTCATCAATCGCTATCTTCACTATGCAATCTACTCCAAATTTTGACAGCTTACAGTCAGATTATAACCTGACGAGTGTCAAATAAGGTAGGTTGTCAAAATTTGAGATACCACGTGTTTTTACAAATATGTATCGTTGTACCATTGAGTTGCAACCATAACCCATAACCACAAATTCTAACGACTTGAAATCAGCCTGTAACCACAAATCAAATCAATTCTCAATCGATATGGAATACATATACCTATGTAGAGAAAAGGGGAGAAGACGAAGAAGCGAAGTGAAAAAGAGAAATAAAGTTAATTTTCATTCGTTACTTTGAATGAGTGTACTGTACACAAAGTACTATACATATAAAATACATATAAATCGGCAATGCAGTGCGCATGGTTTCATTTCGTAGTTGTTAAACTTACGTAGAATTTATCCTTAATCAAAATATAAATAAAGTACACTCGCTGAGCTGCTTTGCGCTATTCCGAGTATTCCAAGTATATATACCTTACAAAAAGTAAAAAAATTACGCCAAGTACATGAATTATCTTTGTAAAAAGAAGTGAGATCCCCATAAAAAAACTTCCAAGAAGTAAAAAAATACGCCAAGTACATGAAACAAATAAATCACAAAAAATAGAAGAAAATATAAAATATAAAAAAAGATGTGACATCAAAATCTGCTGCAAGTACATAAAGGTGCTTTCCAACTGCGCTTAAGATGACACAACTACATATACATAGCTAAAATGCTGTGTTCATACATTCCATTACTCATATCGCGGTCATTTTAATAATTTGTGCAGATAAAATGTAACATCTAGACATTTGCCTAGATGTCCGCGGCCTGGAAGTCAAATACTTGGCGTGGCCAGGCAAGGTCAAGCTGTCGATGAATAAGAATTATTTAAAAACGTAAAATAATGAAAGTGTATTCATATTGGCAGAGTTTTAAATTGACAAATTATTTGAAAGATTGTGAGAGGAAAGGTATCGGTGTCGATGAATGATCTTAGAAATATTTTAAAACGCAATATAATGAAAATGTACTCATATTGTCAGAGTTTCAAACTGACAAATTATCTGAAAGCCTGGGAAAGGGAAGGTATAGGTATAGGTATATTTATGATCTGAGAATACCTTACCTGGCCACGCCAAGTATTTGACTTCCAGGCCGCGGACATCTAGGCAAATGTCTAGATGTTACATTTTATCTGCACAAATTAATAAAATGACCGCGATATGAGTAATGGAATGTATGAACACAGCATTTTAGCTGTGTATATGTAGTTGTGTCATCTTAAGCGCAGTTGGAAAGCACCTTTATGTACTTGCAGCACATTTTGATTTCACATCTTTTTTTATATTGTATATTTTCTTCTATTTTTTTGTGATTTATTTGTTTCATGTACTTGGCGTATTTTTTTACTTTTTGGAAGTTTTTTTATGGGGATAGAGCCTACAACATGGCTTTATCCGAGACCATATTCAGAAAATATTGTAGATGTTTCGCGAAACAGATGGCAACTATGTAAAATTGTGCCTCTCTTCGCCAGGAATTTGTTTTTAGAGGACAATATCGGAAGTGCTGGCTGAGCCATTAGAATTAATTTCAGAAATCAAGAATACATTCAAGGTTTCAATTTATGTACTTTTTATTTTGCATTTTATACTTCCCTTTGTGGTGTTGGCAATCGCTTTGCATTTTTGAATGTTGGTTACGGGTAATGAGCATTTCAGTTTGTCGGTTTGAAAAACATTGAGTGTATTCCGGGATGGCAAAGTCCTTCTTTTACGCCTTCGCGTGGCCCATCCTGTTAACATTATCAAATAGTAGTGATAGTGGAACTAAGATAAAAGAAAGGCACTAATTCACTTCTACAGATTATTTATTATTTGTGTTTCATAACAATCTTAAAATCTTTCTCCAATTAAGACAGACAATGGTTTCTAATTGCTCTGCCGGAAACATGTAAGAGACTGAATGAAGGTTAAATAATTAAATTATTTAATGCGGTGAGCGTTAATGTGATAGCAATAGTCAACTGTTATGAAAATCTATCGTGTAATATTGTATAACGATTTAGGCCGCGGTCACACGAGCGTTTTTTCAACGTCCGTCAAAATCAACGTCCGTTGCGACGGACGTCCTGGACCCAGTCAAGGTCTGCGCACACATATCCGTTCCGTCTCAGTTCCGTGTCAGTGTGCCATTGGTAAGAAGAAGAGGGGCGTAGAGGGTCTCTTCTTCTTACCACTGGCAGACTGACACGGAACTGAGACGGAACGGATATGTGTGTTTAGACCTTTACACGAGCGTCGAATTTGTCGTCCGTAACTGAGGTAAAGTCTCTCGCATCAGTCGACGGTAGGAATCCGTACAAACGGGATGGACGATACGGAAGTCGCGATTTTTATTTATACCTTATTGAGAATACAAAAAAAAAACGGAAAACAAGAAAATATTGGGTGCATCCTATAAACAATACGCGATTATTAGAAGGCGCATTTTATACGGCCGTAACATTTGCTCATACTTCGTCCTTTTTTAATTTATTTTTATATTCCGAATCTGAAGCGTCCCATAGCATTGGTCGTTTCTGAATTTCAGATAGTAAAATATCAATATCCATTATATGCAGTAATAAAATGCAGTGAAAACGGACGACAACTCGACGCTCGTCTGGCCGGTTCCGTAGGAATACGTACAATGCAACACCGTCCGTGCCGAGTGGGCGACGGACGTCGTAGCGTTTGTCGTCCGTAGCCGACGTTGCACGGACGTTAAATTTGACGCACGACGCTCGTGTGGCTGGTCCTACGTATTAAGCGGGATTCACACTAGCCGTCTAGCGGCGGCTTGCCGGCAGCCAGACGGCTAGTGTGAATCGCGGCCTTAGTTTCTTTCATGTTTCACTGCTCTCTTCTAATGATTCTCTGAGGCTATCAATAACATATTCAAGTATTTCATTTATTTGTATCATGTATTTTAAATAATCGCTAATATTATTTCTATGTGTTTACAGAAAAGAAGAGATATCCTGTACACGAAAAACCAAAATGGAATACAATAGATGCAAAGCATTTCATCCCAAGCAACGAAATGATAGAGCAGTGAATTGATAATGATTATGTTAAAAATGTTTACCATCTTCTACTATTTATTGCTGTTCTTGTTAATTCATTAATAAATTGAGAAACAATTTGCAATCGATTTGATTGCCCACAAAATACACCTCACCCAGCCCCTTCCCAAACAAATGTAACTCCTGAATAGTTCAGATTTATGTAGTAATCTGCAGCGTTTCAAGACCATTATACTCGTTCATCTTTTTCTATCAGTATCGGATCTGTATTCGTACTCAAGAAAGTTAAAATTCGATGGCTACGACATTATGGCCTTTTTATTGTACGGTCTCTTGAAATCGGTTAAACTAGTGCTTTTCTGATGAAAATGGCACCAAACATGATACAATTCTGATTATTTTTAATGGCTGTAATGGAAAGTACTTGGAGTAAAGTAATTGGGGAAATTAATGGAGAGTACTTGAATTCTGCGTGAACTGACACGGAACTGATATGTGTGCCCAGATCTTAACGTAAGCGATACCTATGCTCGTGCACTTACATCGTAGATGTTTTTTATAATTATTAAATCTTTTGAATAGTTAATAAGGACAGAGCGAATCAATTTGTAATGAAACCTAGGGATTTAGGGGCCTCGGGTCCCAAAAACTATAATATAAATTTTACAAAAACGTTTCAATTCATTATTTTCAATGACTTTTACGTGTCGTAGTATGGGCACCGTCTACTTAGACACACGCGGAGTGCAGAGATTTGTCAGAATGTCAGTAACAGCGTCAATTTTTAATATTTTTCGACGTACGCCACGCGAAAATGTTAGTTAAGTGTTCCACAACACGTAAAGTACTAACAATCAATGTCATCTTGCAATTTATAGTTTGTATAAGCTTTTAAGAAGAGCCATATTTCGGCGCCATATAGTCTTCAGATCACCGAAATAGATTTTCGGAGAAAAATCCACGTGAACCCACGTGAGTTGTTGACAAGCTGAGCCGAAGCGTAGCGTAACGAAAGCCTGCCCTCTATGTCGAACAGTCATTCTAAACAAGTCACACGTATACAAGCACGCACACACCTTTCAGCATTTCAACACATTTCAGAGTAGTTCCGGAGTTGGACGCTGTTCATGAACAGAGGCCGCCAGATTCAGTCCTCGAGTTATGGGTCGGTAACACAGTTTGGGTGGTGACACCAAGTTGCCACATACATTGTCGCACCGCGCGACGAAGAGATCGAACGAAACACGAGATCGAGTGGGATAGAGCGATCTGACCGACGATCGTCAAAACAAAACAATAGCGTAGGCTACAGATCGCTCTATCCCACTCGGTCTTGATGTGTTTCGTTCGATCTCTTCGTCGCGCGGTGCGACAATGCATGTGGCAACTTCAGCCAATAACCAAAATACGTGTGCCCCGTCTGTAAAAGTGTGCCCAAATCGTCACAGCAGCGGACTGCACAGCCCGAGACCGTCTGCCACGAATCTTCTTTTCGCCGGGTAATAGTAGTAATCTCGTCCCAGTAATTAACAGTAATCGGCACCTTTCGGGGCCACCAATTTTTGTAACGTAAGAACAACACGTTCCGTGAAACATAAATTAAGTGAACAGTGTTAGTAGCCGTGCAGTGAAGTGAATATTCGGTACATTGACCCTGCGATCAGCTGAGCACTGGACGCCAATGACCAGGATCGGTACAGTGGCCTACTGACACAGGTTTCCGAAAAGGGAAGGAAAGCAAGGAAAGGAATGTCCGAAAGGGTGAGTTTTGTTTAATTTATTGGTGATTATTAGGTGTAGAAATAAATTCTTTCCGACTTTAGGGTACAATAACAGTTCGATTTAAAAAATATGAAAACAACTCGATCATCGAAATAATTTCCATTATTGTTAATTACCTTTTGCCATTTTTCTGGCAGCTTCTGATTACCACCGCGATAGAAATTCCAATCGGAAAGAATTTATTCGTACACCTAATATTATTTTTTAAATTTAGTTGTGTTGGCCGTTGTTAAACTACGGATTTTTACCTCAATAATGAATTACGATCACTTGTCGTACATTTTCTGTTACGTTACCTTTTCGTTTATGCCTTATTTAAAAACGAAATTTACGTACTTCTTGTCCTCTCACTTCAAATTATTCTTATTTAAGATTCTGCTTTAAAAAAAAACTGTGTAACGCGGTTTCCTTCGATGCATGCCGACTTGCTTGTTCGTACGTTCGTAGTACAAGCGCGGTCGCCTACCGCGTAGTCAACGCTACCGCGGGAGCTGGAGCGGAAGGCGCTCGCTCTCATTGGTCGGGGTTTTTGGTTAATATCTCCTTAACGAAGCTTCGGACAATATTTTCGCTAAGGAAAAAGTTGTTTCAAATCACCCCCTGAATCACCCCCTGAATCACCCCTTTCAAGGAAACGCGACATTTTTGGGACACCCTGTATAGACTGTCGAACATACTGCGCAAACTAAATTATTAATACTTTTGTACATAATTAGCGATTCAACCGAATATTAGAAAGATAATTATTATAAGAATATTAAGAATGATTAATTATAAGTATTGGTAAGAGAGCAAAGCAAAATACAATGTAATAAGCGAATAAAATACAAAGTAACAAACAGCGACTCACTGCGCATGCGCCAACCGACCAATTCTCGAGTATAAAAGAGGCGCACGCAGCTACGCGGTTCATTCGAAAGCTCTGCCAACAGAAGTGTGCTCGCCCCGGAAACGGAAGCGGCCTTCTAGCAGCAGACATAGCTAAGAGTACGAGCTCGCCCCGGAAACGGTAGCGGCCGTCTTGCAGCTAGTATTACAGAGTATTGAGCTCGCCCCAGAGACGGTAGCGGCCGTGCACTGTAATACACGAATCGACGTAAGAGTAAAACTCTGCCGGCAGAAGTGTGCTCGCCCCGGAAACGGTAGCGGCCTTCTTGCAGCAGACGTTGCCAAGAGTACGAGCTCGCCCCGGAGACGGTAGCGGCCGTACACTGCGACATATCTCAATACATACATACATATATTCATACATATGAATTAGCATATTAAACACAAAAACATAGAAAACCCAAAAATAGAATATATACTCGTAGTCTGTAAGCTATATTAATTAGTTATTATTTCATTGTTGTCATTATTTAAACTAAGTATTGCTAAATAAATAGGCATTGTTAACTTTTAAGCCATAGATTTTAATCTTTAATTCGTAGAGTAGAACCCCTACCTATCCTATACTTGAGGGGACGCCGCTCTCCCCTCAGTAACCTCGACGCTCAGTTGTCCCCGGGCAGTTGAACGTTACACAACGGTAGCGCGCCAGATTGTCACGAGGGCAGCTTGGGTTTTTTTTTTTAACAATTTTTCCCGTGGAAATATATTTTGTGGTATATATCCACGGGAAAAATTGTTAATAAAAAAAAAATATGAGTTACGAGGGGACTTGAACCCCGGCCACCCACGTGACAATCTGACGCGCTACCGTTGTTGTTTTTTTTTTTTTTTAAGTGTTATTGAGGGACAAATAATTTTTCACATATATGGCATTCAATAAACCTATAAAAAACTGCCAAACAGTCGCTTTGGTTGAAATACAAGATCAGCTTGTACGGTGCCTCCGTAACTCGCCGCCAAACTATTACATTTATTATAATATGTAAGGTATGAAGAGAAATAGGAGCACTGTTGTGCTCACGATCGCTGGCAATTGGTGCGCCTGATAAATTAGTGGAAAATGTCCAGAAAAACCACGGTACCGATCTAGTAATTGTAATTAGGAAACGGAAAAAAGAGGTGAGATATAGAATAGGAGAGCGGAAAGACTTAAAATATAGGTTCTATGTACAGTATTTACAACGGCCCCAGCGGGGTGTACAGTCTTGCGTTCACTTATTGCTAACTAGGTCTAATGGAAGCATGCTGTCGGTCAGACAGCTCTGTTATATGTGGGCAGGTGTCGCTGAGCCAACCAATATCTTTTGAATCTTAACCTATGGTAATCATATAAATCTCTATCAGGTAACTTATTAGAATATTTGAACTTATCAGCTTCGTATATCGATTCGTTTAGGGTGAGTGCGATACGCTTATCAGCTTTATTTCTCCTCCAATGGTATATCCATGGAATGTTGCATCCGTTCTGGATTAGTCCTTGGGCGTCGCAGGATACGAATGCCTGAGGAGACACGTACCCACTAACATACTCTCTGGAGGCGGCCTCATCATTTCGTAAGGAGATTGCCCTGAGGAGCTCATTTTTTACACTCGGGAGTTTTGCAAAATACTGTCTCGTTATTTTTATCAACAAATTATATATTCGTGGAATCTCTGCTTTATTATAGAGCACCTGGTTGCTCACATAGTGTTGCCACTCTGAACTCTGAGTCCTATATAGACCTAAACAGGCTCGCAGACACTTACGCTCTGGGCAGCGTAGTCGCTCGGCGCACGTGTGGTTGAAATTCCACCACACGGGCGCCGCATATGTAAGGATTGGCCGCACCAGCAACATGTATAGTATTGTCTTCGCTTTAGAGGATAGGTATTTATTATGAAAAATTCTACCATTACTTAAAAAAGCCTTTCCCGCTTTGTCTAATTGAATGTCTATATGTTTGTTTCCTCTAAGCAGGTAGTCGATATGGACTCCGAGGTACTTAATTACCTTGCGGTGCGGAATCGGCGTTCGGACATTGCTGCCCGGCGCAAGTGTCGCGATCTGGAAATCCTTTTGACCTCTCGTGGCCCGGGTGGACAGTTTGGCCAGTGGCTTGCGGAACAGTATGGTCTCGCATTTGGACGGATTTATTTTTAGATCCCACGACGCCAGATAACCATTTATATTATCTACAGCCGCCTCCAGATCATCACGTATGCTGCTCACCCTATTGTTAGGGTCGCATCCGCAAATGACAATATTGCCGGATGCCCGGGCGTGTTAAAATTAAATAACTTTGGTAGCTCACTAATAAATATGCTAAAGAGCAGCGGCGAATTAACCGTCCCCTGCTGCAGACCTTCCTCGATCATGAATCTACCCGGAGAAACACACACACCGTCCCACGTAACAAAACTTTTTCCGCTAATCATATCCCACACCATGTGAATCAGCCAACGAGGGAAGTCCCTCTTACTCATTCTGACCAATAAACCATTTATCCAGACAGAGTCGAACGCCTTCTCCACGTCCAGGAGCGCAGCGCCCACAAGTCTACTATTGGCAACAAAACCATTTACATCTGATAGCATTTTGTGTATAGCATGCGTTGTCGAGTGATGGTGTTTAAACCCAAATTGACTATCGGGTATTATCTCATGTGCTCTGCAGTGTTCGACCAAGGAATCATTCAACACCGCTTCGAAGACTTTACTTAAACTGGGAGTGAGGCTGATAGGGCGATAGCTCGTTGGATTATTGGGGTTTTTCCCTTTCTTAAGGATAGGTAAGACCTTCGCTTCCTTCCATATCTTGGGGAAATAGCTTCTATTTATGGCGTTGTTGAAGACAACTGTTATATCGAAGATTAAATTAGGAGGTAAGTGTTTCAAGACTATCGGAGGGATCCCGTTAAGAGCAGTTGACGTTTTATTTGGCAGATGTTTAAGTTTGTAGGCAAATGAAATTGTATTACAGAATGGCTGTAATGTCTCGCCTATCAGGTCAGGATCGTTGGCAGGATTATTGGCATCAAACTGCACCAAAGTGGCATTCTCATCTCTGTTGCGAACAAATTCAGATTTTAACGATTCTGCTTCAAAATCCACTATCTGTTTTAAACGCGAGTCGTTGTTAATAAAGCGGGGTGAATTAATAAACTCATAGTGTGCTCCTATGACATTGAGCTTGTCGCAACGCTCAGTGAAAACATATTCATTAACAATTTTGGCCACATTGGTCAGATTACAGCCACTTCTTTCCAGTATAGACTTTTCATTCTCGTTGACATGTATATTATCGATATTCGCGAATTGTTTTGGCCGAAAGATGGCATTGACTTTCGGGAAGAAGTTATCCGGTTTTCGAAAATCAATGTTTTTAATTGCGTTGGCCCAATAGCCCTCGATTGACATATTGAACTCACGCTGCAGAGCTTTCGTTAGCCTCCTTAGGGTCTTTTTTGCCATCCTAGTTACCCTCAAGCGAGCTGACGGGTCTAAGATGTGTAGTTTGTGTAATAGTGAAACTATAAAACTTTTGTTTTTTTGTAATTTTTTAATTTTATGATTCAAGTATCTATTGACACTATCCGAATGTTTATAGATTGGAATCGTTAATGCCATTGACTGTGTAATGGTGTTCGTGATGTATTGTAAATGATCATCGATTTCCTCTATCGATAGGTTAGAATCTAAGGGGATGTCGCGCACGTACAATTCAGCCATTTTACGCGTAAATGCCTCCCACTTGGTGGCTCTGTAGTTATATTTGATTCCCTGACATGGTGGACCATTTAGAATAAAGGCCTCGTCTTGAGCCTCAAATGTTAGAGATATGGCTGCGTGGTCACTGTCGTAAGGCAGCGTCCGAGCTCTGTCATTTAGCGGATCCACCCAAACCAGACGAGTGTCCGCCAAGCAGACATCGAGGAAGGTCCCAGCAGGTTTGAAGGTAGGGAAGGCTGGCGTTATTATCTTAAGGGGGGAGACCACTGTAAAAAATCTGAAAAATCGATTTTTTCTTTTTTACATTTTCTGATAGACGTACATTTCAAGAGTGCTGTATCCAAATTTTATGAAGAAATTCGCAAAATTGACGGAGATATGGTGTTTTCCGTGAAGCGGTGTCAAACGCGCGACTGAGCCGCGCGGAACATTGAACGCGTTTTCCTCAGAATTATATTTTTCAACCGCGTTGACAGTCTGCAGAGAAAACTATACGTCCAAATGACACGAGCAAGGGCATTTATTGTACGAAAAACTCGTCTCTATTACTTGACGATCAGTTTTTTTTAATTAACGACCTCCTTATATTTTTTTATCAACATTTTCCCAACTTTGTACCCCGAAATCATGATTTTTTTTCAGTGGTCCGCCATTTTGTAATTCCTTGCGATTTTGACTTTTTTTGATCGTCACGTAATAGAGGTAGGCTTCTAGTTTCTAAATATTATTGTCTTTTTTAATTCGGATTAACCATATGGCCTGGGCACTGTCAACGCGACAAGCATGTTTTTGCCGCAGCGCAAATTTTGACGAAGAGTATACAGGAAACGGATTTATGCATTTGTTGAAAAAATTGTTTTTTTTTACCCTTCAATATGTACATATTAACTATACTAAGCAATAAATTGATTTGCTTGCATTGTTTAGTTGAAATAAATTCCCAAAAACACCCTTACTTTTCGGACCATTAAAACTCGGAAAAATCGATTTTTCTTTTTTACATTTTCTGCAAGGCGTAGGTCTCAAGAATGCTCTCTCCAAATTTTATAAAGAAATTCGCAAAATTGACGGAGATATGATATTTTTCGTGAAGTGGTGTCAAACGCGCGACTGAGCCGCGCGGAACATTGAACGCGTTTTTCTCAGAATGACATTTTTCAACCGCGTTGACAGTCTACAGAGAAAACTATACGTCCAATTAACATGATCAAGGACATTTATTGTACGGAAAACCCGTCGCTATTACGTGACGATCAGTTTTTTTCAATTTTCGACCTGCTTCTATTTTTTTTTATTAACATTTCCCGAATTTTGTACCCCGAAAACATGATTTTTTTTTCAGTGGTCCGCCATTTTGTAATTTTTTACAATTTTGACTTTTTTTGATCGTCACGTAATAGAGGCAGGCTTCTAGTTTCTAAATATTATTGTCTTTTTTAATTCGGATTAACCATATGGCCTGGGCACTGTCAACGCGACAAGCATGTTTTTGCCGCAGCGCAAATTTTGACGAAGAGTATACAGGAAACGGATTTATGAATTTGATTGAAAAAAAAATTTTCTTACTCTTCGATATGTACACTATTAACTATACTGAGCAATACATTGATTTACTTGCGTTGTTTGGTTGAAATAAATTCCCGAAAAGACCCTTACATTTCGGACCGTTACAGTGGTCTCCCCCCTTAAGTTTATATCGGATATCATACGTTGCTGCCCATTGGCGCGTGTATTTACCCCGTTGATTATCTGCATGATCCCCCCATGCCTTACGCCTAGCATTAAGATCCCCAGCCACTAAGAAATAGTTTCTATCATCGTCCAATTTAAGCTCCTGAAAGAGTTTATTGATTTCGTATATAAATAGATTCCTATTATCATTTTTCGCATATACGCTTACCAAAAATAAGGATCTGCCGTTACCCATATTGATTTTAATTATGGTATATTCAAGAATCTCGTTAGTGGCTGTGGATGAGAGGTCCACTGTTTCGAAAGGAATCCCTCGCTTTATGAGGATAGCAGTGCCACCTCCCTGTATTGCATTAAGTCGATCTCTTCTGACTAATTCATAATTTTTAAAAGAAACGACATGTTTTTTGTTAAGCTTAGTTTCCGAAAGAAATATTATATCATGACTGTGAGTTTCCGCAAACTGCACCAGTTCAAGTCTACGATAATTAGCGATCAACGAGTTTACGTTGATCGCTGCTATTCTAATAGGTTTACTATTATTAGTGAGTCTGGACATTTTTACTTAGAATGTAACGCGTTTAAAATAAATTCTATCTTATGCGAGTTTTCTGCTACTCTATCTGCAAGTATTTTGAACTGCGATGTGACTATCTCCGCAATTTCTTTCTTAAGGTCAGATACCCATGGTGGATGTGATGATACCTGCGGTCGTTCCTGGTACTGGGAATGTTCTCTGGGGTGTGATGTCGTCTCAAAATCCAGGGATGGTGGGGTCCAAGATGGAATCCTTTTCTGGGGGTGTGTTCGCACTTGTCGTCCACTCGCAACCACTTGAGCGAATGTCATATCTTCTCGGATTGTCGCATTGATGTTGTCCACTTTTCTGTTAATTGTTTGCACTTTAGCTATATTGGTCATTTTCTTTTGTTGTTGGGCAAATTTGATGGATGGACACCCTTTGTATGATGCAGGGTGGCCCACTTGCCCACAATTGGCACACTTCAATTGAAGTTTACAATCTTCTTTTTGTATATGGCATTTGCCCGGATCATGCGAATTGGCGCATTTAACACAACGGTATTGCAAAAAACAGTTCTTACTGGCATGTCCAAGTCTCTGGCATTTTCTGCATTGGAATATGTTAGGCCTCCTCAGATGCTCCCAACGGACCCTCTGGAAAGCCAGCGATTTAATCTTGAATAGTTCTTTCGTTTTGCTGTTAGTTGTGAGTTGCAAAATGTAGTGGTATGCATCGGGTCTTGTTTTGTCATATTCGAATTTGGAGAGGTTAATAATTTCAACCTCTGGGAGTTTAAGATCAGCAATTTCTTGCTTGATGTCTTCTGTATTTATTTATTTATTTATTTATTTATTTATTTATTTATTTATTTATTTATTTATTTATTTATTTATTTATTTATTTATTTATTTATTTATTTATTTATTTATTTATTTATTTATTTATTTATTTATTTATTTATTTATTTATTTATTTATTTATTTATTTATTTATTTATTTATTTATTTATTTATTTATTTATTTATTTATTTATTTATTTATTTATTTATTTATTTATTTATTTATTTATTTATTTATTTATTTATTTATTTATTTATTTATTTATTTATTTATTTATTTATTTATTTATTTATTTATTTATTTATTTATTTATTTATTTATTTATTTATTTATTTATTTATTTATTTATTTATTTATTTATTTATTTATTTACTTAAAGGCAAAGGCCCTTTGGTGTCGAGTACATAATATAAGACGAAATATAAAGGAGAATTTAGTTCGAGTTACAATATACGCAGCTTAATATGTCTTGATGCAGCTGATTTGAAGATGGTTACGGAACCATGGAAAAAGTCGACAAAGTCGTTGAAATCATTCGCAGTTGTACAAAGTCTATTTATACAATCGTTTTTTCCTAAGTTCGTTCGATATGGGGCAATATGAAAAAGTATTGAAGTTTCCTTTGATCTCTTTTAATAAAATAGATTTAGGTTTTAAATTCTTTGGCGTATAAGTGTAAAACTGAGTCTTATTCTCTACGAGCATATTTGTTATTGCTTTGTAATGATCTGCTGACAGCGCATAAATCATGTTGTGACGAAGTCACGCCACGCGCCATCCGAACGCTCGGTACCGAAGACAAAGGCCTGAGTTCGCGGCCCCGTGGTGTCTCTCGCGAGTGAAGATTCGCGGCCTGCGCTTATAAGGCCCGCGGCGAGCGAGATTGACAGCTCTTGTCCAGCACGCATTAGCAGTTCACGCTGCCGTACCCTACGTTCGAGAGGCTCTATATTTTTGTGGATTTCCGTGAGGTGTGCACGCGCCGACCTATCGTCACGCTGTGCCATTACCAGCCTCGTTTCCGATATAGGCCGAGAGAAATCTTGCGCCCTACCCCGTCGAAGAGGTATCTCTGCGCCCAATAGGCTGGAGGCCTATTGCACTTCGAACCTCCAAGATACGACTCTCGTACGGACGCGCCTCTTAAGGCCACCAAGAGCAGAACGTTCACTAGACCGCATCCCCGTTTCGACGCGCCGTACCGCCGTAGCTCCGCCGACGCGATCGGAATTTACAACCAAAGACAACTTGTAACATACACCTTAGTGAATAAACACTATTATTTATTTTAACCACAGCTGTGCTCATTCGCCGAACCCGGCCTTACCGACTGAGTTGGCAACCTATCCCTTCTCCGTCCCACCGGTAATCGTTCCGCAACCAAACACGATTACAAATTGGCGCCCGAACAGGGACTCTGAAGAGGAGAAGGGCGAATGAGCACAAGCGTAAGCTGGGTGTACGAGCTACGGAAAGCGGTATTAATTCAAGTCGCGGAAAAATACGGGCTCGACGCCACTGGCAACCTCGACGAACTACGCCAACGAGTTACTTCGTACTGCCGCGAGAATAAAATCATGGGTCCGCCAACCATAACGATATCGAGCGACGCCGCGAATCCAGTAGACGTCACCACCCCCACCAACCCGGGCCCTAGTTTCAACGGTCCGGAGACCACACCGATGGAGAAGATCAGGAGGTGGGGAACCCGCTACGACGGCGGACCAGGAGCCGCGGAATTCCTACAAAGGCTGGGGGACCTACAACATAGCTACAAGGTCACCCCCAACCAGATAGTGGAATGCCTCTCCGAAATCCTGAAGGGGAGAGCATTAGGATGGTACCGCCTCCGCCGCACCGAATGGCAATCATGGGACGATTTCGTCACCGATTTTCGAGCGTTCTTCCTTGCCGCGGAAGACGAAGACGAGCTCGAAGAAATCATTACCCGGCGAGTACAACGGCCGAGCGAAACGGCCACCGATTTCATTTTAGACCTCCTGCCATTAATGCAGCAATACGGTAAGTACACGCTGGAACAACAGGTAAACCGTGCTTACCGGAACCTCCGACCAGAGTACCGTCGGTACATTAAACGAACTGAGTTCACGACGTTACCGGAGCTAATGAGATTGGCCGCCGCCCAAGACAAGGTCACGGTCGAGGAAAAGGAAGCCGCCGGCGCTGGGCGGAAAGAAACCGTTAAAACCGAAAGACGGCAGGAGAGGAAAACCGAGGCGACCCGTAGCGGCGGACTAGCCGAAGTACAAGCCGACTACGACCGAGCGACTTGTTGTTGGCGGTGCGGCCAACGCGGCCACCGCCGCCCCGAATGCAGACGAGCGAGCAAACTATTCTGCTCCTACTGCGGCACCGCCGGGCGTACCTCCCGAGAATGTGCCTGCAATTCCTTTTCGGGAAACGAGGCCGGGCGCGGCAACCGAGGCGACCGACAAAACGCCCAGGCAACAATGCCTCAACCGAGCCAATGAAAGACGACCCTCGTTTGTACTTCGCCTTTAAAGTGGGAGATATCCGCTGGTGGGCCCTGGTCGACACCGGAGCGACACGTTCGTTCATACGACCAGATGTCGCTGTGGCCTGTGAGAAGCGCGGATATACTCTCGCACCCGCCACCTTCACGGCAAGCGTCGCAGATGGCGCGGAGGTACCACTACGAGGTGAGATGACGCTACCCGCCACCATACACGACCAAACAGTGAGGCACACATACGCCGTGCTGCCTGGTCTATCGCATGCCGCTCTCTTGGGAGTAGACGTACTAGAGAAATTGGGCCTGGAGGTGCAGATCGGTGCACACCGATGGACTCGCCACGCCGAAACCGCGGCCGTGGAAGTCCCCGGCATCAGACGATGCACGCCGGCACAAGAGGCCGCTCTACAACAACTCCTGGACGAGGAGTTACCGCCGCTCCGAAGGCTCCGAGGCATGACCCGCCTCGCCGAGCACCGAATACGTCTGAAGACGACCGAGCCGATCAAACAGCGATACATGCCCAGGAACCCAGCCACGCAAGCCTTAATTAACGAGGCAGTGGACCAAATGCTGGCCGACGGAATAATCGAGCCGTCCAGCAGTCCGTGGAGTTCACCCGTGGTCATGGTCGCTAAGAAAGGCAAGAAAAAGAAGCGATTTTGCATCGACTTCCGCCGAGTCAACGCCGTAACTGAGAAGGATGCCTACCCTTTGCCACAGGTCCAGGCAACGCTTGACAAACTGCGCGAGGCGCGATACATTTCAACACTGGACCTCGCAAATGGGTATTGGCAAGTACCGCTGTCCGAGGAGAGCCGCCCGATAACGGCCTTTACCGTTCCCGGACGTGGACTATATCAGTTCCGCGTCATGCCGTTCGGCCTCCACTCGGCCCCCGCCACGTTCCAACGACTACTGGACAGTATCATCGGACCCAGCCTAGAGCCAAGGGCCTTTGCGTACCTAGACGACATAATCGTCTTAGGCCGAACGTTCGAGGAACACCTAGAGAACCTCCGAGAGGTATTGCACCGACTGCAGCAAGCCGGGCTCCGACTAAATGAAGAAAAATGCCGCTTCTGCCAAACACAGTTGCAATACCTCGGCCACGTCGTCTCAGACCAAGGGGTCAAGACAGACCCCGAGAAAGTCGAGGCGATTCGAAACACGCCTCCACCGCAGAACTTACGCGAACTACGACGTTTCCTGGGGATGGTCTCCTGGTATAGGAGATACATCCCCCAATTCTCGGAAACAACAGCGCCGTTGCATCAACTCCTGCAGAGGCGAACACGATGGGATTGGACCGAAGAAGCACAATCCGCATTCGAAACGCTCCGCCACCAACTGGCTACCGCACCAGTACTAACGTGCCCCGACTTTGACCGGCCGTTTGTACTACAAACAGACGCCAGCCAGGGCGGCCTTGGTGCGGTCCTAACACAAGACCATGACGGCCAGGAACGAGTAGTGGCGTACGCCAGTCGAACGCTGAACGCGGCCGAGCGAAATTATTCAGTCACCGAGAAAGAATGCTTGGCAGTGGTCTGGGGCATCAGAAAGATGCGCCCTTACCTAGAGGGTTACTCGTTTACCGTCCTCACCGACCACCAAGCATTGAAATGGCTGCAGTCAATCGACAGCCCCTCGGGACGCTTGGCACGCTGGAGCCTGGAGCTCCAGCAGTATGATTTCAAAATAGAATACCGCAAAGGCGAGAACAACCTCGTAGCCGACGCTCTGTCCCGCCAAGGCGAAATCGCGGACGTGGATGACACAGCACCCCAGGAGTGGTACAACCAGAAGAAACGAGCCGTGGAGGAGACACCGCTCCTCCACCCCGAGTATCAAATCCGCGAGGGCGAATTATATCGCCGGTTCCCAGACACAACCGGCGGCCACCCCGAAGACGAGTGGAAGCAATGCGTGCCACGCACTCGGCGCGAAGAGATACTGAGGGCAAATCATGACGCCCCTACCGCCGGACACCTCGGAGTCAATAAGACTACCGCACGACTCGCCCGAAAATATTATTGGCCCGGGATGTTCCGCGATGCGGCCCGATACGTACGACAATGTACAAAATGCCAGGAATACAAGGTATCACAGCAAGCGCCAGCCGGGCTCATGCATACCACGCCAGCAGCCTACCCGTGGGACGTGGTGTCGGCCGATTTAGTCGGGCCACTCCCACGGTCGAAGAAAGGCCACACGGTGGTCGTGGTGATGCAGGACAAATTTACGAAGTGGATCGAACTACAACCTCTTCGACAAGCCACCGCTCCGGCCGTTACGAAAGCATTTCGCGAGAGGGTGGTCATGCGCTTCGGGTGTCCGCGCCGAATTATCACCGACAACGGCAAACAATTTGAGAGCCGGGAGTTTACCGGCCTACTACGAGAATACGGCATCGACCATAGGAAGACACCGCCGTATACCCCCCAATGCAACCCGGTAGAACGAGCGAACCGCGTGATCAAGACAATGATCGCCCAGTTCACCGATGGGGACCATACGACGTGGGATGCCTGGCTACCCGAAATCGCCTTCGCTTACAACACCGCGCGACACGAGGCCACCGGGAGCACACCGGCCGCGCTAAATTTTGGCCGAGAACTCGCAACTCCCGGAGACCCCCGCTTAACCACCGACGACGCCACGGAGGAGCCAACGCCAGAAGACATCAGAGGATGGCAACAACGGCTCACGGACATCAAGGACCGCATCGAACTTGCCCGATGGAACCTAGCCCGAGCGCACCAGAACCAGAAGCACCACTACGATATGCAATGCCGAGAGTGGCGCCCCTCGGTTGGCGACCGAGTTCTGAAGCGCGAGCACCACCTCAGCGCCGCCGCGAAACAATTCAACGCCAAGCTGGCACCAAAATTCGCCGGCCCGTATACCGTCTCCAAATTCACGGGCCCCAATGTAGTGGTGCTCAAGGGAGCACCGTCCGTGGCCCGCCCGGGGCCACATACAGCCCGAGACGCCCAGACACCGAGGCCCTCCACCACGACTCCTAGCGCCACGACGGGTGACAAGTACCACGGTGCGCCCCGAGGTGGCGATAATTACCACCCGGCCAAGAGCACCAGACACCAACGAACCGGCGGGCTACCTGGGACCGACCACACGACAACGACGCATCGCGCACCCACGGCCCCAAGCTTTAGACCTACGCCTAATGGCGGGGCTAAGCCTCGCCGCACCCACCCCGGCCGCGGCGAAGACCCCCGTGGCCGGACCACCCACCACCAGGACCCGGTCCGCAGCCGTGGGACGGAAGCGGAAGTGGCCTGAGCCGGCCACACAAAACGAGCCTCCCGGCCCAGCCGACCTCAAGACAGGAAGGACGACCTCGCCACCGGTACAGCCAGGCCTGCAAGGCCCCCCCCTGGCCGCACCACCTCCGCTCGGCCCAGCCAAACAACAGCCACGGGCACCGCCAGGCCTTCAAGGCCCCCCCGTGGCCGCACCACCACCGCTCGACCTAGCAGGACGCCAGCCACGGGTACAGCCCGGCCTTCAAGGCCCCCCCGTGGCCTCGCCACCGCCGCTCGCCACCGCCGGACCAAGACGAAACCCCCCCGTGCGACCCTGGTCCTGGGCAGATAACAGACCCGGGACAATAATCTTTCACCCCGCTGCCATGCGCCCTAGGAAAACGTACGCGGTCACCACGTCGACCGCCGTGGTGCTGGGCAGTCGGTACCGCAATGGCGACCTCGGGATCGAGGTCCGGAGCCGGCGGCCGACTGCCCCCGCGGAACCCGATCCGCGCCCGTAGATTTAAGGTTAGGTTAAGACACGGTGGTGGGTAATTTTAAGTGCGCGTTGGGTTGCAACCCTTAGGTTAAGTTTAGGTATAAGGAAACATTGGACCTGGCGGCGAGCGGCCGAGAGGGAGTTGTACCGGCCGCCCCAAATTTGATCCATTCTGTCCATCCCCGAAGTAGAGAGGGGGTGTGACGAAGTCACGCCACGCGCCATCCGAACGCTCGGTACCGAAGACAAAGGCCTTAGTTCGCGCCGCGGCCGCTAGGCGGCCGCGGCCCCGTGGTGTCTCTCGCGAGTGAAGATTCGCGGCCTGCGCTTATAAGGCCCGCGGCGAGCGAGATTGACAGCTCTTGTCCCGCACGCATTAGCAGTTCACGCTGCCGTACCGTACGTTCGAGAGGCTCTATATTTTTGTGGATTTCCGTGAGGTGTGCACGCGCCGACCTATCGTCACGCTGTGCCATTACCAGTCTCGTTTCCGATATAGGCCGAGAGAAATCTTGCGCCCTACCCCGTCGAAGAGGTATCTCTGCGCCCAATAGGCTGGAGGCCTATTGCACTTCGAACCTCCAAGATACGACTCTCGTACGGACGCGCCTCTTAAGGCCACCAAGAGCAGAACGTTCACTAGACCGCATCCCCGTTTCGACGCGCCGTACCGCCGTAGCTCCGCCGACGCGATCGGAATTTACAACCAAAGACAACTTGTAACATACACCTTAGTGAATAAACACTATTATTTATTTTAACCACAGCTGTGCTCATTCGCCGAACCCGGCCTTACCGACTGAGTCGGCAACCTATCCCTTCTCCGTCCCACCGGTAATCGTTCCGCAACCAAACACGATTACAATGTGATTTTCTTTGGATGTTTCCTTAATAATGAACGCCGACTTAGGTATATTTGCTGTGGTTATTGTAACGATCAAGGCGTTAATGTCGGTGTTAACTGTGTAGATTGGTGGTTGTCTGAGCAATTTTTTACTTGTGCTTGTATTGATAGGCTCTGAGGCGGGGGTTTTATCTTCGATATCCATATTTTGCTCATAGGAGAGAATTTGAAATCGATTATCTTCTGTTACGGGTGCCTGATCCAGCTGAGGCTTGTTGCTGATTTTTGTAGTTTTCTTTGGTCGCTCCCAGTCTGGTGTCGAAGGAGATGCCATGCCCGGTTGTGATAGCTCCGCCATCTGCTGGTGAACTAGGGCAGATGGCGCCGGGCCGTGCTTTCGGGCTGTATTGAGGTTAGGCTTCGCATGCTTTTTAATGGACGAGTTGTTTTCCTTACGGAGATCTTTGTAGAGCTTGTCCAACTGTAGGGAGTTCAGTTTGGGTGTTTTAGTCTGTCTCGGTCTCAGGAGGGGGTCCGGCGGAACATTCTCTTTACCCCCAGCTACATCTGCAATATTCCGTTTCGCACCATGCGGTGGCTGCGACGACATTATGCTCAACAAGTCTCGGGTCTTCCCGATACATAACCGGGGCAGGATTTAAGAGACTAATTATAGCTCACAACACTAACCAATAGTTCAGATGTATTATTCACTATAAACTCACTCTAAAGGATTAATAATGCAAAAATACTTGCTAAGGTTCTGCGCGCACGTGTGTAGCGAACGCGGTCCAGACCGGAAGTCCGCTACCGTTGTGTCCATGGAACCTTCTTGGCTATAGGTCACTATAGATGGTATATACCGGGATTACTACGTACGTTAAAAACTTTAAATTACAATATCTCGAAAACGAAGGCCCATTCGACAAAAAGCCGAAATGGTATTTTCATTCTACATGAGTATTTAACAGTATGTAAGACCCGGACCGAATAAATAAGGCTGAAAGTGTAACCAAAAGGTGAGGGTAAAGAAGAATATGGCCCGATCACGGCGGGACGTGACCGGTGGCACATTTTCTTGGTACGAGGAGGGCTCGTTCTGACCGACGGGCACGTAAAAAAATAAAGCGGACGACCGAAGCTGATGCGCACGCATGTCACGGCGACCGAAAATTTTTCCTGATTTCCTTGCATGTAAGTGTGCTTCATTATTATTAATTTAGGTGTACACATAATGAAACGAATAGGTTATTTGTTACATTACATGTGTTAAATAATAATCTAACATATTTTTTGCTAACCTATTTCTTCATTGAAATGTGTATCTTTTTAGTTTCAAGTCCCTTGGAAGGAAACCAATTCTTCTCATCAGAAGGAAAAGCAACACAGCAAAATATTATATTTGTAAGTGACGTTTACATTTATTTATAAATAAAATAATAAGTATGATATTAGTTTAGTGTTTATTACAAATTTTTCGTTTTATACAGGTTGGAGTTTTTAAAACAAAAATAAAGTACACTCGGTTGGCTGCTTTGCGCTACCCTGGGATGCTTTGCGCCCTTGCGAGTATTAAGCTTTATTACAGGCTGCATTGCGCTTCATCAAATATATTTCGGGTCAGGCATAATAATAGCCACGCTGAGCCTTGCCCATACCGTTATAAGCTTTACTGACTGTATCGCGCTGTATCATATGTTGAAAAAGAAGAAGGAATAAATACGATTTATTATTATTATTATTATATTATATTATCGTATACAATAGGATATAGTGTAAACAAAAAAATAGATTTATAAGCTTTACTGACTGTATTGCGCTGTATCTTATATTAGTGTATACAACAAAACTAGATTTATAAGCTTTACTGACTGTATCGCGCTGTATTCCGTTATTTGCGATTCTAATTGTACTGTATCTGTATCGTATGTTAAAAAAGAAAAAGGAATAAAGACGATTTATCATTACTATCGATATTATTATATTCTATCTAGAGACGTGTCAGCGTCCCGACGCCAAGTACAGGGCAGACACCCTGTATATGTCGACTGTCGCTACCGCTATCATTTACTCGAGAAACGGCTAATCCAAACTAACCTGAAACTTATTTCATCATTAATATCTCATCACGCCTGTAATATTTTCTAAATTGAAAGGCATTTTTCTTATGTAAACCGCATATAAGCTTTCGAATAAGACCAATTTCAATAATTATCGTATACAATAGAATATATATAGTAGTGTGTACTAGAAAACTAGATAAGCTTTGCTGGCTGCAACGCGCTTTATCTTATATAATAAATATCGTATACAATAGAATATAGTGTATACTAGAAAACTAGAAATATAAAAAAAAGTATAATTCGTCATGGCTGTAATTAAAAGTATTATTAATATCTCACCACTCAGTTTTCATAATATGCAAATAATCAATAAAGGCGAATGGTTAACAGATGACCATATCGAATATTTTCACAAATTATTAGAAGCTAACTCCAATTACAAACCACGCGAGACGTGGAGAGTTCAATTACCTAATACAATCCAACCAGTTCCTGAAAATCAGGATCACATACAGATTTTGCACCAAAACGATAAGATTGGAACCAATGCAGGGGGACTAGGGTGGTCCTTAATTTTCAACTTCCGATTTTTTTTGGTCTTATCCTCTTAAAAAATGATAGTTGGTGAAAAAATGATATGTGCAAAATTTTAGCGAGATCGGACAACGGGAACCCTTGTCGCATTTAAGACGAAGTTGTAAAATTATAGTAATTTTACATCAATATCAGATATGATTGTATTTCATTATTTTAAAAATGTGTCTATTTTTTTAAATAAAAATACAGTTTCTTAGATATATACCAGTAGTATTTGTATATTGCTTCCTATAATATATTTCATATTCTTAAATTTAGCCTAGCATTAAGCTTCCTATGTATCACAGTATCTGAACCATACTGTTACCTGTGTCGGCTACCTGACGCACGAAACGCATTCTTGTGATATAAAGAGGCGTATGATCCAAAATTTGGATTCTAATCAAACGGAGGTTTCAAGTAAAAAGATTGTTTTAAAAGATGTCAAAAACTATATTAATATTGGCATAGAAAATTTCATCTCGTCACAAAGTCGCAATTTTTTTCTAGATTTCATATAAGTACCGAATTTTTACAAAAAGACCCTTCAGTTTGGGAAATCGCTGAAACATATAAAAATGCGTTAGAAATAATAAAGAATTTAAAAGTAGTTAACGACAGTGCAGAACGAGGCGTAAAGCTAATCACCGAATATAATAGCTTACTAACGAAAGATGAAAATAATAAGCAGTTCATTTTACAAGTATTAGAAGATTATCGGCGATGTTATCCAGATGCGAGTAAATCAACCGTAATGAAAGGCGTGTATAGACAAATATGTAATATTTTATAAGATATTACAATTAATTTTATAATATGTAGTTAGAAGTTAACTTTGGATAATATTATGTACATGTAAGACATTATATTTTCATTATAAAATATTCAGTACTACCTCTAAAACGGCGGAACACATTCATATTGAAATTAACGAAAATAATAGAAATTTTAAAACTTCATCTTAAATGCGGCACGGGTTCCCGCTGTCCGATCTCGCTGAAATTTTGCACATATCATTTTCTTACCAACTATCACATTTTAAGAGGGTAAGACCAAAAATAAATGAAAAAAAAAATTTGACCCCTATAGCTAAGGACCACCCTAAGGGGGACATTGGGTTTGTAGCTTCTATAAACATGTTGAAAGAAGAGTTTATATTTATGATTCTCTTTTAGGATCGTGCGGTGGGTACAAATAACGACGCTGATCATTCGTTTTGACTGCGTTCATTCGTCGTAATCGTTAGTCGTCAAAATATACCGTTCGCACTCGAGAGTTATCCTCCGGTCGTTCGAGCTCGACTCCCGAGCCGAATTCGTTCGTTCGCCACGCCGTCTCGGCGCGGTGCGGGGGGTATCCGGCGGTGCGCGCCTTATACCTAAGACTTCCTGGAAAGAAGTCCCTGTGCGTCGCATCGCCACATCACCCCCTTTCCAGTGACAACGCTATAAATCATGTTACATTGTGGTCCTTTGAAACATTACAGTGCCTGACCACGTCCGTCGCTAAAATCTAATCCTTAACCTACTTACCAACTAAATTAGTGCTATGTGCCACTATACGCTATATTTACAAAGCTATTTACATCGTGCACTGTTCTTGTCACTGTCTTCACCATCTCATCTGTAAACGATCTGGAAACCGTACGTGTCTACCCGATCGTGTGGACGCTCCTCTCGCATTATCTATTGGTTCGGGTGTTTTCTTCGTCACGTTGGTTTCAGTTTCGATGATGCTACTCTTTGGAGGTTGTATATTATCCGTTGTTAAATAATGTGCCGGTTTAAGGCGGTCGATGGAGACGGTCGTTTCTCGTCCATTCCTGAGAATAGTAAAGTGCTTAGAGGTTCGTTTTACCACTTTGAAAGGTCCATCGTATGGTGGCTGTAATGGTTCTTTCACCGCGTCGTGTCGTAGGAAAACGTATGGAGTCGCAGCCAGTTCCTTGAATATAAATATCTTCCTGTCGCCGTGACAAGTAGCTTTAACGGGTCTGATGCCCTTAAAATGGTCGCGTAGTCGTGTGAGGAACGCTGAAATGTTTTCGGCTTGGCATACGCTGAAAAATTCCCCGGGCAATCGCAATTGAGAACCGTAAACTAACTCGGCTGACGTCGTGTTTAGGTCCTCCTTGAACGCTGTACGGATTCCCAAAAGTATCAAGGGTAGAACCTCCGTCCAGGCCTCTGTTTCTTGACACTTTATTGCAGCCTTGAATTGCCTATGGAACCTCTCGACCATTCCATTCGCTGCTGGGTGGTATGCCGTCGTGTGTAAATGAGTCGTACCTGTCAAGTGCGCTAGCTCCTTGAACAGCTGGGACTCGAATTGGCGACCTCTGTCCGTCGTGATTCTCTGCGGGACACCGAATCTCGAAATCCAGTTCTCCAGCAGGGACCGTGCCACTGTTTCAGCCGTAATATCGATGATCGGTATCGCTTCCGGCCATCGTGTGAATCGATCGACACAAGTTAAACAGTAACGAAATCCGCGCGAAACCGGCAAGGGACCAACAATATCTATATGGACGTGTTCGAAACGTCCTTCTGTGGGGTTAAACTCGCCGACGGCTGTTGAAACGTGCCGCGTTGTTTTCGATCGTTGACACGGTATACAAGTCCGTGCCCACTTACGGCAATCTGCGTTGATAGCTGGCCAGATAAATCTTGACGTGATGAGCATCTGCGTGGCTCGGACTCCTGGATGTGCGAGTCCATGCAGCACATCGAAAATTCCACGGCGGCTCGCTGACGGAATGTACGGTCTTACGCGGTCGGTCGCGATGTCGCAATAAACCTCTATGTTCGTTTCCGGGAACTTGATCTTTTTTAATCGCATCGTATGTGTATTTGATCGCAACAACGTTTGCAGTTCCTCGTCCGTTGTTTGAGCCTCGGCGAGGTCGCGATAATCGATGGCTTCGGCAACTGACTCTACGCGTGACTACGCATCCGCGACAACATTTTCGGAACCGGCCATGTGACGGATATCCGTTGTAAATTGTCCTATAAAATCTAGCCAACGGAATTGCCTCGGTGAACACTTCTCCGGTTTCTGAAGGAATGCAAACTTTAACGGTTTATGGTCGGTGAGGATCACGAACGTTTGACCCTCGAGGAAATGTCGAAAACGTTTCACCGCAGCGTAAGCAGCCAATAATTCGCGATCGTACGTGCTGTACTTACGCTGGGCAGGTAGGATAGCCTTCGTGGCGAATGCAAGCGGTAGCCATTGGTTGTCTACGCGTTGTTGTAGTGTCGCGCCAATTGCGTAATCCGAAGCGTCAACGGTCACGCGAAGCGGTGCACCCGTTAGGGGATGCACTAACATCGTGGCGTTCGCGAGACTGGTTTTCATCTCCTCGAAGGCCCGTTCCGCTTCCTCGGTCCATGACACGGGTGTGTCACCTTTCATTTTCCGACCCGCTAACAATTTATTAACATGTTGCTGTAATTCTGCGGCGGTGGGAATGAATCGTCGGTAAAAATTAAACATGCCGAGGAACCTCCGCAACTCTTTCGCGGTTTTCGGCTTCGGAATGTTTTGAATCGCGACTACCTTATCTTCCAACGGTCGCGTCACATGGCGATCGACCGCGTAACCTAGGAATTTTACCTCTTCGGCCCCAAATACGCATTTCGAAGACTTGATTACAAGTCCGTTGTCGCTTAGTCGTTTGAACAATAATTTCAGATGCTGTTCGTGTTCGATCTCGTTTTTTGACACTACCAATATGTCGTCGATGTACGCGTAACAGAAATCCAAATCCCTTAATATGACGTCTAGGAACCTTTGGAAAGTTTGCGCTGCGTTTCGCAGACCGAACGGCATACGCGTGAATTCAAACAAACCCAAAGGGGTCGCGATCGCGGTCTTCTCGATGTCCGCCGGATTCATCGGAATCTGATAATATGCCTTTACCAAATCTACTGTGGAGAAAACTGTTTTTCCCTGTAATGTCTGTGCAAAATCTTCGATGTGCGGGACCGGCTAGCGATCGGGTGCCGTTCTCGCGTTAAGTGGGCGGTAGTCCCCGCATGGTCGTATTTCCTCGTCGTCTTTCGGCACCACGTGAAGCCCAGACGCCCATGAGCTCTTGGATGGACGAATGATACCCTGTCGCAGTAGGTGGTTGAATTCGGCCTTCACCGCTTTTAAGGTACGATCTCCTACCCGCGACTGGTCGCAGTATACTGGTGCAATGGGAAAGCATGTATCTGTTCTCCTACAAGCGACTGCGATCGTCGGGTATACGCCAGACGTAGGAGCCTGACGCGAGTCTGTTTGAGTACCAGCCTAGGCTACTCGAGAGGCAACACAATGCGATAGGGTCTGTTTCCCATTATACCTAGTCGCAGGCTGGGCACTGCGACCACCGGTCGCTTGACTCCCTCCGGAGGGAGTTTAGCGACCAGTCGCACTGCGACCCATTGCCACAGTGTGACAGAATCCCAAGAAATAAGAAAAGAAGTCAGAATTCAAAAGATATGGGAGTATGTATTTTTATGTTACCTGTAGACTACTAATATGAGCACATAAAAGCGGTAAAAATATTGTTGCGAGCACCGGGTATAGGCCCGTGCATAGCCTACTGGTGCTCGCAGCGGAAGACAGCAGAAGGTCGGCCTCCGTCAAGAGGACGATCAGGAGGCCGACAAGAGAAGAGTCGATCACCGTACGTCCTGGCGTTAGGACGTGTGACGGCCTCTTCTCAGGCGTCACGCAAGGTCGGGGAGACTCGGCTGGTCAACTCAGTCGAGCCGCAGGGTTCTTATTAACGAGTCCCCGTTATCTACCAAGATTTAGTTTAGTCTTTTTCTTCAATCCTTAATCTACTATATACAGGCCTTAACCTACTATGTACAAAGTGTAACCGCGTCTGGCGGCGACTGCGAAGCGTTACGGGCACTGGCCCGCCGTCGTGGTGGACGTGCGATCAAGGAAGGGAGTATTTCCAGGGAGTCCGGGCACTATCCAGTCCCTCCACTTGGAATCGGTATAGCTTTGCCGGTATTCGAGGCCCGGGCAATGTCCAGCCACCTCGGATACTAGCGGAAAAGGGAGCGGAGTGTTTCCAGGGAGTCCGGGCACTGTCCAGTCCCTCCACTTGGAATCGGTATCGGGATAGTTCTTCTATTACTCGAGGCCCGGGCAATGTCCAGCCACCTCGGATAATAGCGGAAAAGGGAGCGGAGTGTTTCCAGGGAGTCCGGGCACTGTCCAGTCCCTCCACTTGGAATCGGTATCGGGATAGTTCTTCTATTACTCGAGGCCCGGGCAATGTCCAGCCACCTCGGATAATAGCGGGAGAAGGAACGGAGTGTTTTCAGGGAGTCCGGGCACTATCCAGTCCCTCCACTGAAATCGGTACGGTATCTCGGGAGTCCGAGCAATATCCAGTCCCTCCACGGTGATATCGGTATAGGTTACTACAGGAGTCGTCCACAACGCTCGAACCCGGGCAATATCCGGCCGCTCGCTCGGTGTGGTGAGTGGTCTCCTTAATCCCCACTCCGGATGCCTCACCTCGGTTGCCGCGGGGCTTATGTCCTAATTCGTGGTAATTTCCACTTGCGAGAAGGACGGCGCGATCTATCGGTAATGTGCGTACTCGCTACCGGGGTCGTGGTGGGGGTATCGCGGCGCGTTGCGGATCGGTTATGTTCGGTTGCGCTCGGGCGCCGCTCGGTTCGTGACGCTTCGTCACAGACGTACGGATAACATAAATGTACACAATAAAGTAAACGGTCGGATAATCTGTATCCGTGTGTCTTTATTCGACCCTTTGCGTCGGGGTGGCCGGTACGAGAAACGCCCCGGCGTAACAATGGTGTCAGAGGTGGGATGTGGAGCCACAGGATCCGAAGATACGCAAGGAGCTGTTGCGTGCGATACGCAAGGAGCCGTTGCGTACAACGCGAGTTCCTCGTGGAGGACGGAAGAGGATACAGCAGCCGGAGGCCCGCCGACGCCGAGGGACGAACACAGGAGCAGCGACGGCGGTCGAGACCCGCCGACGCCGAGGGACGAACACAGGAGCAGCGACGGCGGTCGAGGCCCGCCGACATCGAGGGAATGGCGACGGCGGTTGAGAACCGCAGACATCAGAGCAGCTCCGAGGAGTGGGCGGCGAGGCTGCTACAAAGGGAGAGACCATGGCTGGGTCGGCTCTGGACGCTCGAGAAGCCGACCCCCGAAAAAGAAGCCGGAGCTTTGGTTATATAGTCCCCATGGGGTAATGTAGAAAACGACAGCGGTCGACCGTTAAAAGAAAATGGCGTTCTGAAGTTGACTTCGTGAGGGGTCACTCACAGCAACGAGAGGCGTTGACATCTCGATGAGGTAACCTGATCGTGCGATAAATCTTTCCACGTGTTTTTAAAACCGTAATCGCTACATTGTAGAGACCGGCTCTGCCGGTGACACCTTTCTTCGAGTGCAAGTCCTTTGGTCTTGTCCAGATGTCTTTCCGTTCCCCCCTGTTTCCCTATATGTTCCCCCCCTGTTTCCCCATATGTTCAACCTGGTTCCCATATGAAATCTGTTTCCCATTGCACACTTCACAACCCATTTTACCACTGGATAATGTCCCTGCGATGGACGGGTTGGTATAACCAAAGAGTAACGCTTCGACTTCTCCTGAGACGGGAAGGACAGTTTCCGTCGAGAATAGAGAGTCGCCGAACGCCGTCCAGATACAACGTCCGACAATGCCGATTCAACTTGGAACTGCAAGGAGAATCGAGGGGCTCGTCAGGCTCGGGGAGTCGTCATCAGAAGAGGCCTGGTAGGACGCTATAGAGGGAGCGTCGGAGAGTTGGTGGTGGAGGTGCGACTTCGGCGGAGACGCAGGAACGTCCGGGAGTGCACGGACCACACGGAGGGTGAGTGTACGGCTCTGGGTGGCGGCCGGGGGTCCACGCAGCGTTGCTGGCGAGCGGCGTCCCCAGGAGTGCGACATCACCGAAGCAACGCAGAGGCGCCTGGAGGGCGCGAAGTTGCTGTGCTGCGACGAAGTGAGTTCGAGAGCGAACATCGTCGCAGAGTGGCCGAGTGCGAAGTCACGACGGAGGGAGTTCGAGGTCGAACACCGTCGTAGGATCGCCAAAACCCGAAGGACGGAGTCCCGAAGAGTTGAGACGTTTAGTCGGGATGGACCGTTCGTTGACAGAAACAAGTCTCTTGCTCGAAGAAGGCCCTATAGACGCCAAATAACCTTCCCCGAGAGGAAAGATGGCCAAGGGAGAACTAAACGAAAAGTTGTAAGATTAGTTTTAAGCTAATCTGGTGGACTGGGCTGCATGCGCAGGCCAGCCCCCGCTCTCTTAAATTGTTTCAGAGAACACGATACCCCACGACGAGGAACAAGGTGTCGGGGGACTGCTGCCGCGGCTTGGATGCGGTCCCGAATTCCCCGAATGTGCCACAACAGCGTGGTAGTCCGCAGCGGGGTGCAGACATACGTGGAACCACCCCGCTACCCTCCTGGTCGGGATCCTGGCCGGGCAATACTTATTGAAGCCCCCCCCCCCTACGAGGTGGACAGCGGACGGGAAATGGTATCCCCAACCACCGGGCGGACGTGCGACGCACGGATCGGTCGGAGGGGACATCGCGGAGACGGGACCGCTGACGAGCTGCAACGAGACGGTCCCCTGGGACAGCACCAGAGGCCAAGAAGAGGAATGGGGCCATCCGAAAGCCAAGGATGAGAAAGCTGGAGGCGAAGAAGAGAGAAGAGAGAAGACGAGCGGAGAGTTCCGAGCGGATTGTTCGGGGAACGAGCCTTAGCACGGTTGTGACTAGCCGCGACCCTCTGCTTCGTGCTCGTCTCGCCTTTCCGTCTTCTCGGTTCTGTCCGGCTCCATCGGAAAATCGGGAAAGAAACGAGAAATTAACGTTTCTTTATCTCTTTTACAAGGAAACTCCAGAGTCACCGAAGGATTGGAGTTCGAACAGGACCACCGGAAGGATGCTGAGGACGAACCCCTGAGGCTGTCCGTGGCTGGGGCGGCGGCGAGAGGATACGACGGTGGAGCAGTAGCGCCGCCGTGGGACGTTCTAGAGCCGAGGCCCAGCGAGCAGGGCACACCGGACGGAAACCCGCAGGAGACACCGGAGGACACCGACTTCTGGAAAGCTGGAATTCGACGATGCCGCGGACCTCGCCGAGGGAAAGCAACGTGAGAGAGTCGTCGTGGGACAGTCCGGAACGGAGCCCCAGGAACGCCGTAGGACAAACAGCAACAGCGACTCGTCGAGGGACCTGGCTCTGGATCATCCTCGAGCTGGCTTCGGGAAGGGGCTGGCTGCGGACGAACCGCGGGTTACGTCGAGGGACATATGGAGGTGCGGGTCTCGTCGAGGGACATTCGCAGACGGATTCATCGCTGGACAGTACGAAGAGGAAACAGACACCCCGTAGTACCCACGCCTTGCTCAGGGTTTTTGGAGTGGTTTTCCCCTGAGCGAGAAGGCAAATGCCGAGGCGAAGGTCTGAAGGAACCACCGAGCTAATACGACCACGCCTTCAGACCGGGGTACGAAGAGGAACCACCGCGGTCGGGACGACCGCTGTTCGAGAGGGGAGAGTAGTGTTGCGAGCACCGGGTATAGGCCCGTGCATAGCCTACTGGTGCTCGCAGCGGAAGACAGCAGAAGGTCGGCCTCCGTCAAGAGGACGATCAGGAGGCCGACAAGAGAAGAGTCGATCACCGTGCGTCCTGGCGTTAGGACGTACGGATAACATAAATGTACACAATAAAGTAAACGGTCGGATAATCTGTATCCGTGTGTCTTTATTCGACCCTTTGCGTCGGGGTGGCCGGTACGAGAAACGCCCCGGCGTAACAATATCATGACGCCTACTTCTGATCTGTGTGCAAACACGTGTCTATGATTGTATGTATTTTTCGTGCAGAATTTTAAATCGTGTCTTTTAATTTTTGGTGATATAAAAGAAAACAATTTTTGGGGCCCCAAATGAGTAGTGTCGATTCTGCTAAGTAATAGCAAATAATTAGTTACATGCAGTTTTTTTTCCATACGAAACCAATTGAAAAATTGTCAGCAATCATCCCCTTTTTAGTTCCACTTCCGGGAACTTCTGAACAAATTTTTTGTTTGTTTTCTAATCAACATAATCTAGGCCTTGCTACTGCGGAAAAAGCATTCGCGAATATTTGGCAGTTATGGATTACGTACGTGTATTCTATGTCGCACAGTGGGGGTAAATCCCCAAAAATGGGAAAAAATGCAACATCCTGTATTTTGCATTTAAAAATGCCGAATATTATTAAGGAAATTGATACTAAAAGTGTTAATATATAAGTTTTACGTTATTTAAGAAAATAACGTCAATTCGTCATGAATTAGCGTCAATAGTTCCAATAAAACTACAAGAATTTGATAAATATGCCATGGAAAGTGCAGTGTTCCTATCGACACACGCGCGAAGTTCCATGATGTAGCGTGATGAGTGATGCCCTAAACGGATTGTTAGCGGGCCACGGTTTACTACAGCTTTATGACACTAGACCTTTGGCCCCCTACATGATATAAAGTAATTAGGAGACATCTGCCAAGTAACTTGCAGAACAGCGGAACAATTTTTAGGATTAATCGCCAATTGCTACAAGCTAATTCCTCTACGTTCGGCAGGCAATAAACCGTGTTTCGCTACAGTATAAAAGAATAATAAGTATGGTCGGAACGTTGACCGTGACGAAAATTAATTTTATGGTCCGCACAATTACCAAAAGAAGAAGATGTTCTTATGTTAGATCGAAGAATGTTTCCTTGGCAATGGTGTAGGAAACGAAATTATTCTGCAGAAAGACCAGTACGCCTCGCGGAGAGCCAAAGGAAGAAAAGGGGTGGCCATGCGACATTAAATGACCTTATGTTCCAACTTCTTTACTTCGTCTCAACAAATCATATATTATGAATATAAATGTATGCCAATGCATGAAAGAATACCCCTTCAGAACCAGGTATAACGATAACGAGAGTTCGTACAGTATCTTCAAGGTTTCTGCTTTCAACTATTTTATATTTTTGTCTTTATTGTATAAAGAAGAGAAAATGATATGGAAGTAATTGCTGTTTTGATATAATTATGAAACAAAAATTTTGGAAACACCGTTCTTCGAGAAGGGGAGACCCGCGCTCTGTGAACTCGTCGGCGGAGTAGGAACCCTCTCCCTGTTCACGAAGTAGGGGAGGAAAATACCTACCACATTTTGTTCCAAAATACTAAGCAGGCTGATCGGTCAAAGCGTCTCGCTAGGGTCACGGTTTATGGCGGTATGGTCCCGCGAGTCGACGGTAGACAACGGTACGTGCGGTTCCGAACTCATTATAGATATGTACCATCCACCGACAGAGCAATCAACGGATTAACTCAGTGCGATTAAAGTTGAAACCCCTGTAAAAATCGGCAGGGCGTTGATTGTCCCTGTTCGACATCAGGTACACAAATCCTTCCCGACGAACGCTTCGAAAACAAGCAATTGCCTACCATAAACAAATGTAGAATTTCGCTTCGAAAAATTCTAAATTACCGGCTGTAAAAGAAAATTGGAATTTCCGCCTCGCGCTGAGCCCACTTTGATCTCGCAAGGCGAAACATGCAGAAATAGTGGTAAACCTGTATCCATGTTTGCCTATACAGGGTGTCCCAAAAATGTCGCGTTTCCTTGAAAGGGGTGACTCAGGGGGTGATTTGAAACAACTTTTTCCTTAGCGAAAATATTGTCCGAAACTTCGTTAAGGAGATATTAACCAAAAACCCCGACCAATCAGAGCGCGCGCCTTCCGCCCGAGCTCCCGCGGTAGCGACGGCTACGCGGTAGGCGACCGCGCTTGTACTACGAACGTACGAACAAGCAAGTCGGCATGCATCGAAGGAAACCGCGTTATACAGTTTTTTTTTTAAAGCAGAATCTTAAATAAGAATAATTTGAAGTGAGAGGACAAGAAATACGTAAATTTCGTTTTTAAATAAGGCATAAACGAAAAGGTAACGTAACAGAAAATGTACGACAAGTGATCGTAATTCGTTATTGAGGTAAAAATCCGTAGTTTAACAACGGCCAACACAACTAAATTTAAACAATAATATTAGGTGTATGAATAAATTCTTTCCGTCTGGAATTTCTATCGCGGTGGTATCAGAAGCTGCCAGAAAAATGGCAAAAGGTAATTAACAATAATGGAAATTATTTCGATGATCGAGTTGTTTTCATATTTTTTAAATCGAACTGTTATTGTACCCTAAAATCGGAAAGAATTTATTTCTACACCTAATAATCACCAATAAATTAAACGAAACTCACCCTTTCGGACATTCCTTTCCTTGCTTTCCTTCCCTTTTCGGAAACCTGTGTCACTAGGCAACTGTACCGATCCTGGTCATCGGCGTCCAGTGCTCAGCTGATCGCAGGGTCAATGTACCGAATATTCACTTCACTGCACGGCTACTAACACTGTTCACTTAATTTATGTTTCACGGAACGTGTTGTTCTTACGTTACAAAAATTGGTGGCCCCGAAAGGGGCCGATTACTGTTAATTACTGGGACGAGATTACTACTATTACCCGGCGAAAAGAAGACTCGTGGCAGACGGTCTCGGGCTGTGCAGTCCGCTGCTGTGACGATTGGTCGCGTCACCTATTTGGGCACACTTTTACAGACGGGGCACACGTATTTTGGTTATTGGCTGAAGTTGCCACATGCATTGTCGCACCGCGCGACGAAGAGATCGAACGAAACACATCGAGACCGAGTGGGATAGAGCGATATGTAGCCTACGCTATTGTTTTGTTTTGACGATCGCCGGTCAGATCGCTCTATCCCACTCGATCTCGTGTTTCGTTCGATCTCGTCGTCGCGCGGTGGGACAATGTATGTGGCAACTTCAGCCAATAACCAAAATACGTGTGCCACCGCCTGCCACGAGTCTTCGTTTCGCCGGGTAATAGTAGTAATCTCGTCCCAGTAATTAACAGTAATCGGCCCCTCTCGGGGCCACCAATTTTTATAACGTAAGAACAACACGTTCCGTGAAACATAAATTAAGTGAACAGTGTTAGTAGCCGTGCAGTGAAGTGAATATTCGGTACATTGACCCTGCGATCAGCTGAGCACTGGACGCCGATGACCAGAATCGGTACAGTGGCCTAGTGCCACAGGTTTCCGAAAAGGGAAGGAAAGCAAGGAAAGGAATGTCCGAAAGGGTGAGTTTTGTTTAATTTATTGGTGATTATTAGGTGTAGAAATAAATTCTTTCCGATTTTAGGGTACAATAACAGTTCGATTTAAAAAATATGAAAACAACTCGATCATCGAAATAATTTCCATTATTGTTAATTACCTTTTGCCATTTTTCTGGCAGCTTCTGAATACCACCGCGATAGAAATTCCAGTCGGAAAGAATTTATTCATACACATAATATTATTTTTTAAATTTAGTTGTGTTGGCCGTTGTTAAACTACGGATTTTTACCTCAATAACGAATTACGATCACTTGTCGTACATTTTCTGTTACGTTACCTTTTCCTTTATGCCTTATTTAAAAACGAAATTTACGTGCTTCTTGTCCTCTCACTTCAAATTATTCTTATTTAAGATTCTGCTTAAAAAAAAAACTGTGTAACGCGGTTTCCCTCGATGCATGCCGACTTGCTTGTTCGTACGTTCGTAGTACAAGCGCGGTCGCCTACCGCGTAGCCAACGCTACCGCGGGAGCTGGAGCGGAAGGCGCGCGCTCTCATTGGTCGGGGTTTTTGGTTAATATCTCCTTAACGAAGCTTCGGACAATATTTTCGCTAAGGAAAAAGTTGTTTCAAATCACCCCATGAGTCACCCCTTTCAAGGAAACGCGACATTTTTGGGACACCCTGTATACCAAATACTGTTCACAAAGTGTAAATACATTCCTGCGAAAGTATAAAATATTTTGGCAACCTTCAAACAGACAGACCAAAGAAGAAGGCAGAAATAAAGATTTTAAAAATTATAGAAAAAATTGTAGCTCAAAATATTCCCACTGCAATACAGGCGAAGATGTTTTAAACTTTTTATGCATTTCTTTAGATCCAGTAATAGTTTTCTATCTTTGCCGAAAGAAAATCAAAAATCTTTTTTATAAAGTAGCTTAATATGATTCGGCATTTCGATTGCGAAAAATGGCATGTTGAATAGTTCCTCTATTTCTTGAGATTCCAGCCCACTGTGCGTTGGGACAAAAGCGGGCTCAGAGTGAAGCGTGAATTCATTCGTTGCTTTCGACCGGTAATTTCATATTATCCGAAGAACATTTCGACAACATATGTTTGCGAGCATCTCTAAAGGGCAATCAAGAACGTTGTGCCGTCTTTGATAATTTTAGGCATTCTTCAGTCTGACAAGGGGAGGTCGCTACATCTGGGACACGGATTTTGATTAAACTCATATATGTTGTAGTGTAGGTGTGGTAGACCAATATATGTCTCACATGTTGGGTCCACTACCCCATAGTTTCCAAAATATTAATAAAAAAAGATGTTTATGCGTTTACGAACAGAAGCGATAGCGAAGTTTGTTGTAATGATGAATAGCGGCGCGTGTAAAGGGCAGGTCTCGCACCGGAACATTCGCAGGTTCGATTCTCACTGGAATCATTTTTTTTTTCTATAAATGTATTTTGTATTTTTTTATTTTTCAAAAGATAAAGTACAATTTTTACATTCTAATATATTTCTTCAATCATGTTGTGAAACCTTTTCACGAGTTCGTGTCCTATTAATGTCGATCGTTGTGTTACAGTTGTAACTATAACATAGGAAATTGTTGCAGCATTTCGTGCACGTTACTTTGTACCATGTCATTTCTATTTCATGCGTTGTCGGTTGATGTTCGTGAATATTCAATTTTTCTTATAAACGTTCCGGATTATTATTTTATTATTTACTGCAAGTGCAAAACGTTAAAGTGTACAATTAGTGCGATGAGTGTAAGTACGTTTGCTTCAACAAGCTCGGACAATTCCGACTTGTTAAATATTTCGGACATAAATGTTGGCACAGGCAGCGAAGAAAACAAACAGGAATTGGCGAACGCAGTAGACGAATTTACAAAAATATTGCAAAATGAAAATGTAATAACAAATACAGTTACAACTGTAACACAACGATCGACATTAATAGCACACGAACTCGTGAAAAGGTTTCACAACATGATTGAAGAAATATATTAGAATGTAAAAATTGTACTTTATCTTTTGAAAAATAAAAAAATACAAAATACATTTATAGAAAAAAAAAATGATTCCAGTGAGAATCGAACCTGCGAATGTTCCGGTGCGAGACCTGCCCTTTACACGCGCCGCTATTCATCATTACAATAAACTTCGCTATCGCTTCTGTTCGTAAACGCATAAACATCTTTTTTTAATAATATTTCGGAAACTATGAGGTAGTGGACCCAAAATGTGAGACATATATTGGTCTACTACACCTACACTACAACATATATGAGTTTAATCAAAATCCGTGTCCCAGATGTAGCGGCCTCCCCTTGTGAGTTAATCCGTATATTGTTCTGTCGGTGGATGGTACGTACCTATAATGACTTCGGACCCGCACGTTGGTACTGTTGTTAACCGCCGAACCGACTCGCGGGACAATATGGTCATAAACTGCGACTCTGGCGAGACGCTTTGGCCGATCAGCCTGATTAATTGTTGGAAATGAGATGTGGCATTTTCCTCCACTAACAAAAGAAGATGTTTTTATGTTAGATCGAAGAATGTTTCCCTGGCAATGGGGTAGGAAGCGAAATTATTCTGCAGAAACACCAGTACACCTCGCGGAGAGACACAGGAAGAAAAGGGGTGGTCCGCTGACTGCGCGTGATGAGGCCACAGGGAGGAGATAGATATTACTGGGCAGAGGTGGAAAGCTGTTGTTTCAAAGGCATGCAGGACTGATTGGTCATAATATAATCTCCTCCCTATGGCTTACCTTCTCTCGCACCGAATACGTCAACGCGTGCTTCTGCTTTGATATTCCAACGCGTGTTTATACTCGAGAGATAAGGGATCGGTCTCGAATTTGTTAGGAGGACGAAGCAGGCGTCATCACGCGCAGTCAGCGAACCACCCCTTTTCTTCCTGTGTCTCTCCGCGAGGCGTACTGGTGTTTCTGCAGAATAATTTCACTTCCTACCCCATTGCCAGGGAAACATTCTTCGATCGAACAGAAGAACATCTTCTTCTTTTGGTAATTGTGCGGACCATAATATTAATTTTCGTCACGGTCAACGTTCCGACCATACTTATCATTCTTTTCTACTGTAGCGAAATACGGTTTATTGCGTGCCGAACGTAGAGGAATTAGCTTGTAGCAATTGGGGATTAAGCCTAACAATTGTTCAGCTGTTCTGCAAGTTACTTGGCAGATGTTTCCTAATTACTTTATATCGTGTAGGGGGCCAAGGGTCTAGTGTCATAAAGCTGGAGTAAACCGTGACCCGCTGACAATCCGTTTAGGGCGGCTGGAAATCGGGCGCGGGGAAAATCCCAAAACACCGGTTTTCCTTTATAATTGTATTTTACCACTTCTGCGCTTACGATCTGCGAAGTGGGAGTTTCTTCGCGACCAATAGTATGTAGAGTTTCACAGAAGAGTCCACCCTCAAAAAGATGCACGCCCTGGTGAAAATAATATTTAAACTGCGGCTTGCAGTGATAGTTAGTCAGTATAGGAAACATTTCTGTACGCTTCAGACCTGTGTAGTGTCAGTCTGTAAGTATTAGATTTTGCGTGTGGTTGGCAACAACATCGTGAAATGCCGAGAAAAATAGTGTTTTCGAGTGAGGAAGACGACAAGTTGATAGAGGCTGTAGCCCCTCGTCGTATCCTCTATGACGCCGCTCACCTGCAGCATAAAAAAATCGATGTGAAAGACAAGGTGTGGAAGCAAGTGTCAATTATTGTGAACAGAACAGGTACAGTATTCTTTAATTATATTTTTTTCATAAACTAGAGCTAATAATACAATCGAAAAGCCATTCATATAATTAACCCTTTCGGCCCTATTGGGACACATTTGTCCCAGTGAATTTTTGTGACGGATAAGTTTTATTTTGGTAGGCTGTCTGGCTGCAGCGTAGCAATGATAGAAATCTTGTAATTTATACTACGTGTAATTGAACAATTCTCTGAAATTTTTTATCGTAGCCTATCTATTCATAGTATGTTACAACTGTTTTGCTTAAAAGGTTTTTAAATTATTGTTTTTATTTATCTTAGTGAGCATAGAGATGTGCATATGCGTTTTCGGGACACATATGTCCCAATTATTAAAACTGTCCTACAACTTTCAAATTTGATCTGTACCTATCCGCAGCCAAGTACAATCGATGTCCGCAAGAAAATATAATAAAATCCAAATCGGAAAAGGTCGTGTCGAAAGGGTTATAGTATAATGATACACTATTTTGAGGGCACAATATTCAAACACGCTTCCTATAAAATTCTCCAATGCTGTTTGCAATATTCCATTTCATCATAAAGATTTTTGCAATTCTTTCCAAATCGGACATTTTAGATTACGGTAAAAATATGGGCACTGATTTGTATCATAATTGTTTCAATACGTCTCTTGCAACAACACTTACAATGGCTCACGAAAGTATTCAGATACCATTTGAAATAGAATAACTTTTTTAAAGTTGAGCCGCTGTATGTATCCATATGATATTCCAAATGCAAATAATAACGACCGGAATGTTTCTCCAGTAGCAACGAACCTGCAAAAAATGTATTATCTTATTTCAGCTGATGACTGCAAGTACAGGTGGCGTAACATACGCGACAATTATATGAAACATAAACGCGCCAGTAAGTATGGTACGGGGTCAGCAGCACATCCGAAATCGAAATGGGCGTTGCTAGCCAGCCTGCAGTTCTTGGAAAGTGTACCAATCGAGAGAAGGCAGGTATTTTTAAAGCACAATGTGATTTTTAAAATCAAACAAATTTTAAACTCATTTTATTGATTTCATTACACTACCCACAGTAATATGCAACAAGCTGAAGCGGTTGAACAGAATAGAAACAGCACGGATAGCGACATTCCTGGTACATCGATGGATGTTGTAGAAGAACCTCCTGCAAGCTGTGAATCTGTCAGAGTAGACACACAGTCAGAGGACGATATTTCTCCGTCAAGGAGAAGATCACTAGAGGATGCGCCCACTTCATTATCAAAAAGGAGCCGCAATAATTCCCAAGTAATACTGGATGTCCTTGAAAAGAGCACTGCGGAGAGGCAGAAACTGCTTAACAGCATGATATGTGCAGCAGACCAAGATTCTGATCCCACTTCCCTATTTTTTAAAAGTATTGCGATGACCGTCAAAACATTTCCGCCAGATTTAATTGCGGAAGCGAAGGCTTCCGTATTTACAATAATCAACGCACTGGAACTCAGAGCATTACGCGTAAGAGGTGATTGCGCATCCTATATTCCACAGGAATGATATTCCCAATGTGTCCGGGATGTGTGTCCCGATATTGACCGTGGGGTTTTAGTCGGTAGGAATCCGACACTACCTCTGTCTCCCACCCCGGGAGGCACAGGTGTCTATGAAGATTTCCCCACGTTAAAAAAAAAAAAAAAAAATAGTGTGTTCAAGAAAGCAAAAACGTAGATGATGTTTTTTAAAATTGTTACCAATGCAATCTAAAACAAAATCAACTTGTTCTTTATTTAATCGGAAGAATTGTCTATACGTTGTTCGGTTATCCACTAGGTGATTTCTTATTAATATCCTGCAGTAGCCATCTCTATAGCGATTTTGGTATATACTTTTCATGTCATTTCTTTTACTTCTTTCCAAAAGTGATAACAGAAGTTCCTCATTTTCCTCTTCTTCTTGTAATAGGTGTTTACACACATACACATACATGTATTTGACTCATTTCCTCTGATTAATTCGCATCTGTGAAATGCACAGGCAAGTATCGACTGGTGTGCATACGCCAAGTTCTAATATACCTGAGTAGCTTGAACAGGCTTGTCATAAATGCCGTTAGTTTATTGCCTTTGGGTCAGGACTTCTCCTAACCATTGCCAGAACGGCATTCGTTACTCTGGCTCCGAATTGGAAACATCGCTCCAAAACCAGGGACTTAGTTAACAGTGTTAGATAGTGTCTGTCAAACGATAGCGATATCACAATTTCCCTGTGCTGTATAAAAGTGACAAATTTTCAAAATGAACCGCAATTTTATTCCGTTGGTGGTACAACTGCTACAAGAGGAGGCAGAAGATGAGGCAATTCTGTTAGCACTGGTGGAAAGGATGAAAAAGAGAAAGACAGTGAAGAGGTTGTATGAAAATTGAAGTACAGAGGGCTACGGCAGCATACTTATTACGAACCATTTGGAGGCTGACGAAACCACGTACAAACAATTCTTTCGATTAAATAAGGAGCAGGTTGACTATGTGTTAAACCTCGTCGGAAACGACATAACAACAGCACCATCCGCGAGAGTGAAACAACCGATTTCACCACAAAACAAGTTGCTGCTGACATTAAGGCAAGTTAATTTTTCAAAAACAGTGGTTAATTATCAACGGTTACCGCGATACTTTTATAAAATGTTGAAATGGAGTCGGAATCTTTTTCCATTGATCGGTTGATACTGCCCATTAATTAATTTTTCTGTTTCGAGAGCTCTTCTTTCGAATATATCCAGTATAGTATTCGTATCATTTATGTGCCTTTTTCACACTGAACAGGACGGATATCTTCCTTGATCGGATATTTTCCTTCAAGGAGGAATATTGTTCTCTGACTGTGTTTCTATAACAGATTCACAGCTTGCAGGCGAGCTATTCCACGTCAAAACGGATAGGTCAAAAATTTAGTTTCACAGATTCTCTTGAAAATTACAGCATTTGTCGATAACCTTGCAAAAACAAAGCATACTGAATTTTAAAAGCTGTGACGAAGTCACGTCACGCGCCATCCGAACGCGCGGTGCCGAAAACAAAGGCCTTAGTTTGCGCCGCGGTGTCTCTCGCGAGCGAAGATTCGCGGCCGGCGCTTATAGGGCTCGCGGCGAGCGAGATTGACAGCTCTCGTCCCGCACGCATTAGTGGTTCACACCGCCGTACCGTACGTTCGAGAGGCTCTCTTTTTGTGGATTTTCCTGAGGTGTGCACGCGCCGACCTATCGTCACGCGGTGCCATTACCAGCCTCGTTTCCGATATAGGCCGAGAGAAATCTTGCGCCCTACCCCGTCGAAGAGGTATCTCTGCGCCCAATAGGCTGGAGGCCTATTGCACTTCGAACCTCCAAGATACGACTCTCGTACGGACGCGCCTCTTAAGGCCACCAAGAGCAGAACGTTCACTAGACCGCATCCCCACTCCTACGACTCGCCGAAACCTCGCCGCCGTCGCGAAACGACGCGCCGTATCGCCGTAGCTCTTCCGTCGCGCTCGGAATTCATGTACAAAAACAAGTCATAGAATACACTCTAGTCAATAAAGACTATTATTTATTTCAACCACAGCTTTGCTCATTCGCCGAACCCTGCCTTACCGACTGAGTCGGCAACCTATCCCTTCTCCGTCCTACCGGTAATCGTTCCGCAACCAAACACGATTACAAGGCCTATGTCAAATAGTTTTCGAAATATTTAATGTCAAAGTTTTAAAAATTGAAACATAATCGGCTGACGCGTCATCAGTTAAACTGTAATATCTCGGTCATTTTTAAAGATAATGCCTCCGTCTTGGGCTCATTTTAAAGCTGAAGCAATGCTTTCTCAACCCGTATATAGAATATTTTGTTTATTGTTAATAAACTTAACAATAATCGATGTCAAAGTTTCAAATCGCGATTTGAGATCGTTCCCACCCACGATCCGGCTTGAAAAAAATACCATTCGATTCGTTGAGCCTTCAGCTAATAAATGCGTCTTTCAAAAAAGTGGAGAGATTTCGGGAACAATCAACAAAAATATAAAACTTACGACAGTGCACACCGTTTGGAACTGCACGGATCCCGTGGTCAGTCCGCACGCACGCGTTTTCAAAACAATCACTTAGCGTAGGAAAGTATTTATGTACGATGCAACAAAACAAACTTTTCGTTCAGTGTTTTCAGTATTCTCGAGAAAAATAATAGGAATCTTTCTCCCGCCGCGCGTCTTGGCCCCCGCGGCAACCAAGCTGCTTGGAGCGCCTCAGGCCCGTACCACGTGAACCGCGCGTGGCGCATTAGGGCGACATTGTATCAATAGGTTTCCACACGTCCCAGAGAGCACGATTGCCGATGCGTTTTTTTGTATCAGCGCGCCACGCGTGATTCACGTGGTACGCGCCTGAGGTGGTTCGAGGTTCCTGGCTGGCGCGGGGGCTATTACGCGCGGCGGGAAAAAGAGGGCGTTGCTTCTGAAACTCGGCCGAAAAGATCACTTAATTCCCAAGCCTGTTGTAGGCGATGAAGCTTTTCGACTAACAAAAAACTGCATGAAGCCGTACCCGAAAAATCAAGCTTCGGAAGACGCTGAAAAAACTATTTTCAACTACCGCTTGTGCAAAGCAAGGCGAGTGTCGGAAAATGTTTTTGCACTGTTATCGCAAAGCTTCAGAATATTTTATTCGGCAATAGCGGTACTGCCAGGAACTACAGATGATATCATCACTGCAACATGCTGCTTGCATAACATGTTGCGTGATGAACATGACAACAGTAAGCCACATAACAATTGCCACATGGACATATCCGCAAATAATATGTTGCCGTTAGCTAGACCCGGAGGTTACGGAGATGTGGAGGGTTTTGAGGTGCGGAATAAATTGAAAACCTATTTTAATTCAGCCGAAGCAACAGCTTAGTCAACTGACGGAGGGGTACAAAGGATTGCGCGTCGATTTTCCTGTAACGGAGGCACGGTGTAAGAAAGATAGGTGGACCGACTACACTACCCCCACCACAAAACTGCTGTGATCTTAAAGAAAAAGTTACTTGTCCCTCCCGCAGAGGGTATTAGTGTAACATGTGAACAATATCATGTTTACTTCCTTATGTTTCTTTTACACCGTGCTATAACCACGTGCTTAATACCTTAATACCAAGTGGGTTCCAAAATTTGTAATGACTTCATGCACCTCCAACAAAAAGTTTTATAACGTAAAATATTTTAACTTTTAAAATTAATTAAACTGAGAAAATGAGAGTCGGTTAACGACCAAACAAATATTTATTGTTATGTAAAATGCTTATTTTATGAGGATAAATTATACTTAGGATAATATTATAATAAACACACATAAGACTTTGTTTCAATTATACAAATATTTATTTATTTGTTGTACAGTTTGGCTGTTTTCTTTTTCCTTTGCTCTTAGAATATGCTCTATTTTTTATTCTAGCTACTTGTCGCATTCTTAAGGTTAAATAATAATGTATGCAGTAAGCAACAGTATATTCCTTATGCTTCATACATGAAAGAAAATTTATCTGAATTTTCATTTAGGTCATTTATCGCCAATTCATATACATTTGTACAGTTTATTACAATATTACCGTCCCATATTACCAATGTTCGTTTTCCCTTGTCACGTTTACAGATTTCTTTCTTTCTTACACCGTGTCCCTTGTAAAAGAAACATAAGGAAGTAAACGTGATATTGTTCACATGTTACACTAATACCCTCTGCAGGAGGGACAAGTAACTTTTTCTTTAAGATCACAGGAGTGGGGATAGAGTCGGTCCACCTATCTTTCTTACACCGTGAACGGAGGTAAACACGGCAGTAAATAATAATTTAACGGCTTCCGTGGTAGTTTGGCAATTAGCTTGATATGTATGTATGGTATATATGTTTATTTTTTTTCTACGTGCACAAAAGAGAGTGATGACTGGAGTGGTCGAAGAGTTACCATTCGTGACAGAGAGGGATGGGGGGGGGGGGTAGCACCCGAAGACCGTGGACTCGTCGAGCAGAGTTGGGCATTATTCGGCTAAATTTTTATTCGAATACGGATTCGAATAAATTTGTGCGAATAAATTTTTATTCGAATAATCTTCGAATAAAAAATTCGAATAAAATAACATTATTCGACAATAACGAATAATTTTTTATTCGACTGAAAATTTATTCGAATAATTTCTTATTCGAATAATAATTTATTCGAGTCAACGGACGAATAAAATGATCACGTGATTTCGGCGATGTATCATGACACCACTGACTGACACCCATGAAACCTAATGTTTTAGGTTAAGTAACTCTTGTCATAGGTCGCACTTTGCAGGAAGATGTAAGACCGCGGTACTATATAGAGTGGCGTTTTGATTTATTTTAAATAAAATTTGCTCACGGCAATCCATTTAAACTAATGAAAAAATCAATCTCTTCGAATTATAAGCGTTCATTGAACGTTTTTAAATACATACAAATAGTCATGCGAATATTCACATATGCATATTTCCTCGGCTCGTTCAGACGTATACGCACACTTCCAGACACACACGTCCAAACGTATGTTGGACACAGTACAGACAGACTTCCATCGATAGATGCCGGGTATCACATATTCGTCGTTCATTCAGGTCGAATAACGAATAAATTCTTATCCGAATGAATCTGGCTAGAATAACGGTACAGATTTATTCGCGAATAACGAATAATTTTTCGTCGAATAAAACCGTCATTCGTTATTCGCGAATAAATCTTGGGATTTATACGTATCCGTATTCGAATAAAAATTTAACCGAATAATGCCCAACTCTGTCGTCGAGGAGGACGGCCGCTGTGCAACGCCGCAACGCCGAGAGAGATGGTCAATGATGAGAATGAGGTGTTCACATAAACATACGTCTGTGTGACTGTGAGTGAACACAAAAACTGAGACCATTTCTAAAAATCCAAAAATGGACATGGGATTGTCCGACGTTGCGTTGGTGTGATCAAGTCAGCGAGCGTGTGGTTAATTTCTGATGCTGTGGGATGCCAGGTCAACATGATTAAGGTCATCAGGAATTTCATAGTATGTACCTGCGCCGTGTTGCAAAGAAGAGTATAGATGACCATGGAATAATTATCGTCCCGACTTGTTTGTCCATTGGGGAAAGGATAAGTTGACCACTGTGACATTTGGTATTTACGCTGCTCAAGTAAAATTTGGAGCTAATATTCTGTTTCTTCTAGGTGATAAGTCTCAGAATAGACTTGAGGTCAGGTTGGCCGAATATAAGGAATATGGAAGCGGGCATTTAGCTGTCGTCGAGGAGGGTCTCGGAAAAGAGAAAACGCGATTGGCACTAAAGGGTGTCATTAAACCAGGCCTTTCCGGGGACTGTTCGATTACTTACATTATTCACAACATTTAACGAGTTAACTAACCACTTCTGTTCTTAATTCCACAGGTTCAAAAATGTCACTTGCACCTCTTTGGTTGTAAGTGCCTCACGTATGATGAAAGAATAAATAAATATAATTAGAAATAATAAAGAAAGAAGAAAAATGTCTCACCTGTTCTGTTTAATTTAATTGACACTTCTCTCTACACACTTGCTTTCCCTCCGTAATTCTTGTAGTCTTTGCTTTTACAATCATAAAGGACTTATCCTCTATCAATTTTTCGCCCTACTCAGTCGAAAGCTGCAACTCCGTCGATATTTTAGACACTCATCACTCACACACACAAAAAGTGGCACTTGGAAGCACTTTACAGGTATGCGGGTCATGCCGCCCTGCTTCGTCCTCAGGACAAATTCGAGACCGATCCCGTATCTCTCGAATATAAACACGCGTTGGAATATTAAAACAAAAGCACGCGCTGACGTATTCACACGTAAAAATGTTTTCACAGTTGGGAACAGTGGTTGTCGTACACTGTTCAGATGAGTGCTCGGTCATCATGCGGTGACGTGTTCAGCACCATCGCTCTCGATGCGCGAGCACCGATATTTTCGTTGCTCGCCGTTCGTCGTTGTTTCCGATGTGCGGACGATACTGTACGATGTTTTCATTCAATGCGCACGGCAAAAGGTCTGCACTGTTGAGTGCCTGATAGAAAATTAATGGATCTATCTGGTTGGTTTATTAATTAATAGTTAACTGAATAAGCTAAGAATAAGCCACATTATAATCTGGCTAAAAAAACAGTTCCGAAAATGCTTTTAACAAATGTGAATTTCGAATGCAAATCTAACCTATATTCATATCATTTTATTTAAAGTTTTAACGTTATAATAATAATTTGTTAATTAAGTAATTGATTATTTATTTATTTACAAAGAAATATTGTTATCTACAATCGATGTCTCGTAGCAATGTATGTTATTCCTTGTTTTTGATCAATTACGCATGGTGTTCTTACTGCTATCGAGTCGTAACTAATTATTGGTTTGTTTTCGGTATTGTAACGTACCGCTACCAACCGCCGTAGATTTTTCCTTTATTCTTTATACCAATTACTATTTTCATTCTATATATCTAAATTGTAATATTAGTATTAAGGACATTCGCAACGCATGCGCATAACCGCCTGCGAACTCAGTGCCGTGAACGACTCAAGCGCGCGTGCGCAGCCCGCGCGATAAACCGGACGCCGAATAAACCGAGTGCAGTGCGCGAACCGGCGGGAACCGGATGCTAATTCTAATTGGTGCGTGAGATCGACAGCTAGTGTTTGGCGAGAGCAAGGTATCGCCAAACTGTATAAATACGAGCCTGCCAGCAGCGGAGATTCAGACTGGGTTCTGCTACCGAACCATAAGCACGCCGCTTATAGAAGTCTCTCAACAAGTCTATATATATTCAACGTCCTGACTACCAACATTCAATTTCCAACATTCAACCATTCCGAGGTCGCTTTAACTAGCCCCTCAACATCTTTCCGAGGTCGCTTTAACTAGCCCCTCAACACCTATCCGAGGTCGCTTTAGCTAGCCCCTCAACTTCCATACGAGGTCGCTTTAGCTAGCCCCTCAACTTCCATCGAGGTCGCTTTCACTAGCCCCTCAACATCTAACCGAGGTCGCTTTAACTAGCCCCTCAACTTCCTACATTCAACACCTTTCCGAGGTCGCTTTAACTAGCCCCTCAACATCTTTCCGAGGTCGCTTTAACTAGCCCCTCAACACCTATCCGAGGTCGCTTTCGCTAGCCCCTCAACTTCCATACGAGGTCGCTTTAGCTAGCCCCTCAACTTCCTTCGAGGTCGCTTTCACTAGCCCCTCAACATCAATCCGAGGTCGCTTTAACTAGCCCCTCAACTTCCATCCAGAGGTCGCTTTAACTAGCCCCTCAACTTCCATCCAGAGGTCGCTTTCACTAGCCCCTCAACCTCCCTCCTTAAAAGCGTGGGCCAGCTTATAGGCACCAGAAGCAACTACTAGTCCAGGAGAGGGAATCATCATCCAATTCTACTTCCATCTGGGGACGCCATAACCGGCTACCTGGTTACCATCCGAGGTCGCTTAAACTAGCCCCTCGGCTTCCATCCTAGAAAGCGTGGGCCAGCTGATAGGCAACTGGAAGCTACAACAAATCCGAGAGAAGGAACCCTCTCCAAGTATCAACTTAACATTCCAAATCGACCAAGCGTCATCATTGTATCAAACCGTTATATCGACTTAGCGTCGAGACCTTATGTTCAGTTTACGATTTAGTATCGTACTATTATACTATATCATTAATATTAATTAACGCGTCAGTTATACTATATTTAATTACCGGTTTAGCGTAGAGACCGAAATCAAACGTTATTCTTTAATTCCGATCTAGCGTCGAAACCAAAGTCAAAGGAATATCCTTTATTAACGACTTATACGTCGTTACGTAAATATCATATCGTCAAAGTTCACACGACTCCGTGTCGTATTATATGTTCTATTTCGACCTAGCGTCAAAAGCCTTTTCTTGAATAAACTATTTGTTAATTATTGTTAAAAGAAGGACTCTAGTATCTTGAAATTCATTTCTTAATCGCACGCCACCCGAACCAATCCCATAATTTCACAGGTAAACCGCTCTACTTGTGGAATCGCCTGTAAAAAACGGCACAGTCTCGTTTGAGAACGTTACAGTATCTGCAACGACACTGTATGCGAAATAAAGGCTATTAAATCCAATCACATTAAAAGGTACATACCTGAAGTAGATTTTATTATTTACTACATAAATTTTGTCTTGATGATTCCATTAGCATTCATTTTACAGCTTCACAAGGTAGACAAACCTTAACTAATATTATAATAAATTATATAAAATATAAAGTTAAAACTATCATAGTATCTACTATAGGGGAAAATTGTCCTGGTTTTGGGGAAATAGACAAAATTTGTGTAGTAAATAATAAAATGCGTAATTGACCAAAAACAAGGAATAATATACATTGCTACGAGACATCGATTGTAGATAACAATATTTCTTTGTAAATAAATAAATAATCGATTACTTAATTAACAAATTATTATTATAACGTTAAAACTTTAAATAAAATGATATGAATATAGTTTAGATTTGCATTCGAAATTCACATTTGTTAAAAGCATTTTCGGAACTGTTTTTTTAGCCAGATTATAATGTGGCTTATTCTTAGCTTATTCATTTAACTATTAATTAATAAGCCAACCAGATAGATCCATTCATTTTCTATCAGGCACTCAACAGTGCAGACCTTTTGCCGTGCGCATTGAATGAAAACATCGTACAGTACCGTCCGCACATCGGAAACAACGACGAACGGCGAGCACCGAAAATATCGGTGCTCGCGCATCGAGAGCGATGGTGCTGAACACGTCACCGCATGATGACCGAGCACTCATTTGAACAGTGTACGACAACCACTGTTTTCGAGGGTGAAAACATTTTTCCGTGCAGATGTGAGAGAAGGTGGGCCATTGGAAGGATAGAATATTTTGAGCTACAATTTTTTCTATAATTTTTAAAATCTTTATTTCTAGCTTCTTCTTGGGTCTCTCCACCCAATTGACCGAGTGGAAGGTTGCCAAAATATTTGATACATTCGCAGGAATGTATGTATTAATACTTTGTGAACAGTATTAGGTATATAGGATAACATGGATACAGGTTTATAAATATTTCTGCACTTCCCACGGTATATTTATCAAATTGTTTTAGTTGTATTAAAATTATTGACAAATTGACGTAGTTTCTTAAATAACGCCAAACCTTCGTATTATTTGTATATTAACACTTTTATTAACTTCCTTAATAAAATTCGGCATTTTTGTTCGGCATCAGGCCCCCACTGTGCGACATAGAATACAGGCATCGAATATGTATTGCCAAATATTCGCAAATGTTTTTTCCGCAGTAGCAAAGACAAGTATTATAATATGTTGATTATAAAACAAATAAAATATATAATAATACTTTTATGTTAAACGCACTAAAAACGCATTAAAAATGCACTAAAAAAAAAAAGAAAAACATTATTTTCTTGTACGACAATTTCGTAGGCGTTTTTTCACTTTAAGGCTGCCGTCTCAAGTTTGTTATGGTCCGAATCGATCGAAGCGTCCCTTGTAAACAGACGGACCCTAATGAAACTAATGCGGTCGATAAAAAGAAGTTGTACAGAGGTGACATCTCCAGATACTCTATGTAAACGAATCTTTGACGCATAGTTGCCGCATCTCCTGTTCTCTCTGTCTCTGCCGCGCTGTTGCCACAGAGATCTCTCTTTCTATCGGGAAGTCTTTGCAAGCTTGAAGGATCACGGCACGAGAGCTGCGTCTAGCGTCCGAACCTCGCTGAACGTAAAAGAGGATAGCAATAATGAAAGATTTTGTGTACTTGTGGAATTGATTACACATTATTTTCAACACATAATATTTTGTCAACTCCCTAAATTAACGATTACAGAAAATAATGTGTAATCAATTACCCAATTACATTTTAATCGTAATTTGTAATTTGTAATTAGATTACATTTTGCCCAACTCTGTTGTGAATATTATTTCGTTTGTGTCCGATATTTTTTATGTTATGTAATTTTATAAAAATGTAATTTTTATGTTATCTACTGTTCCAGATTAAAAAGGCACTGAAGCGCCTCACATATCGGCGCGGAGGCGGCCGCGGAGGAAGGCGCGGAGGCGGGTGGCGTGGAAGGCGCGGCGGAGGCGGTTGGGGTGGACAAGGGAGGCAAATTTTTATTTATCAGTAAAATATTTATTTACAAATATTTTTTAAAAATTATTAATAAAAAAAATTTATTAAAATATTTAACGATTTTGTTTGTTTTAATACAGGGTTGACTAACTGGTGACTCACGAGCCACCGGGGGCTCCTCCGCCTTGCTGCTACGCTGACCGGCCCCCCTCCATACCGACCAAACTCTGACGATCGCAGTGGATTCTTCTTTCTTTCCTTCTCTTTTCGACTGCGATCGTCAGTGTCTGGTAGGAATGGAGGGGGGCCGTTCAGCGTGACAGCAAGGCGGAGGTGCCCCCGGTGGCCCGTGAGCCACCAGTTAGTCAACCCTGTTTTAATAGAATGTGAAACGTTCACATTTTCTATCGTATCGGCATGAACGTTTCAGTAACACACTGCTGAGATTTTCCAGATGAAAAAAAATTTAAACACGGTATAAATCGGATTATTTGTAGCATTATTAGATTATAAATGTTACATGTATATTTAATTATATAGTACAATTCTACAAATAATCTGATTATACCGTGTTTAAACTCATTTCTGGAAAATCTCAGCAGTATGTTACTGAATACACTGATTCCTCCGTGGCGTTTCAAATAAAAATAACTGGGTTATTTTTATTCAACGACAAATAAAGATAAAGAGTCTTTGATAGTTTACTTCAATAATTTATAATGCCCATCTCTGGATGAAACAATACTAATTTGCGTATCAATATCCTTTCTAAACTTCGCAATTCTTATTATCTTCTCTCATTCTGAGCAATATTTATATTTACTTGTGAAAAAATATAATGATATGATTGTTCAATGATTGTTTATATTCTTTGTTTTAATAGAATGTAAAACTCACATTTTCTATCGTATCTGCATGGACGTTTTAGTAACGTATATACGTTCAGTACGTACTGTTGAGATTTTCCAGATGAAAGTAAACACGGTATAAATCGGATTATTTGTAGCATTATTAGATTAGAAATGTTACATTTATATTTAATTATCTAGTACAGTTCTAGAAATAATCCGATTTATACCGTGTTTGAACTCATTTTAATCTGGAAAATCTCAGCAGTATGTTACTGAAAACGTTACGTTTTACATTTTATTAATACGTAATCTACTACAAGCAACACTCTATGCCTTTCGAGCGAAGACTTGAACCGAGATCAGAAGCCGCCGCCGAACAGTTATTATCTTTGCCCATCTCTAATATCCAGCCGCTTCGCCGTGATTCATTCAAGCCTTCTTGACGACAAAATAGTAATAGGGGAAATGCGGCAACCGCGCGATACGACTCTCGATACGTATCGGCAACTATGTCTTTCCTACATTTATCGGCTAGCTTGGACTTCCACTGGTTCTGATGGTACATGGGGCGAATATACCATGAGCGCTGGTGACGGAGAATCCTTGAAGCATAATTCTGTCATTTCTCGAGTCTGTCTCAGTACACGAGTTATAAATTCATTATTATTTCAATGTACGGTGCTTATTAGCGTTCAAACGCACCAGACCCGTCTGCACGGATGTCTACTGGAGGCAACTATACCCGCAAAAGCTTCCGTCTTGCCGATTTCACGACGTAAGTTGGTTGAAACGGTTTGTTTACTACATCGCGTATACGTATAACGCTGATGCTACGTGGTTTGAATATACCACTAGCGCTGGTGACGGAGAAGCCTTGAAGCTTCATTCTGTCAGTTTTCGAGTCATAAATTCATTATTATTTCAACGTACGGTGTTTATTAGCGTTCAAACGCACCAGACCCGTCTGCACGGATGTCTACTGGAGGCAACTATACCCGCAAAAGCTTCCTTCTTGCCGATTCCGCGACGTAAGTTGGTTGAAACGGTTTGTTTACTACATCGCGTATACGTACACGTTTTTCCTAGCTTGTGTGAGCGTACGCACACATTCAACGCCCAGTGAGACGGCAGCCTTAAATAAAATCGTGGAGCAGGATATCTCACAACAAATTAATTTTGACGCTTGACGCTGCATTAAATTGATTCATATTCGGTTATGAAATATCCTGCTCCACGATTTTATTTAAAGTAAAAAAGCACCATCGAAATTATAGTACAAGAAAATAATTATTTTTTAATTTTTAGTGAATTTTTAATAAAATCGTTTAGCATACACTTTTTTTATATATATATTTTGTTATTTTCTAGTTTTTACCGTTTGTGGATTTACATTTCACAGCTCAGACTTCTTTACAAATATCTTTTATTGCTATATACAGGTTAACAGTTTGCTTAAATCATATAGTGCTAAGTAATTACTTACATCATATTGTTCATGTTCAAATATATTCCCTCATACGCGACCTCCATATCCATAAACTATCGACCGATTTCGCCCCATGACAGGACCGCGATAAATTGGAATCGCAATGCGGACTAGCGACCCGAACAACGCAGCTGTTTTTTGTCGTTTTCGTAAAGAACGCGAGTGGCTGATTTCAAGTCGATTGAATTTGGGGTTATGGGTTAAAATTATTGGTGACTGGGTCATTTTTTCACACCCTCCGGTTTTTCTTTTCATAATTTTGTATTGCCATCATCACTACACACGCCTACAAAGTTTCAAGACAATTGGATTGGTGGAAGTGGGTTAAAATTGAGTTTCCCGATTTCAACCAAACAAACAAACAAACAAACAAACATACATACATCTAGAGACGCGGTAGCGTCTCGACGCCAAGTACGGGAAAGACACCCTGTATATGTCGACTGTCGCTACCGCTATCATTTACTCGAGAAACGGCTAATCCAACCTAACCTGAAACTTATTTCATTAATATCTCATCACGCCTGCAATATTTTCTAAATTTAAAGGCATTTTTCTTATGTAAACCGCATATAAGCTTTCGAATAAGACCAAATTTCAATAAAATCTGTCCACGCATAACAGAGATATCATAATATCGTCTCGTGGATCTGTCAGAAACGGTAAGATTTTCTTCCTCTCCAGGCCAAAATTTCGTCAACATAATACGTATACGCGTTATACGCACACCTTCAGCCAAAAGAAACTAGTGTATGTATGATCGGCGTCCGCCATTGTACATATACCTATGTTTATAACCTACCAAGTGTCATCGCTTTATATAACCTATACCAAGTGTCAAACCGTCATAACCTGCCAAGTGTCAAATAATGTAAGTGGTCCAAATTTGAAATGTCAGGAGCTTTTACACTAAATAGGAGACTGAATTATTGTCTCAATTAACAAGGTAAGTCGCCAAAATTTTTTTAATAGATTTCTTATGTAGAGTCGCAGACTTGGAAGTTGTCCGGAGAAGGTTCGACAAAGAAGTATCTTCTTTCGCATAAGTTTCTGGAAATTTGTACCATGCATGTACAAAATAATATATTGTAGCAAAAAATTGCATTGCATTTAAATTGCCAGATACTTGTATTTTTTGTATATACCAGCAATTTAGAGTTTTTATGTAAAGCTTATTATATTATAGAAATCTTTATTACAATCTCAATTTTCCATTCATAACGAGCAGTTATAAAAAACGAAGTATTTTCGAATCTACACGAATTTGTAATACACTTGTCCGAGGAGGTGTACTAGCCGATAAATTTAACTACGCTATACGTGCCGAAGGAGAGACAACTTGATACATTTCTGGAACCGCCGAGTAGAGCCGACTGTTACTTGCTGGGAGAAAATCCGAAGACCTTCGTCTCCGAAGAGAACGAGGAAAAGCGGAATTTAATCGGTAGATTGGATAAAATAGCTTGGTCGTGGATCAGACAGATGGATGAAGCAACGAGGGTTGCGACGGCTGGCAACAGAATTCAGAATGTACAGGGCGAAATGGATTACTGGAATGCGAAACGTTAGTTTCTCCGCGTAGCGAACGATTTCCTTTTGTCTCGATTATGAAACGCTTGTTGCTTTCAGATTCGAATTTGAATTATTTACATGCTCAGCTTCTCAATCCGGAAGTCCGATCGATCATCGACACACTCAGAAGCTTGCGTTCTCCCAGCGTAAACAAAATCGAAGTACTGGCCCAGCGTATTGCGACGAGGCTGGAAGAGTCGTCGTCGAATTTGACGCACCTGTATATTTTATTCGATTGCTTTAAACGCCTAAATGTTCCGGAAGACACCGAGAATTCGGTGACAGAGGCGTTGCTTCTGATATTATTTATCTGGACGGAATCCCCATTTTATAACGATTCGTGAGGATGATTATTCGCGCGAATGAAATATTTCGGTACGAAAGACACGCTTCAAAGTGCAATGTTTCAGGAATAGCGTAGGAGTACTTTGTCGGGCGCTAAGCTTGCAGATAATAAGTCGATGCGACGAGTATATTAAGCTGGACGTTGCACTCGGAAGTAATCCGGAGGAAGGAATGAAAATGCTGAAAGAGTGCATACTCTGCTGTGACATTTATAAAGTTATTTATAATAATGTACGCTCCCTGCGAAATGTCTTTGTGTTATTAAAGTTATTAAGGATCAGTACTAGGAGTGAATAAAGGACACTGAGCGAAAACTGAACGGCACAAAGTCCTGGTGAAACACCACGCGTTATAATTCAATATACATATGTACAGAGTCACAATTAAATACACGATTTAACCGATGGTCTATGATTTAAGCATTACTTAATTTTAGCGAAGCTTAGCAAAGAAGCAAACGCGTTAGTACGTAAGCACAAAAGCTAGTTACAAGCAAGGTGTAACGTCGCGAAGCAAAAGCGCGATTAACAAGGTGCGTAAGTAAGCAAAGGAACGTGTGACGTGTGGCGAAGTCGCGAACAGAGAGCGATCCAGGAAATCGCGATCTATTTCCTGGAAGCAAGAGCAGTCCCCCTTCCATCGATTGTAAGTCGATGGAAGGGGCCGTGATCGACGCTCCACATGAGTCAGCGCGCAGACGCCAAGTGCCTAATTACCGGTGGGCCATGGAGATGGCGTTAACATGCCGCATTTCTCCAACATTCTCCCCGGCATTCATCGCCCGATGAATAAATCCCGATGCTAGCTGGTGTTCGATAGGCAGAGGCACCGCTGGACTCATGTGGAGGCGTCGCGCAACCTCGCAGCGTTGAGGCAGTCAGTATCTTGCGGCAGCAACCGCACGCAAGCAGCAGAAACGAATCCAGTTATCTCGCGGCAGCAAACGCAAGCGAGCCGCAGAAACGAATCCAGTTATCTCGCGGCAGCAAACGCAAGCGAGTAGTCAATATCCCGCGGCAGCAAACGCACGCGAGCAGCAGTATCTCGCGGCAGCAAACGCACGCGAGCAGTCAATATCTTGCGGCAGCAAACGCACGCAAGCAGTAGAATCTCGCGGCAGCAAACGCACGCGAGCAGTCAGTATCTTGCGGCAGCAAACGCACGCAAGCAGTAGAATCAAACGACAGTGTTGATATGGTTCGGGATGACCCCCTCGAGTGTCCCTGCTTATCTGAACAAATAAGAAAACACAAGTGTAAGCAAAGATACAATTTCTACGCGAGGTTGTTAGTAGCGTAAAGTGTATTCCGATTGGCCGTGTCCCCTGGCAGCGGGCCTGGAGGGAAGGCAGATGTCCCGTGGACCAGCTGCGCCAGTAGTGCTGTCGCCCCGACGTCAGCAAATGGCCGATGCGACAGCGGGATGTTGTTGACCGGCGAGCGGGGATGGCCGGCAGACGTCGCAGGTTAAGCGGGATGGGCCCGTCTGGGAGGTCGATCCGGGCCCTTGCGGCTCTCCTCCAGCGCCTCCACGGTGTTCACTCGACCCTCCAGGAACTCCTGCAGCTCGCTGAAGGTCGGCGGCGTCCTCATCTTGGCGATTTGGGTCTCCCATTCCGTACGGGATTGGGGATCCATTCTGTCAGCTACTAAATGGACCAGCCAATCACCGGTGACGTCGAAGGGCCTCTTCAGCGTAGCCAGCGCCTTGACGGAATCCCATACCGTAAAATATAATCGTTTGAGCTCTGTTCCTGACTCACGAGTGATAGTGGGTAGATTGAATATGGCATTCATTTGAGCCTTGACCAGCAATCGTGGGTTATCGTATCGCTGTTGTAATAATTCCCACGCAGCGTCGAAATGCTCTTCACTTTCGGGCAGGTTGTGAAGTAGGAGCGCCGCATCGCCAGTAAGGGCGCCTCGCAGATAGTGCAGGCGCTCGGCATCCGATAGTGTTTGATCCCGGATTACCAGAGAGCGGAATATCCCTTGGAACGAGGGCCAATACTTATGTTTTCCGTCGAAGGTAGGCAAAGGTATCTTCGGGAGAGAGGACGTAGCACGAGCGGTCACAGCAGTGGAATGCTCACTCGACTGTCCCACGGAGCCCAAGCGTTCTATCGTGCGACTGACGATTTTCTCGTTCTTGGCGATCTCCTCTAGTTTGTCCATTAGCAATATCTCTTGAGCGAGGAACACCTCTTCCGTTCGCGATGGCTCTTCTTCGTCCCAGTATGGATCGTCCACTATTTCCGGTTCGGATGCTAAGGCAAGTAACTGGTCGTGTTGGGCTTCGAATTTGGCCCAATTCTTACGAAGGGCCGCTAATCGCGAAGACACATTCGTTCTAGTGAAATTGTTAGCTCCTGATTTCTTGAGGTTTTCAAAAGAGCGAGAGATACGACCGTTAAGGTCACGTTGGCTTATAATAAGGTGACTCATTGTTGTAGATGTTGGAGGTCACGCGCGACGGTTGGAACGACACTACCGAACTTTCGCAAACTGTCTCACAGGCACTGCTCCGGCTCGAAGGACCAAAAAATGTTATTAAAGTTATTAAGAATCAGTACTAGGAGTGAATAAAGGACACTGAGCGAAAACTGAACGGCACAAAGTCCTGGTGAAACACCACGCGTTATAATTCAATATACATATGTACAGAGTCACAATTAAATACACGATTTAACCGATGGTCTATGATTTAAGCATTACTTAATTTTAGCGAAGCTTAGCAAAGAAGCAAACGCGTTAGTACGTAAGCACAAAAGCTAGTTACAAGCAAGGTGTAACGTCGCGAAGCAAAAGCGCGATTAGCAAGGTGCGTAAGTAAGCAAAGGAACGTGTGACGTGTGGCGAAATCGCGAACAGAGAGCGATCCAGGAAATCGCGATCTATTTCCTGGAAGCAAGAGCAGTCCCCCTTCCATCGATTGTAAGTCGATGGAAGGGGCCGTGATCGACGCTCCACATGAGTCAGCGCGCAGACGCCAAGTGCCTAATTACCGGTGGGCCATGGAGATGGCGTTAACATGCCGCATTTCTCCAACACTTTGCATTTGTGGCAAGTTAGTTAGCACTGCCAGTCTTTTAATATTTAATAAATTCTCTCAGGTAATAAGGAACGTTATTCCACGCGTTAGTCCTGATAAAAAGTGGAACTTAAGCGAAGCGGACGTTTTCGATACAACTGATACATTCAAACAACGATGCTACGACGTTATTGAAATCTGTGGGGCGCTCGTCATATTCGGGAGGCACGGACGAAAATATTGGTTTAAACAAGTCGCTCAATTGTTGGTACATGTCGTTTATTTTATTTCACAGGCACAACAGGGTGGGGTTACTGGGAAGCCCCAAAGGAATCAAGTACGAAGCGTACTGGCGCAAAATCGAGAATCGGTTTCACAAGAGTTTAGATGAAATTACAGCGGCCTGCGACATTATATTCGATATTGCGCGAACCAGTTGGGCGAAGAAGATCAAACGATTTAGGTGCACGGTTCTGCAATTAGATACCATGACGTTGAATTTGATCAACGATATATTTAAATATGTTAAAAACGCAGAGGAAGGTGTCGAGGCGATTTATGCTCTACAGAAGTTTAAGGAGAAGGAAAGTTTGAGGGAAATATTGCAAAATAAATGGGTACAGGTATATACATTTTTTATATATATATTTATAAATGAACTTTAAACAAAAAAATAAAAATTATTTTTTATCCGCCACGACCGCCACGACCACGGTCGCCACTGTCACCACGGCCACGGCCACGGCTGTACCGTTCCACGGCCCAGGCCCGGAGGGAGGAGGCCTGATCCTTAATCGCCTTGAGGAAGGCCCAGTCCTCCTGCTGGGCCCTCACTCTGCGGCCGCTGCGCCTGTGGCGCGCTACGTACGGTTCTGTAATTAGTAAAATAAAAAATAAATTAGTAAAATATTTTGTTTTTTTTTTAAATGTAGACCTATTTTCAAGCATTCTAAAAGCATACAGTGGACGAAATTTCTATAAGAACACTACTATTTTTCAAAGTAAGAAAAAGTATTAATGATTTGTTTTTAATACACCGTTCCTATGCAAATTTCGTTTGTTTTCTGTACATTAAAGTATCATTGTATTGTATTAGCACATTACTTCACATTTTTTATTAAAAATAGTAGTGTTCTTATAGAAATTTCGTCCACTGTATAACTCCTTAAAATGTGTATACGTATTTATTTACCATCAGCCGTGGCCGGCTTCGCTGGTGGTTGTGGTGGTGGTGGTGGTGTTGGTGGTCGCGGTGGCGGCGGCGGTGTTGGTGGTCGCGGTGGCGGCGGCGGTGGCGGTGGCGGCGACGTCGGCGGCGTCGCCGCCTCCATCATTGTAAAATTTTGAAGTTCGACGTCAATGTCTAAAAAATAAATTAATAATTTTTTCATTATCAAATTAGGGGAAAAATAAATTTGAAAATAAATGTATATAAATTTTTTTATTTACCGTCCAAAATTGAATCGTCTGCTTTGCTCTACAAAAATGAATAATAAACAATTCATTAGCAAAAAGGATCAAGAAAGTCATAGGTGTAGCGCAAGGATACGTATTGATCAATGGCAAATTGAAAATTAGGAAATGTAATGATTTGAAAATTGAAATAGCGTATGATGCGAAATTAAAAATTACATTACTATACATTACAAAATATGTTTTGTTCTCGTTACTTCACGAGCCTTTCAATTATTCAATCATACAAAAAACTGTAACGTATTAGGGTCATTCCACGCCAACTCGATCACTTTTTTCCCTTGATGTCTCGGATTTTGTTCAAACTTGAATATGTTGTAGCCCTCGTGAAAGTATGGGGGGTTTAATTCACCATTTTGTCGTATTCGAATTTGTTTAAAAAATATAGGGCGTTGAGTTTTGCGAATTTTGCCTATTTTCATGAAAATGGGTTGTACTTATGCATTTTTAACTCGGAAACTATTTGTCGGATTTAGTTGATCCTAACGTTATTGTAAACTAGAAGGATCGGCCTTCCTGAATATTTTTGTTCCCGGTTAAAAAATCATTTTTATAATAATGAAAATTATAAATAAAGTTTTATTTTGCAAATTGAGGCTCAAGGTCACGATTTTAAAAATCCGAAAAAAATACCACCATATTCGCTGAAGAATTGCCTATAAAATCAGCCTTTCTCTTGTAACTAGTAGTAGAATAAGAAGATGTTGGACACGTTTAAGCATATATTGTAACTTATATAACGCCAACGATTAGAAATATCAAACATTTCTGGGTTGAACGTAAACGAACATGTAAACTACAACATTTTGAGTCTTTGGGAGGCACTTTACCTAAGTTCACTATCAATGGAAGTATATAGACTTTAACTGTATAGCAAGTAATACAACAAGAAGATATGAGACACGTTGAAGCATATTCTAACTTATAACGCCAACGATTAGAAATATCAAACATATCTGAATTGAACATAAACGAAAATGTAAACTACAACATAAAGAAAGTCTTTGATAGGTAGTAAGCATATGTTAAGTATTAGTGGACGTAGACCGTAATAACTGTACAACAAGTAATACAACAAGATATTGGATACATAGAAGCATGTTTTAACTCAGATGTGTTTCATATTTCTAATTGTTGGCGTTAAAAGTGTGAATATGCTTCAACGTGTCCCATATCTTCTTGTTGTATTACTTCTTCTTATTTTATATTATACAGTTACGGTCTATGTCCACTGATAATTAACGTAGGCAAACTGCCTATCAAAGACTTTCATAATGTTGTAGTTTATTTACATGTTCCTTTACGTTCAACTCAGATATGGCATTACAAGTTATAGGATATAGGATATGCTTCAACGTGTCTCATATCTTATTGTTGTATTACGAGGTATAAGTGTGAATTTCAAAACTGTATATATTTCTTTCCGAATTTCCAATTTGCCATTTGAAATTGAACAATACGTATCTTTGCGCTACATTTATGTTCAAAAAATCATTTGATTTCCAAGATATATAATAATAAATGTATTTTATTACTTACATTTCCTGGCTTCGGCCACATATTTAAATATTTAAAATCTTGAGATGCCGTTGTAATGGTGGAAGATTGTGAAAGGAGAATCACAAGAAGCTGAAGCTGGCCAACAGGCCAGCTAAACATTCGACGATCAAAGAGCACGTTTTAGTAAATATCGACTATCGAAATTCTTCATTCATTATGTTTCGCGTTAAGTAACATTACGGTTTCTTGTCATTTATAAAAAATATAAAGCGAAGTTATAACAAGGATTTTTACATGTTTAAATTTACAATAAGTAAATTTAAAGTAACGCTTGTTTGTACTTCTACGTTAGATTTAGCTGTATGTGAGATCCCCGTAAAAAACTTCAAAAAAGTAATTAAAAAAATCACGCTAAGTAAATGAAAAAGTCGAAGACGGAAAAGGGTATTATTTTATTTGTACTTCTACGTTAGATTTATATAAAAAAATTCGGTCCGGATACGGCTGAAAGCGTATTCAAAAGGCGATGGTAAAGAAGAGAGATCTCTGATGACGGCGGCGGTACGTGACCGGCGGCAAAATTTGTTGGCACGAGGAGGGCTCGCTCTGACCGACGGGCATGTGGGGTTAGGGTCGCGCGTATAGCAACTAGGGATGGAGTGCAAAATCACTAACAGTGATTTATCACCGTGATCGTGATTTTTTTACCGCGAGTGAATTTGCTCACTGTGAATACTGTGATCGTAATTCTTGATCATGATTGAATTATTTTTTATAAAATACTTCAATATAGCTTGTGTTATAGTCAAAATGTGCTAATTCAGCGAATATATAGTATATTATACATTCATAAATAGTCAATGTATGCACGCACTGATTTGATTGGCTAAAGTGTTCACATATACATTATACTTTTTAAGTAAACCGAATAAATATTCGTTAATTTAAATAGATCAAGAGCGATAACATTGGTTCAAAGTATACAACTGAGATTCTATAAGAACAGTGAGGACTTCAGAATGTTTCGAGAGAAAAAAAAATGGGGTTTTGTGGAGCGTGCAAAGAGCAGTCATGCTCTCCACCAATCAGAAGCGATCACTGTTCTGCCTGCACCAATCAGAAGCGATCACGAAAATCACGAATCACTGTGAAAAATCACCGTGATTGGGAACGAACGTGATCGGATCACTCGTGATTCACAAATCACGGTTCTAGCCATCACTAATAGCAACAAAAACAAAGCGGGCGACCGGAGCTGATGCATCTCACGGCGTCCAAAAATTCATCTTTATTTCCGTACATGTAAGTGTGCTTCATTATTATTTAATTAAGCTGTACACATCTATTTCTTTATTGAAATTTATCATACTTTTTAGTGTCAAGTCCCTTGGAAGAAGGACGTTCTATTCTCCTTCGTAGGAGAAGGAAAAGCAAAAATATTATATTTGGTAAGTGACGTTTACATTTATTTATATAACTAGATTAAAGTACCCGGCGTTGCCCGGGTTTGTTATATGTATGTACATTCGCATGGTCTTCAATTTAATGCGATAATATATTTAGTATGTGTTCCCGGCATCCATTGCAATTAGGGCTGCCATCCGCCCGGGTTTCCCCGGATTTGTCCTCTTTTTTTAGGGCGTCCGGGGACGTCCGGGGGGATTTTCTGTAATGATCCGGGTTTTTCAATGCTGCTCGCTCGCTTCAGGTTTAGGCACACTTTACAGTTAGGCGAGGGCACAGCGCCGGTACTGTGGTAAGAAGAAGGGATCAGTGTGGTTAGAACCCACCAATCATCTGTGTTCTCCCATGCTATGTGTGCGTTGCGTGCGGTGAATCCCTGTCTAAAGAGTTCGGGTTGTGGATGTATAAATTGACAGTCGAAGATAGTGACAAAACACTATGTTTTTCTATGTTTATATTTTACAGAAATTGGTGTCTTGGGATATCGTACCTCATACATACATATAAGAAATAGTTAAAAGTGTCCGGGTTTCAAGTGAAAATGTCCGGGGTTTTAATGCTCTCTGTCCGGGGTTTGTGATTTTACAGATGGCAGCCCTAATTGCAATGCCAATTTAATTCTGTTTATTGAAGTGCTTTTGGATATATATTTTTTGTTTCCATCTGGTGCGTACACGAATATGTTTTAATTCTGTTTATTGAAGTGCTTTTGGATATATATTTTTTGTTTTCCATCTGGTGCGTACACGAATAAATTAGAAGGTTTTCCGACGCGTGAGCAGGCCACATACAGCTGTCCATGTGAGAAGCATGGATTTTTCAAATTTAGTCCACACACTTGTAGCGATTGTCCCTGTGCTTTATTAATAGTCATTGCAAATGCGAGTCGCACCGGAAACTGCAAACGTTTGAATTCGAATGGCATATCTGTCGGAATCATTGGGATGCGTTGCAACAGTACATCTTCTCCTTTAAATTTACCATTTAAAATTGTAGCTTCGATGATATTGTTCATCATCTTTTTTACTGATAGCCTGGTACCGTTGCAAAGTCGTGGTGGATTGATGTTTCGGAGAAGTATGATAGGCACGCCAATTTTCAATGTTAAAACGTGCGGCGGCATGCCTGGCAAATCAAGTGAATTCAAGAATTCTGTTGGATAATTGATAACTTCGTCTTGATTTATGACAGTATCGATGAACTTATATGTTGTCGCTTTGCCTGGTATTTCGTTTTGAATGGTGAAATTGATGGCATTGACATCGTTGTTTTTGGCCGCTAATATAGCACGTACACTGAGCCACTGATGATTTTTGTAATTTTGTGCGATATTTGGGAAAACTTTGTGAATCAATTCGTCTGTGGTTGCTGTGATATTACAGAAGTTTATTGGCAATGTGATATATTGTGTGGATTCATCGATTGCCATTTTCCCATTCCCAATATCCAACAATTGTTTTGTAAAACATTCAGCGGATTCATCATGTTGTAATTGTACACGCATATTGGTCTTCAAAGTCAATTTCTGTACGTGTCGCCATAAAACTGATGATTTGAGACATGCATTAAGTTCATCAGCGGGTGTTGAACGTGGTATAACTGGTAGAGTTTGTCGAAAATCACCCGACAATAAAATGAGTGCACCACCGAAGAGCTGTTTATTTCCTCTCAAATCTTTTAGTGTACGATGAAGCGCTTCCAATGCTTTTTTGTGGGCCATAATACATTCGTCCCATATAATGAGTTGACATGATTTGAGTACTTTACCCATTCCAGAATTTTTGTTGATATTGCATGTTGGTGTCTCAGTGATTTGCATATTTAACGGCAATTTTAGTGCTGAATGTGCTGTTCGGCCACCATCTAAAAGAGTTGCCGCAATTCCAGATGATGCGATTGCCAGTGCAATATTTTTTCGTGATCGTATGGTTGCCAAAATAAGTGAAATGAGAAAAGTTTTCCCTGTGCCATTTAATCGAATGTAGAGGAGTCGTTCGCTTTCGATTTTTGCATACATATCGACAATGTATTGATGGAACATTTGTCGACATTTTAAGATATGATTTTCAGTGTTTTCACGATTCATCAATCGATATGAATAGTAATTCATGGCACTGATTTTCTTATTTGTTTCCAAATCTGTTTGTGGATTTCTCAATTTGATGTTGAAATGATACCCATCTTCTCCTTGCCAAAATAAAATCGGATATTGCAATCCGACGTATGAGCGATGAGTTTCTGAGACTCGCTGAACATCACCATTTCTGCGATGAAGAATTATATCATGCGAGTTAAATTCTTCGCCAACTATAACGATCGCCACTTCATCAATTGTTGGTGCATTGTACTGTCTTTCGTGATGGCCGACAGGTGTTTTGTCTGCTCTAACTACAACTTTGTAGTCATCAGTTAGCATTTGTACAAGGGCAGTTCTGAACAATCGAATTAATTCGTTGTGTTGATCGAATAAAGCTTGTAATTTCTCGTTTAGTGTCCGTATTGAATCGACAACGTTGATCGATTTGTTCATCAGTATTTCCCATGAAATAAATTTGAAGAAATTTGTGATCTGCGTCCGGCAGTGGTAGTAGTGATCCTGCATGATGATAAATTTGCCCTTGTACTTTGAATGTTGGCATGTAATTTTTGCGCACGATATTTGTTGCACCGAACGATGTCATTTGGAAACAGGAATTGTACTTGCGTATGTTTGCCAAGAATTGTTTCGATTGTCTTGTGTCACCTGATACCAACGTTGATAATGGTTCGGGTGGTGAATGTAATTCTGGCAATTTCACTTTTCCACCTGCGCAGCACATACTAGGTGTATCGTATCATTCTTAAATTTGAGGGCACTGCAATACACGCATAATTTTTCCATTTTTCCAACAACCACACTTGGATGAAGACAGTAATCATAATTAGCATCGTAATGGAATGCACCAAGATTTAAATCATCGTGCAGTGATCGTCTGAATCGAGCAGTGCGTATTCGAACGGTTTCCAATCTTGTTTTCCGTTGCTCATCTGTTTCAGACGAACGGACTTGAGCAGTGCGTACTCGAACGGTTTCTATTCTTGCTTTCTGTTGCTCGTCTGTTTCTGAAGCTCGTGATGCCTTTTTCTTTCGTGCTTGAGGTGTAGATCGACCAATCGCTTTTCGTTTGGGTGGCATAATCACTTGGAAAAAGCAAAGAAAATACGTGTGATATCTATTATATAATGTCGACCGATCAACACCACTTGTTATATTATGCACGAACTGAAATGTTGTCGTTTGTATTTGAAAGGATGATTGGTTTAGGAACACATACCGGACAAACGAATAAAACATTCGAATACACTCATTTGTTGAAACGACTCGCGCGCCACCTATTATAAAATGATTGTACTAATTCAGAAACCTTCGCGGGCGTGCACACAACAACTCACTAAAGTTTCATCGCAATCGGATGAATGGTATAGGAACGCATGCAGGACAAACAACCAAACATTCATTTTTATATATAGAGATTATTTATAATATTTCGTATAATATTATTATTAGTGATTACCACAAATTTCTCGTTTTTATAGGTTGGATTATTCGAAGAAAAAGTAAAGTACACTCGCTGAGCTGCTTTGCGCTATTCCGAGTAAACTTTAACTGGCTGCATCGCGCCTTATCTTATTATAACATCACTCGATAGGCTGCACTGCGCCGTGTCTCGAGTATAACAACTTTCAATAAAGTTGGGCGTCCGCGATCGCATAACCGCCACGCTTATATATATATATATATATATATATATATATATATTATTGTACTATATAGTGTACTAGAAATATAAATAAAAATATAATTCGTCATGTCTATAATTAATAATAGTATTATTATTAATATCTTACCACTCAGTATCCATAATATGGAAATTATCATTAAAGGCGAATGGTTAGCAGACGACCATATTGAATATTTTCACAAATTATTACAAGCTCACTCTAATTATAAACCACGCGAGACGTGGAGAGTTCAATTTCCTGATACAATTCAACCAGTTCCTGAAAATCAGGATCACATACAGATTTTGCACAAATGCGATAATTTTCAAACCAATGCAGGAGGGCATTGGGTTTGTAGCTTTTATAAATATGATGAAAGAAGAGTTTATATTTATGATTCTATTAATTCCTGTAAGTTGCATCGTCATCATAAGATTTATTTTGAGAAGTTATATCCTTTTTTGCCCAAACACGACGGTACAATTGACGAAAATTTTATTGAATTTCCACATGTGCAAGCTCAACCTAACGGTCGGGATTGCGGAGTTTTTGCGATTGCATTTGCTGTCTCGTTATTATTCAAAATATTACCAGACAAAGTAACGTACACTCATGCGTTGATGCGTCAACATTTGATCCACATGTTTCAATCTAATCGTATAGAACATTTTCCATGCACTCAGGATCAACAATTTGTTTCGAATCAAACGCAGAAAGAGAAAAATATTTTAAAAAGAAGAGCTGTTTATAAAGCAAAAAAGCGAAGTGTAACACGAAAAAAGGCAAAGATTGTAAAAAAAGGGAGGAAAAAATGTTTAATTATGAATATTATAACGCCCACAAAGAAGGTATAATAGAAAAAAATGCATTATGACGCAAATAAAGAAGTGATATGCGGAAAGCGAAAAAATTATTATGAGCTAAATAAAGAAGTTATCTCCAAAAAGCGGAAAGTATATAATGAAATACGTAAGGAAGATAATTATAATAAAGTAGTGAAACGTCGTGCTGTTCCGAAAATAATAAAAAAGTATCGTAATATTGCTGTAACGAATAACAATATAGGAACCAAAAATAACAAAGAAACTTATATTAGAAAACTTTCAAAAATTATTAGCATGCCGTCCGGAGAAGCAAGTAGATTGGAAGCTGAGCGTTTAATAAAATGGTGTTTTCATATTAGGCAAAAGTACATTTTGGAAATGAGGAAACTGTTGCAAGATTGTAAAGAAAAAGTGGAAGTTTCTTTAACGCGCGCAGCAGAATGTTTAGAAGTTGATGACAGGATTAATGCTTTGTGTGGACAATCCAGACATACATCTTCTTCAGAATCATATTTTGCGGAAAGTTCGTACCATACTTTCACCGGTTCTGAATCAATCATACAGAATTCGGAAGGGAAAGCTATAAACGTTCTACCTGTATTGCAATCGAAGAAGACGACAAAAGCATGGCATTGTAGTTATCTTTGTAAAACAAAAAATGTTGAAACTCTGAATAATTTACAGGATTTCTTCAAACGATTGTTAGAATGCTCATTAAAAAAGGTACATAAGTTGAACAACCATATCAGTAGCTGTTCCAATAAAGTACATGGTGAAAAAGTTGGCCATTCTCGTGGTTGTTACATAAACCCTAAACTATGTAAGTCCAATTTTTTAGCCTTTGAGATACTGGCACCTCACTTTCCGGATTTACGAAATTTGAAGAGAATGATATACAGAATAGTGTACATTTATAAACACCTATTACATAATTTAGACAAAGCTTTAAACGACAGTGACCTTGAGACACTTGGTCGAATAACACTGCAAGCTCGGAAAGAAGCTGAAGCATTACAAAAAAATAATACTGACGTAAGTTTGAACGAAGAAGAGATTATATCTCGATATTATTTAGCATTTAAAGCTTTCACAAAGCGGTCTATGGACACACCACGCATCCCGTGCGTTTCCTGCGAGAAACTCTGTTTTCAAAGAGAGGTTCGTAAGTTTGATATTTCTAAAAGGACATATAAGGGAAATGTAATGCAAACATTGTTAAATCATATTGGATACAAAGTTGGTGACATGCATTTTATTTGCCGATATTGTCACGATAAAATTCGCAAAGATTCCATACCACCAAAATGTATTTTAAATAAGCTTGATGTACGTTCAGTTCCAGAAATAGCAGTGTTGAACGATTACGAACGAATTCTCATTCAAAGAGCTAAACCGTTTCAAACGGTTGTGAGAATGGATACAGTAATGCGTAAAAATATGCCACATAAACATATGTTTCCAAAAGTAAAGGGGAGAACATTTCACCTTCCTTTGCCGTTAGAAGAAAATTTAAAAAAAATCTGTCCTTCGACCGAACCTTTAAATCAAAATCATGAATTATACATATTGGTGCGGGGCGTTCCAACAAAATCTAAAATAGTTTGGGAAAAGTTAGTTGACTTGAAGAAAGTATGGAATGCCTTAGTATGGTTGAAAGCCAATAATCCTCTATACTCAGAAATTGTTTTACCACAATCGCACGATTTATTGCTGAGTGCCAATTTACCAGATACAGAATTTCAAGAAGAAGTTGTTGCCAATGATGATAATAACGAATCTATCGAGGATGTTGAAGGTGAAACGCTTAATATCGATGAAAACCACAAACGTGCATTATTGACGCAAATGTCACAATCTGATTCATATTATGATCAGTTTACGATTTATCCAATGTATGACAAAAGGGTTAACGAATCTGCTACCGCGCTCTATCAAATGCTTAAAGTTCAGGACATTCCGTTGTGCCATCGTGCTGAACACTTAGATGTGAAATGTTTCCCAGATTTATGTCCTTATGGGGTGAACGGACAGCATGAAGAAAGATTGGTTCGTTTGACTGATCATGAATTCATTAAGTCCAAACTGATGTCCAAGCATTCGCAATTTCGATTGAACATGCAATATATTTTTCATTTATTACACGATACCAATATGCGGCAATTGAACGCTGGAATTTTTCACAAAATGAACGTCGTAAATCCACGTGAAAAATACACAGCTGCTGGTTTTCTAGATCAACTCTCTAAAGATCAGCTACAAACGAACGAACACTATATTTTCCAGATTACGTAATACAGCACAGTATTGGCGAAAACCGAGAAATGATTTGAACTGTATGATACACCATTATGGACCAGCTACATGGTTCCTCACGCTCAGTCCAAGTGAGTGGCTATGGACAGATTTAATAGAATATCTTCGTGATGTAAACGGCCCATCGGTGGCTAAAATGTCGCCGAACGAACTCATTGCTTCTGATCCCGTTTCAACTTCTCGACTTATAGATAATACATTCCACGCTATGCTGGATTTCATTTGTTCGCCTGACAATCCGATTGGCAAGGTCACTCATTACTTTTGGCGTAGAGAATATCAGAGCAGGGGATTACAACATTTTCATCTTTTAATTTGGATTGAAGATGCTCCTATAATCGATAAATCTTCGAAGGAAGAAGTAGCAGCATTCATTATGAAATACGTCACTTGCAGATTGCCATCACCGCATGTGTCGCCAGAATTATATAGACGTGTAATTGCACATCAAATGCATAAATGCAATAGTTACTGTCTACGCAACAAAAAAACTAAAAATTCCTTCTGTAAAGTATGTCGATTTTCGTTTCCACGTCCAGTTACAGATACTTTGATAATAAGGGATGTGGCTGTTTCTATAGGTGCTAGAAAACAATTGAAAGCGAAAGGTAGACTCTATGATCTTCCACGTTCAATAAAGGAAGTCCGTATCAATGATTTTAATGCCGCCGTTCTTACGGTTTGGAGAGGTAACATGGATATACAATATATTGGGGAAAAGACAGGGTTGGTGACATGTTACTGTACTAAGTACGTGTCCAAGCCGGAAAAAAGTTACGCTACGGACACTATGGCAGCAATAAATTCTACTAAGTCATTGGCTAGTCTGCTGTGCAACCTTGGAATGCGCATGCTAAATCATAGAGAATGTGGAGCGCCTGAATGCGCTGATACTCTTTTAGGATTATCATTGCATGGTACTGATTCCAGTACTACTATTAGATGGTTAGATGTAAATATACTGAGAAGTAGGAAATTGAAAACTCGCAAAGAGATTGAGAAGCTGGAGGGTCAATCCACAGACATATTTTGTCCATCCTTCATAGATGATCACTATCCTAACAGACCTAAGGAATTAGAATCTACACTGAGAGAAATATTATAGCAAATATTACAATAAATTTGAGTAAAAATTACTATATTACATAGTAACGGAAGTACGTCCTTGCAATGTAGTAAGTATTACTATAATATGTAGTAAAATTGAAAAATTGTAAATTTTAGAAAGCAAAGTAGCAGAAATTGTAGTGGATTAAGGAAATTTTAAAATGTCACTAGCAATATTTACTATGTAACATACTAATTTTTATCAGCTGTCTTTTTTAAAAATTACTATTGCTGGAATATTACTTTCAGCTATTGGTTTAGCAGTAAGTACTATATTTCTATAGCAATTTTTACTAACACGTGACTAAACATTGTTTTCTCGAAATAAAAAGGAAGAAGTTTTTAATGGAATTTTCTGTTGGTCTTGAAAATTTTTCAACACTGACAAACGGTAGAGGTAAGGGAAACTTAATTAATTATTATTCTGTAATCGCAGTTATATTATTTACAATTAAATTACAATGTAGAACGCAAACAACGCTCGCCGCTTCCTAAAACCTACCCTAATATATTTCACGCAACATAACCTAATTAATCGCTCGCTTTGACATATCGCTTCGACATATAATGGACGAAAGTGTCTTATATAGTAACCAGAGTCAATTTCTACCACTAGCGAGTTCAGATAGTGCCATCTAGGATAGATGTTTCAACTACTGCCAGGTATACCTATGACAAACACTTGATTTATTTTATTTAATAAAAACGTAACATATAAAGAATAGCGTATTTTTTTCGTTTAATCAGAGTACTATCAGGTACTATGTTTTAATAATACAATTTCTTGTAGACTATTCTTTACGCATTACGTTTTTATTAAACGTAATAAATCAAGTGTCAGAAAAGGTAAATCTGGGATATCTACCGTTATGTAATAATTTTATTCACAATCGCGCGAAAATTAAAACAGTAAAAAAGACAGTTATGTGATCATAATATTTATTTTCATTGGTAATAACAGCGCAAAAATGTATTAAACATAAAATTAAATAAGTGATTTAAAAAATAAGGTACAATTTTTATATTATATACACTTTGAATTTTACACATTTTATTAAAGGAAACATTGGGTACATGTTTGCACTCATAACTATAATGAGAACTATTAAAATGCTAGAAAGAAAGTGGAACAAGACATTATTTTTATTAAATATACAACTTTGTTCAAACAAAATAATTTAAAATACAATTTAAATTATATCCAATTTTTGGAAACATAATAGAAACTATTAGACAGTTGAACTATGTTTGTTATGATACTACGTTCCATGTGTTCTTCTAAAACTATATCCCAACTAAAATCGTGAAGATTATAAATTTTAAAAGCTTGCAGATGATAGTCAAAATAGTAGTCATTAAATTTTTTCGTAATAAAAACGTATTTAGATTTACTCATTATTATTTCATATACTCTATGGAATGCAGGGCCAGAATAAGAGAAAATAACAAGAATGCAGTCCTTTTTAATAGTTTTACCCATATAATCGAGAGATCTCATAAGTAAGCCACGCGATTCTTCTAATAAGTGACTAAACTGTCTATAATATTTCAAGTCACTAACGAGCTGATTTTTGACAGTTTTTGACGTAAAAAGAGAATAACTTGCTTTTTTAGTCATAAATCTGTAATTTAAAAATAACTGATGTTTCACTGCTATGGTTTTATTTATATTAATGCGACTTGTTGTGCTTTTTGAAATTCCTTTTCCTTCTTGGTTCTTACTTTCAAATCGAAGGCAACAGAGTTTCCATAAAGGACCAAATTGTTTCATACATCGTGGGTAATGTACAAGAAAGTGATGCTTTGGTTTAAAACTATTTGGAAATAATGTAGTAAATAATGATAAATATTCGTAAATGTTCGTTTCTAGTTGCTCATGACTTAAAGGATGTAATTCATTGCTCGATACAATTGTTATAATTTCTCTTAAGAGTATAAATAATTCCCAATGTTCGTTTTCAATTGGTATTAAATCACCAATTATAACAGGTAAATTTTGAATAAGACAAAACATTTCTGAGGACGAAATTATAATACATCCTTTCTTCACGGATTTTTCATTGAACTCTGGAGGTTTATTAATATTGTATTTGGAGCCATAATCAAATCCTTGAAGTCGAATGTTGAATTCTGTCAAAGAAAATAATTGCATATTAAAAATGAAGTGATTAATTATTAGCGCAACGTCATATCTGCAAACCCCTTCCAAAAGATCATGCATCACATCAGCAGAAATATTTTTCGTAATATGAAAGTTGTGAAGTTTGTGAAAAATGCATCTTTCTTTTATACCCGATATTTTTGGGTCGCTTTCAGATAACAGACTTTCATAATTGTCGACAGTGCGAAGTGTGCATTCTTTTTCCTGAAAAATTGTATTTTTTTCTGATTGGGTTGTTAAACAATGATGACAGAAAACATTTGCTTTAAAACTTTCCGTTAGACCTAATATTGAATGAAGTCCAAGATTATCACCCACAAATTGTACTACTTCAAAGTAAATTTTTTTTTCTGACAAGCTATATCAATTTCTATTCCATATTCATTTAAAAAATTTAATTCTTCTATTGCTCGTGTAAATATAACAGGATGTTTAAAAGCTGTTCTATCAAGTGTATTGAATAGCAGGAATACAAATATATTTTCCAATTTGGCCTGATATTGTGGGGGTAGAACTGGTATACTTATGTACACAGCACCTGTTTTCGCTAAACCTTTGTGTGCACCAAGAGGGTTATTATTTTCGTAATCATCAAAATAGATAATGAGAGGTAGTACATTCTTACCATTAAAAGTTACTAATCTTTCTTTCCAAAAAGTGCCCTGAATAAAATTACTTATTATTTCTGTGTTAGAATTCAAACTGTTTACATACTGCATCGTTTCACAATATATTCCAGGTAATTCAAAAAATTGTTTCAGTACCTTTCGTAACGGAATAAATTGCGCGTTAACAGGTACATGAACTAATGTTTGAATAGAGCTCACTTTTCTATATTCTACTCGTTCACCTATGTTGTAACTTATTGGTTCAATAAATGTTTCTAATTTTTTATATTGAGTGAAACGTTTTTGTTCGGTATCCACTATTGCTAAACAATTTGAAAAATTATCAAACAACTTGTTTAAATCATCCATTTTTCTTGTAGTATCAAGATCTTTGAACAAGGAACAAATTTCTTGTTTCAACAAAGTTGATATTTCGTTCAACAATTTTTTCGTTTCATGAATAACATCATTAACGCATTTCCTTGAAACTTTTTTTAAATTATATAAACTCGCAGTATAATTTAAACTTATAATTTTTAAGTTTTTTCCCATGTAGGACCTATGTGCATTTCCTCAGTGTCATCGCCAAATGTATTTATCTCTTCTAAAGAATCTGTTACATCGTCAATTATTGATACATCGGAATCACTGTCACTACTGTAATAAACGTCTGAATGTTTATCATTTTGGAAATCACTTGAATGACACTCATTTGGTAAAACTGGCGATTCTACAATAGAAGGTTCGGAAGTTGAAAATAAAGTATGTTTATGAAGAATATGTTTTCGAAAAGACTGATAAAGTGAATACACTCTGTTACAGTTATCAAAAAAGCATTTAAAATGTTTCAGTGAACCATGAAAATTAGCAATATGGTTAAGTAGTAATTGAATATTTTCGAATGAACACTGACAATATGAACATTGAATCATTTTTGAAATTTTAGGAATCAAATATATTATTTATGTGCCCTAAAATAACATTTGAATCAACAGTCAATACGTCCGATAGTAGATCAATATTTAGCAAAATTCTTTGAACAAAAGCCCAGATAGTTTGCGTATTTTCTGGATACTTACAATCTAAAGTAAAAAAAAATTTTAAAGCTAAATAAATGGCGCCTAAAGATGTATCAATACTGTATAACTGTTCATTGACAACGACGTAATAATTCCTGATATGTGTCACAGGACCGACTGCAACAACTACGGGTTGAAACGTTTTACGATTTTTAAACAATCGAGTTTTTAACTCGAGTAGTTTTGGTTGCACATCATTGGCAATCTGCAATTAAAATAATTTAATAATATCAAAAAAAGAGAAATTACTTGTTCCAATTCGTATGATTACAGAGAAAAATGGTCAAAAATGAGTATGCACTTCTAACATTTAGGTAGTTTATAAAGAAACACAAATCTTTATTAAGTGTAACTTTAATTCTTACCTCTACGTGTAAAATAAAAGATTCTCTTCTTTCTTCTAAAGATAATTTTTGAAGTTTCTCTTGAGAATCTTTATCCGCTTGCTTCCTCTTTCCACATCGTCGAGGCCGAATAATGTGTGGTAATAAATACAATACAATAAAATTTTCTGCTTCTAAAATAAATACGTAATATGTAAAATTCGTAATATTTACTTTTTTATGTTTTACGACCAATGTGTATATTATAAATAAAATTATATTCTAAAAGCATAAACAGTACCCGAACTTAAAGCGTGAGATTTCAAACACTGTACTAATGACAAGTCTGTCAGATTTTTTATATTAGCTGCATCGAGGTATGTTATAAGACACTGTTTAACCTTGTCCCACTTTTCATTTTCGATTAACACTTTTTGAGGATATAATTCAGTAAAATCGCTCGAAAACTATGAAAATAACAAAATAAAAATAAAAGTTCATTGCTTGTAAATAATTAACAAGGAATAAGAATTAACTATCGAAAATATATTTAAAAGATTAATTTTACCAGTTCTTTTCCTTCTTGTATTTGTAAACATAAAAATTTGTCAATGTAATCAAATACGGTGATATTTGTTTCAAGCAGAGTTGGGCATAATCAATTACATTTGTAATTGATTATGTAATCAATTACTTTCATTGCAATTACAAAGTAATTCCGATTAAAAAGTAATTGCAATTACATGTAATCCATTTAGCAATTACATTATAATTTGCAATTACATGTAATTTTAATTACAATGTAATTGATCTGCACAATTACAATTGTAATTGTAATTGTCCTAGACTTGCATTTGACAATTACAATTGTAATTGCCAAATGTAATTGCAGGGCAATGGCAATTACAATTGTAATGGTGCAGAGCAATTACAATTACAATTACAATTGTAATTTTGTAGAGCAATTACAGTGTAATCCCAATTATAATTGTAATTGTGCAGAGAAATTACATTGTAATCACAATTACAATTGTAATTGTGCACAGCAATTACATTGTAATTGTAATTGTGGAGGACAATTACATTGTAATTGTAATTGTAATTGTGCAGGACAATTACATTGTAATTGTAATTGTGCAAAACAATTACAATTACAATTACGATTACAATTGGCGAATACTTGTTGCTGCGAAGACAATAGCATTTTTTAAAGGTTTGTTATAAATGCCGACATCTTAGTCAGTCATGACTTCGTCAAACTGGTGTAAAAATTGTAATTTCAGTACAGGATCATAAATTGTAAACAAATTAAAAGCATTTATGATACCGCCTACAATAATAAATTAATAACAAAAAATGAGAAACAGAACAATTTTTTTAGAAAGAAATATTAAATTTTGTATTTGTTAATATCTTGCTCTTAAAAATAATAATATACCTACTTTCTAGGGACTACTAGGGACGTCAACCGGTCCCTAGAAATACTATTTTGATGGTACGTGATTTTCGGAATCAGGGGACCATTTTACATAAGAAAAAGATAGATCTGCTGCGCAAATTTTTTTTATTTATTTTGTAAACTGGTGTAATCGGTGGTCGGCTTTAGTTTTTGAGATATTCATAAAAATATTTTGATATTTATTCGGAATCAGGTACATCTGTGTTGATCGTTTCCGAGATATCGGTATAAGAGTGAGGTGAGATCGTAATCATGATTCATGGGCGTGCAAGAACTTACAAGCAGAGGTTTCTAGGTGTCCGCCACCGATTGCTTCGATTTTTGAACATGTTTTAGAGGCCGAAATACTAACAAATACATTTTTTTTTACCCGTTTGCATATTTAGGGGATAAACCACTCCTCCAAATTCATAAGAAGAGGCACAAAAGTTCCTATTGTTAGTTTCAAGAATATTGTAACACAGTGTTGAATAAAACTTGATATAAATTTAATTTGCGCTATAACTTGCTGTACGCATGATGTTTTTGTCGTCAGTTACATTTGTACCTTTTCTTATGAACTTTGAGGGGTGGTTTCACTCCCTAAATATGCAAACGGATCAAAATAAAAAGCATACTTGTTATTTTTCAGTCCTCTAAAACATATCCAAAAACCAAAGTAATCGGAGGCGGACACCTAAAAACCTCTCTTTGTCACTATCTTTCGTGTTCCACAGTATTGAACCCTCTTCATAAAAATTAATTAAGGTGAAGGTTCGTATTTCGGAAGCAACTGTCGGATAGTGATATTACTATGTATTCACTCGATAGCAAGTCACAACGCGTCCAGTGTGGCAGCGGATCCAACTAGAGGTGTGACTATCGATAAAGTTATCGATAAATCGTCGACAATATCGAAATGTTATCGATATTTCGATATGTATATCAATAATATCGTTAAGATATCGTTAAGGCGAATAGAAGCGGCTGAGGTAGAATGCAACGCATTAATTGTATAATAAAGTCATTCAGAATCTATTTATTTTTATTTGAACTTATTGCAGGCAACATATTAGTGTATTTTGACTGTAATCTTGTATTTGTTTCTGTCTGTAAGAATTTGTATATTTATATGTATATTGTAAATTATATATTATAAATATAAATACAACATACATGTATATTATTCTCAAAATTATATCGTTAAAAAATATTTAAATTTTCAATTCGTTTTTTATTGATGCAATATTGTAATCAGTATTTGATTTTATATTTTGTACTTTCTTATCCGAACTTGCCCATACACTCTCATTTATACTTATATGTGCACCCATTGTTAACATATTGTTACTGTTGCTCGGCTGTATATTTGAATTATTTTGGTTTACATCGTACTTGTATATTAAATTACTTTTTACCGTTTTAAGATATTCCTTCGAATCAAAAGCGATATCTTTATAAGTATGTATATGTATCGTTGTGTTACAATGTCTTTAAAATTGTTCTTTGCATCGTTGCTGCAACAAAGTGTGCTGTATTCTACCGCAGCCGCTTCTATTCGCCTTAACGATATCTTAACGATATTGTCGATATATCGTTAAGTATTAATAAGATATCGATAATCTATCGATAATCGATAGTCACACCTCTAGATCCAACGCAGTTCAGCAGTTTTTTATACGTGGCGGCTTATGGGCAGCCGCGTCTGATCCGCGTTGGATCCGCTGCCGCCGCGATGGATTCGCAGCACTTTACTAAACGCGGCGGCTTATGAGTTTGTTCACATCAACGCGAAACATTTCCGCATTGGTTTGGGTGTTGCCTATAAAAGTCGTTCTTCGACAGTCACTCTCGGACGTAGTGTCCACTTGTGAGAAATACTATCAAGAACTGCTCGCGCGAGTTTTACTCTCAAGTGAACACCTACTTATAAACTATATAAAGGAAGCGGTTCAATCTCCTAGACACATTAAATAAAAGATATGTATTATGTAAGTAATGTCTTTTTAAGATTGTCGGTTTGTTCAATTGTAACTACGATCAAATAGTTACAATTTAATAACTATGGAATTGTTTTGCACAATTGCAATTACGATGTAATTGCGCTGCAAAATTTCGATTACAATTGCAATGTAATTACTCTCCACTGTAGTTACCCTGCACAATTACAATGTAATTGTCCTGCACATTTACAATTACAATTTTAATTACAGTGTAATTGTCCCGCACAATTACAATTACGATGTAATTGTCCTCCACAATTACAAATGCAATTACAATTACAATGTAATTGTCCCGCACTATTACAATTACAATGTAATTGTCCCGCACAATTACAATTACAATGTAATAGTCCTCCACAATTACAAATGCAATTACAATTACAATGTAATTGTCCTGCACAATTACAATTACAATTACAATGTAATTGTCCTCCACAATTACAATTACAATTACAATGTAATTGCCCTGCACAATTACAATTACAATTACAATGTAATTGTCTTGCACAATTACAATTACGAACTATGTAATTGTAATTGATCAAGACAATTACATGTGGCAATTACAATTGTAATTGTGGTCAACAAAATTAACGATTACGGAAAGTAATCTGTAATTGAATTACACAATTACATTTCAATCGTAATTTGTAATTTGTAATTAGATTACATTTTGCCCAACTCTGGTTTCAAGTAAAAGGCGACGACGAAGCTGGAAACTTTCTTTCCAACACTTGACGACTTCAGACCATGGTTCTAAGTGACTACTCAGCCAATTTATTTGTGCATTTTCTAAGCAAATAAAAATAAAGATTTAAAAAATATTTCCAAATTTAGAATTCCTTTTTTTTTTTTAAAAATGCGTGAAGTCACCATCAATAGCTATATTTTGCAATTGGGCTCTTTCTTTGCGATGACCAACTAGAAGTCTTGCTTCTCTTAAGCGCTGCTTGACATAATTATAGTGATGCCAGAGTTTTCCCGATGGTGGGATAGCTTTGTTACCAACTGTTTTGAAGGGTACATAGTAAGTAGCTGGATTTTCTCCTTTGAAAATATGTGCAATTTCATTGGCCAAAATTTCAAATCTTGTACTCGAGATTCTGATGAAAAAGCCATTTACTGATTATCATTTACTGATGATAACCCATTTACATACATCTATACATACATACACACATAGACATCTATGACCCTTCCTCTCGCTATAGTCTGATAAAAAAAAAATTGATCAGGCTTCTACTTACACAAATGTTTCAAGTTCTTCATCTGCACTAATACATTTTAGTGCATAATCCTTTTCTCTTGCAATGACAAGACGCACTAGCTTTGATCTAACGTTATGCGGTAATAACTGGTTTTGAACACTGACTTGTTTATATGCCTTAAATATTTATTTACCTATACTACTTTTTTGTAAATAGGTTTCTAACGCCTAGGAATTAATAAAGTAATTTTAATGCCAATAATAGCAAAAGAATAAAAATAATAATTACTAAATGATATGTGTAAATTAACGCCTTAACTTGTACGCTCGAGTTAATTCGAGCGCGCTAAACTGGCCAAACTGTGCACACTCGGGATAATTCGAGCGGCGTTGTATTGTATGCTACTATAATTTTTCACACCCGAAAATATTTTTTTTGCCAAGACAATGTTCTAAAGTGTGTTTTTTACATAAAAAGAAAATTGATTTTTTTTGGCCGGTTTTTTTAAAAAAAACTGTGCGTTAAGGGGTTAATGAATTTTGTAAAATGATTCATACGGTACTAATACAATTCGTAGAAGATCCACTGTCTGATACTTGTGATATGTCAAGATTTATCAACTCATAATTCGATGATGGCGCGAGTTCTGTAGGAAGCACTTCAGCTGGTGTTACAACAGTTAGAGACTCAATTAATTGAGGTGTATTCTGAAAGTATCATACATGTTATTAATAATATTTAATTTTACAGGCTATCCTCGTATAACGCGAAAAGTTGGACCGTGATATACCGAGGTCGTGTTGTAAGAAAACACGGGGGGGGGGGCGAGAGCGCGAAGGAGAGAGGGGTGGGGGGAGTGTGTGTATTACGTCGCAAATCGTGTACTATTAATAATGTTATACGAGGGTTACATCTGTTTCAATTCTTAATTAACCTCTATTAACCGTTGAAGCCAGTCATTAATTTACGGATTCTTCGTTACTTTTTTAATAAATAAGATTTAGTACACTTACATAACAACACATACCACTGAATATGTAATATACTATCAATAGAAACAAAACAAAGAAGCATACCTCAAAAAATATACACTCTCACGTACAGTTGTTAAAAACAGTGAATTTATGTAAACGTCCACGTGTATGTCGAAGCGGCTTGATAGGTTAAGAAATTTAGATATTTTAAACACTTATTTTACTAACGCCATCCAATTCATTGAGCCAATGTACCTCATAACACAGCAAACTTCTTATCAATCTAATTAAGATCCTCGGTGATTGACTGGCTTACCTTATCGCCTTCGACTTCCATACTTTCAAACTCTAATAAATAAATAAATCAACATTTCACGGAATTACATGTTTACTTACAAGCAGAAATTATATACAATGCGTTACGAAATGTAGCACGTTTCATTTTCTTAACGTGCTATTCTTCCTAAAGAAAAGATTAAACGTGCTACTTTCCGTAACGCGCAACGAAAAGTGCTTTCAAGAATAAGGTTAGATTGCACATTCAAAAAGTTAAGCGTCTATAATATAATGACTGAAAATGTAAACTGTAAATATCTATAAATATCAAATTATAAAAACTAAATTATACTTACAGTAAAACAAAAGCTGGGTTCTTCAAATACATTAAAAAACCATGCACAACGCCTGTCGCAGCCTTAGAGGTCCAACAGCCACGTGTTTTCCGAAAAACAAAACACGCTCTAGTTAAACCTGCGAGGACCTCTCTCTCGCACGTGCGCTCCCTCGCGGGAACGAATACAAATATACAAACAATCTCTTTCACTTTTTACTATATTGCATAGTAAAAATTCGAAAGCAGCAGTTATCATAATATATATAATGATTTTTACTATATTACATAGGAAAATTTCCATCATTATGTTGTGAATATTCTAAACGTGTTATCTGTTATTATTATATCAAAGTTTTTACTATGTACATAGCAATATTTACTATGTCGCATAGCATTTATTCAATACTTGGTATAATTAAAATTATTATAGATGTAGTAATAATAAGTATTTAAGTAGTAAAAATCACTAGAATTGCAGGTATGTCCTTCCACTAATACATAATATAGTAATTTTTACTAGAATTATATCAATATTTACTATAATGTTTCTCTCAGTGTATGCATCTGTACGATTTTGCTATGTGGTATGACGTTACTAAAGATAGACCGTCTGAAAAAACTGAATATTATGAAATCCGTGCATCTTTGTTTTTGAAAAAAAGAATAAGAGGCTATCTTATCAATCATTATAAGTACAATGTTCAAATCCAACCTGAGAATTATTATTTCTCATTGTTATTATTATTCCAACCTTGGAGAAACACCGACGAATTGAAAAATGGATTTAACACATATGCGGAAGCTTTTTTGTCGCTACAATCACAATTGACAGAAGCAGTTCAGTATCACGAACGAATAACGGATATTCAAGAAGCGCGTGATCATATAAAGGAAGAAATTGAAAAGAACGTGTTGAATACTGTGGAACAAGAAGAAAATGATCAAGGCGATCACCCAATAGAGTGTGTCCCCGTTGAAACTGTTGGTGCCATGAAAGATTTTAAAGACGCGGGAAATAAATTTGACTGTGGTGATCTTCAAGAAATGATTTCGGAATTGAACCATGATCAAAAGCGGATATTTGATAAAGTTACTAAGTCCTTGACGTCTAACGATAACATTCTCAGACTTTATGTGAGTGGAGAAGGTGGCACTGGGAAAAGTTTTTTAATAAAAACTATCAGACACTGGATCAAGCAGACTATCGGAAAAAACACAGCAGTAACTGCTCCTACTGGAATCGCAGCTTTTAATATCGATGGTCTTACTATACACCGATTATTCCAATTACCCGTAGAACATGGGCATACAGCCCAGTATAGCCAACTTAGCGATGCAGCCCTTCAAATTGTACGAGATCAACTCAAAAATGTTGCTCTAGTAATCATCGATGAAATTTCGATGGTTTCTAACGTAACTTTCCTGTACATACATTTGCGACTTACAGAAATATTTGATACTACAGATTCCGATGATGCTTGGTTCGGAAAAAAGCCTATGTTGCTATTTGGTGACTTACTACAACTTCCTCCTGTTCACGAAGAACCTGCTTTTATACAATTATCCAATAAGAGTATAGAGAAAAATGTTGGAGGATTAGGTTCTTATAATTTATGGTCTGCCTTGTTTAGCTATGACGAATTGACAATAAACATGCGACAGCAGGGTGATAATATTTACAAAGAGATCTTGTCGAGAATTCGGACCGGAGTAGTGACCGTTTCGGATACGAAGCTTTTAGAATCGAGGAAATTAAATTTCAAAGCGACAAATTGTAATGACCGATTAAAGGAATTAAGTGATTACATGCTTAATGTGGGATCTAATACGGTGTGTTTACTTCCCACATGTGTTCAGTGTGATGTTTTGAACGCTGCAATGCTGAGTCGATTTCCGTCCGAAGAAATCCATTTGATTGCTCATGATACAACGAATTGTGCACCGTACTTGAAAAAAAAGGTGTCAAAGGTACTGAACAATGACGATGATAGCTCCCGAACGGCGGGACTTGCAAGGGTCGTAATTGTTAAAGTAGGAGTGCAAATCATGATTAGAAGAAATATTGATGTTACGCTAGGTCTTGTCAACGGTACCATTGCTAAACTTGTTTCAGTTACACGAGGTGTTGATAATGACGTCGAAAAATTGAAAATTATATTACCCACGGGGCAAGAACATATAATAGAACGTGTAAGTGTTAAATTTAAAGTAATGGATAGAGCGTTCGTTATTAGAAAACAATTTCCGATTTGCCTCAGCTATGGTATAACTATTCACAAAAGTCAAGGACTAAGCTTGCAGAATGCTGTTATAGAAGCAGGTAATTCAATATTTACTTGCGGACAAACTTACGTTGCTCTTTCTCGGGTGACCACATTACAAGGACTGCATCTTATCAATTATGATCCATCTTCCGTAAAGGCACAAGAATCGGCTATAATAGAGTACAATAGATTGCGAAAAAAATATAGACCTGATCTTATGACTATTTCAATTTCTAAAAACCGCGTTTTCAATGTTCGTGATGCTGTTTGGGCAGTACCTAATTATAATGTATCCGAATGTCAGAATACTAATGATCACATCGTGGATACTAATCAATACTACGTCAGAGGTCTCCCGAATTCTGATGGTGTGTCTTGTTATGCGAATGCCACGATCCAATGTATGTTATATTGTTCATCAATAAGAGAAAACTTATTTTCGACTGAAAAAGCTGATCATATTATAAAAGTCTTTATGGACCAATATAAATCGGATCAAAGTCCAAACATAATATCATTACGACAAATCGCAGGAGAAAAATACGCTAACAATCAGCTACATGATGCAGCTGAGTTTATTACCTCTGTTTGTGATCGTGAGATTCTTATTAAGAATGCAGTACAACACGAAATTACAACGGTATTAAGATGTTTAGAGTGTAATTACACAAGTACTACTATCAGTACAAATTGTGTGGTACATCTTGCACTGCCCAAGATGTTAAAAAAAAAATCATTTGAATTTCAATATTAATAAAACACAATTTCGCAGGATGGAAAAATGTGAAAGATTCTTGCCCTAATTGTGATAATTCAAATTCAAACACAATGAAGAAAATCGATATAACTGCTTCCAAACAAATTCTTATTGCAAAATTACATTTGTTCGATCACGATAGTAGTGGAACAACAACGAAAGTGGAAAATTTCTACATCAAAGCAATACCTACTACTAAAATACAAATGGGGGATCACTGTTATAAACTTAAGGCAGCGATTTTCCACCACGGTAAAAGTATTGCCGATGGTCATTACACGAGTATGGTAAGGGGTAAGGGCACAGCGTGGGTATCCGTTGATGATTTACGAGTAGAAAAACAAGCTTGGCCACGAAATGCTAAAAATGCATACATATTTTTCTTCGAAAGGTGTTAATCGTGGTTGTTATTACAGTTCAATGTCAATGTTAAAAAATACGTTCAGCGCCAAACGCTGCTTTCAGCGCCATAAAATACTTCTGATTGGTGCAGGCAGCACAGTGATCGCTTCTGATTGGTGGAGAGCATGACTGCTCTTTGCACGCTCCACATAACCCCAATTTCTAATTTCTCTCGAAACATTCTCAAGTCCTCACTGTTCTTATAGAATCTCAGTTGTATACTTTGAACCAATGTTATCGCTCTTGATCTATTTAAATTAACGAATATTTATTCAGTTTAGTTAAAAAGTATAATGTATAGAATCTCAGTTATATACTTTGAACCAATGTTATCACTCTTGATTTATTTTTTTAAATTAACGATTATTTATTCAGTTTAGTTAAAAAGTATAATGTATATAGATTCTTTCCCCACAAAAACATATGTATCTGTTTTTGTTTTCCAATAAATCTCTCGTGGTCCCGTCTACTCCTAGCAGGATGTAGGTTGCCCTTGTTTTCGACTGTGCATGGTGAACCTCGCACAGTAATTCCAATAATTTTAATCTGTCCACTGATTCTTCCTCGTTCTTGAGAATAGACGATATTGCCATTCCCAAAGCTGACAGTCCAGAACCAGCTAAATTTCGGGTCTGCATAAAATGCTTGTCTCTTTTTTTAGACGACTTTGTAACTTTAATAGGCGGCATTTACATTATGTCACCAAACACTAATACATTGATTCCTCCAAAAATATCTTGGTTGTTTTTCAGTTCCTGCAAACGAAGATCAACAGAAGGCAATACCATTGAAATCTCGTCTATTATAAGCCAACGTATTACACCACTTTCTCCTCATATCTTCCAAGCGCTGCCCTATCAAGTGCCTATAGACAGTTGCTCTGCCTTTCTCAATGCCTAAAGAATAGGCATTGTGTAGGGTTTCCCGTGGAGAAGTCGTGCTGCTCCTTCGGTCAGAGCTGTTACCTCAACAAACACTGCATTCAATAATTAACATCGCCGAATGTGGTGTACTATAGCTTTTAGTACAAACGTTTTACCACGACCCGCCCCTCCAGTTATAAACAATTTTAAAGGATCACTTACATCAGACTGTTCTCTTATTTCCTGAGCGATTCTTTTGGGAATAGAGGTATACGGTGAATTAACATCGGCGCTATGTTTTAAAAGTTGCTCGACGATTTGTAATTACCCCTTCTGTGCTGCGATATGAAGTGAAGTTACGCCATCGTTGCCTTTAGCATCGACATTAGCACCGCTACTTAAAAGCAATTCGGTAATTTCAGCTTTATCTTTCTCAACAGCAAAATGCAACGGTGTACAAGCATCCCTAAACGTAGAAGCACACACAGATTTGTCGTAAGCTATATATTTTAAAATCTGCTGAACAATTTATAAATCTAGAGACGCCAAATTTTTTTAATAGATTTTTTGTGTAGAGTCGCAGACTTGAAAGTTGTCCGGAGAAGGTTCGACAGAGATGCATCTTCTTTCGCATAAGTTTCTGGAAATTTGTACCATGCATGTACAAAATATATATTATAACAAATTGCATTGCATTTAAATTGACAGATATTTTTATTATACCAGCAAATTGTTTTTAATTTAGAGTTTTTATGTAAAGCTTAAGAAATGAAGGGGACGCACAGGACTTAGATAAAAATGAAGGGGACGCACAGGCTTGGATAGAAATCAAGGGGACGCACAGGCTTGGAGGTTGTCCGGAGAAGATTAGATAGATAGACAGAGCGTCTTGTTTCGCACAAGTTTCTGGAAATTTGTCAAATAAGGTAAATCTACAAAATTTGTCAAACAACGTAGCATTAAGAATTATTAAGAAAATAGATTATGGTGGACTGCTTGCAATGTAGAGCAAGTCACATTAGTGAAGAAAGTACGCTGAAAACACATCTCCCTTGATGCTTTTCAATCTTTTGTGAAAGACATTCGTAATACTTTAATATAAAATCCACAGTAGTTGCCACGCTATTCATTAGTTCATTAATTTTTTCGATTCCCGTTATTTCAATTCACCAATAAACATTCTAAATTATTTTTATTCCAACACCAATGAATTGTGCGTTAAAATTTTTGGTTCTCTACGTTCATTTTCGCTGAATTATTACCATTAGGATTTAATTTAAATTTCCTGCAATAACTTCTACGTTAAGTTGTAGTATATAACTAAAATGTGGCTTTATAAATATATATATTTACAGATAATAGAAGCAGAAGGTGATGCACTGTGATCTACGCCAGACTATGTACGCACAAATTTGCAGGTAGAGTTTTGCATACGTAATTATTCATTCAATGATCTTGAGCATGTGTGATAAATTATAAATAATTAATAAATGTGTCCTATTTTTCAGTTAACGATGCAGACGAAGAGTTGACAGATAATAGAAGCAGAAAGAAACTTATCCTCTAACGTCACTAGGTAGGCTGCAGGGCGCCATAAACACGTAAACGTGTGACGAAGATAGATCAGAATTTATAATTTATTGGGATTTCCTTACTTTTTCCTTATTTTTAGCATTATCTTTGTAAAAAGAAGTGAGATCCCCATAAAAAACTTTAAAAAGTAAAAAAATTACGCCAAGTACATGAATTATCTTTGTAAAAAGAAGTGAGATCCCCATAAAAAAACTTTCAAAAAGTAAAAAAATTACGCCAAGTACATGAATTATCTTTGTAAAAAGAAGTGAGATCCCCATAAAAAACTTTCAAAAAGTAAAAAAATCACAAAAAAAGGATAATAATATAAATCACAAAAAAATAGAAGAAATTATGATTTATCTTTGTAAAAAGAAGTGAGATCCCCATAAAAAACTTTCAAAAAGTAAAAAAATCACAAAAAATAAAAGATAATAATATAATTTCACAAAAAAATAGAAGAAAATATATAATATCACAAAAAATAGAAGATAATAATATAAATCCCCCCAAAAATAGAAGAAAATATACAATATAAAAAAAGATGTGAAATCAAAATGAGCTGCAAGTACATAAAGGTGCTTTCCAACTGTCCTTAAGATGACACAACTACATAGACACAGCTAAAATGCTGTGTGCATACATTCCATTACTCATATCGCGGAGATTTTAATTAACCCATCAAAAAGAATCCCAATTAAAAACATTGTCGTAAATTAATTAATAGCTTTACAAAATTAATATACAAAATTGCGCCTATTATAACAATGGCTATTTATACCAAAAAATGTATTAAATAATATTAAGCAGATATATTTTTATTCAAATAAATATTTTAATACGAATAAATATTTTATTTTATTCAAAATACTTGGCGCTGCGAAACCGAGAAAATATCAATTGTCTTAGTATTAATTAATAATTTACAATAACTCCCTTACAATCTAAAATACATAAACATATACATATTACAAATGCAGTCAGATTTATTCTACATATATATATTTAACTGTAATATCATACGTAGCATATGCACACGCACACATACACACATTCACGAACGCACGCACAAGAAAGAAAGAAAAAGATTAATGCAATTTATACATATGTATTCAGTTTAGCAACACCAATTCGGTGAGCAGCGCCAAGTATTTTGAATAAAATAAAATATTTATTCGTATTAAAATATTTATTTGAATAAAAATATATCTGCTTAATATTATTTAATACATTTTGAATAAAATAAAATATTTATTCGTATTAAAATATTTATTTGAATAAAAATATATCTGCTTAATATTATTTAATACATTTTTTTGTATAAATATTGTTATAATAGGCGCAATTTTGTATATTAATTTTGTAAAGCTATTAATTAATTTACGACAATGTTTTTAATTGGGATTCTTTTTGATGGGTTAATTAAAATCTCCGCGATATGAGTAATGGAATGTATGCACACAGCATTTTAGCTGTGTCTATGTAGTTGTGTCATCTTAAGGGCAGTTGGAAAGCACCTTTATGTACTTGCAGCTCATTTTGATTTCACATCTTTTTTTATATTGTATATTTTCTTCTATTTTGGGGGGGATTTATATTATTATCTTCTATTTTTTGTGATATTATATATTTTCTTCTATTTTTTTGTTAAATTATATTATTATCTTTTATTTTTTGTGATTTTTTTACTTTTTGAAAGTTTTTTATGGGGATCTCACTTCTTTTTACAAAGATAAATCATAATTTCTTCTATTTTTTTGTGATTTATATTATTATCCTTTTTTTGTGATTTTTTTACTTTTTGAAAGTTTTTTATGGGGATTTCACTTCTTTTTACAAAGATAATTCATGTACTTGGCGTAATTTTTTTACTTTTTGAAAGTTTTTTTATGGGGTATATCAATCCCGCGCGGCACCAACAGTCAACGCGAATGCTAAGACTGCTAACAAGGAGAGTATTTTAGGTGTCCGCCTCCGATCATTTTGATTTTTGGATATGTTATAGAGGACCGAAAAATAAGAAATACGTGTTTTTTTATTTTTCCCCGTTTTCATATTTGGGGGGGGGGGGGGGTGAAAACTGCGTTCAAAGTTAGGGGTGAAAAATCCTTTTTGTGGACTTTTTGAAAATCTGGTGAGTCAGTCATATTTCGCATTCAAAGACACAAAATTCGTCCATTGACACTATTTCCCTATCTCTAATAGTTCTCGAGATATTCCACAAAAATGAGTTTTTAACCCTAACTCTGAACGCAGTTTTCACCCCCCAAATATGAAAACGGGGAAAAATAAAAAAACACGTATTTCTTATTTTTCGGTCCTCTATAACATATCCAAAAATCAAAATGATCGGAGGCGGACACCTAAAATACTCTCCTTGTAAGTAGCGCATTATACGCGGCTGCTGACTGTTGCTGGCGCGCGAGATTTATACATATCGTCATATCTTCTACAATTATTTATTAACCAGTGTTAAAGTTGGTGAAAATCTTCCTTGTATATTAAGGAAAAACTTTGTCGCTGCATGTATATGTACCTCAAAATTGCCTCGATACTTTTTATCGGTGAATGTTGAAAACCATGGGTTCTGCCCAGTATTACTTTTTAATTATATCTATATTTTTACATTTTTTAACATAAGAGTTTTCTGCATACACTTTACGGCTTCACTAGAGTTTTATGAAGTTATGTTTTAACTCTCAGAACGACCCGTTAATATTTACCCAACTTATCGCAATTTATGTTTAAAGAAATATTGACTCGTTGACTAGTACTCTCACCTGTACAAGCACCTTGGGAACGCCATTGGTTCCTACATTCCCCTGCGCAGCGTCAGGCGCTCTTGTTTTCCGCAATGGTTCTCACCCCGCTTGAAGAAATTAATTCGTCAGAAGAAGAAGGCGCATAGAGATTATAAAAGTACAAAATCGCTGAGTGACTATCTGAACTTCTCTGGACTTGGAACTCTTTGTAAGACACTCACCAAGTCAGATTACTCAGCCTATTTATACCGCACAGAATGCTCCTTGAGGGTTAACGCGAGAAATTCCTGGAGCTTTGTTAAGTCATAACACACGTAAAAGTCTTTACATTCGCGATGAACATGCAAAAGAGACAGCTTGTGTCGTATTATGAAGAGAATGCGAGGAAACGTAAAATGGCAACTGCTTTTTGCATGATGGTCTTCGCGTTTTATCATTCTCGATGCCCTGAACGTAGTGTCTGGGTAAAACATAGGGTAGCACGTAGGAAAAAGCAAGGTGTTCATATACCACCTCTTTCTAGGGCGGTATTCGCAGTCGCGTCTTGAGCAAATGCTTAAGCACGACCTCAAGATTATCTCAAGACACAACTATGGCGGCCTTCTTGAGCAAATGCTCAAGATGATCTTAAGCATTTGCTTAGAATAAGCAATTGCTTATATCTTATATTTGCACATTCACGTTCGGAAATTTTCGGAATAATTCTGTTAGAACAACCAATGATAGAAGGATATTCCGTTCGTTCCTTGGTGGGCGACGGAGTAGGATGCTCGAACATGTGTGAGTAATGCGTGTGAGCGTTGAGGTTATTTATTAATGATTTGCAGAGAAAAACTTTTCCACTGCCATGTAATGTTTGTTTTTAGTATAATAAACTAATATATAAACCCAACCACTAAACTGATGTAATATAGAAATAAAAACACCTCAGATTGTAGCGACTCCATTTAATTTTAATTTATTTTGTACATTATTGATAAGTATACTTGATATACATCGATAATAATATTGATATTAGCGACATTGATTACCCATAATAATATGCATTTCAATTATGAAATGAAAACATGAATGAAAACCTTCTTGCAGGTTAAGTAGTTCATCTCGTGGAATCTCGCATAATTTCGCATGTAATGACGTATGGATTTGTCTCAAGACTGTCTTGAGGTCGTGTCTTAAGCATTTGCTTGAGGAAGATCTAGTTCAAATAAGTAATTCCTTGTATGACGTCACATGTGTCAAAATAGACGATAAAACGAGGTTATATTTTCAAGACAACGCTTTACATATCTTGAGACCGTCTTGAGTGTCCGGAGTAGAGGGGGAACACCTACGGCAATGGCGATATGTGTGCGTGATGATTCAGTCACATGGTGATTTCCCCTCCACTCCGGAGATTTCATTCCCCGGCAACCTCAAACTGACGCCATTACCTGACAAAGGGCATGAAAAACTGCATTCTTTATTCTTTATCGTATCGATATGGAAGTGACACCGATAGATTCCTCATGTTTTTCCGATGAAATACATACAAAATTTCATATAATTCGGACTATTTTTAACGAAGCAAGAGTGAAATAATATAAATCAATTTTTCAGCTAATTTCCTTCATTATGCTCCGTTGTTGAAGTATGGTGAGCCACGGCGGAGGGTTATCCTCGCCATTCATCACGCGCATAACCCTCATTGCCGTAGGTGTTCTCCCTCCACTCCGGAGAATCTCCGGAGCTCACCGGTAACCTATTCTTCGCTGAAAAAATAACCTCGACGCTCACACGCATTACTCACGTTCGAGCATCCTACTCCGTCGCTCACCAAGGAACGAACGGAATATCCTTCTATCATTGGTTGTTTTAACCGAATTATTCCGAAAGTTTCCGAACGTGAATGAGCAATTGCTTATTACACATGTGACGTCATACAAGGAATTACTTATTTGAACAAGACTTTGCTGAAGCAAATGCTTAAGACACGACCTCAAGACACAACTATGAATCTAGGCGGCATCTTGAGCAAATGCTTGAGACGGTCTTGAGAATAAGAAGCGACTGCGAATACCGCCCCTAGAGCTTCAATTAGAAGATCCCTATGAAGTACCGCAGGTAAGAAAAACAATTAAATCGCATTTTGAATGATAATGTGACAGCATCATGGTAATTCACTGTTATCGGTAGGGATGGGATCAAGTTCAATATGTACTCACGAAACTAAGTCGAATACAATACAAAAAGTTCACTTCATGAGATTGGATTTCTACTCATAAAAATTGATGTTCAATTGCATGTACTTGTAAAGTACTCAGATCATAGAAGCTACTTTCGAATCCTTGAATGAGTATTTATAGGATTCGAATATGTACTTACAAGTACTTTGTCATTTGAAAGAATCGAATCTTGTAAAAGTAGTAATCGAACCCTGAAAATGTACATAAACTGTAAAAATTGAAGGAAGTCATACCGGTGCCGCAATTTCAAATATTACTATATTGGTTATTATTATATATTGGTCTGTAAATATTGTTCCTCAATACTTACAAATGTTAAGAGTATTTTGTGTATTTGCCAAATAAACTAATTGTTAATGATAATAAAGAAAACTAAATGTAATGTGGAATACTTGTACATAGGTAATTTTCACCGAAAACAAATCACGCACTTGTACCGAATAGAAAACTCCTGGTTACAGTAGGTAATCATAAAGGGTTCTACGAATCTATAAATGGTCAGGGTTCGATTATACTTGCAAGTACCGCTGACGTTTCTCAAAGTTCTTATAGAGAGTTCCAACCTTTCTCGTCAAGGTTCGAGTCTACTTGAAAGTAGTGTCTTTTTTCCCGAAGTACTCGTGAACTGTTCGAAACTATACAGTCAGATTCGAACCTACTTCCAATATACTTGATCCCATCACTAGTTATCGGTGTTTATCTATTTCGGAGATTAGACAACTGCTATGTTTTTGGCTAATGTCAGGCCTCTCATTCGAAATAGAGATACTCATTTAAAAAAGAGTATTTCGCCTGTCGAAAGATTATCTCTCACCCTGAGACACCTTGCCATAGGTAAGTCATATTTAGGACTAATATATGTCATTGAAATACCTCTTACTTTATTGTAACATGTATTATTTTTTCAGGCGAATCCCAAGAATCTTTATCCTTAAGTTTCAGAATGGGACAAAGTACTATTTCTGGAATTATAAAGGAAACAGTAGGCCATTTACAAAGTGCTGAAGGATGAATATTTAAAGTTCCCTTCATCACTAGAGCAGTGGAAGGCTGTCGCTCATGATTTTAATGAGCGTTGGAATTTTCCTAATTGCTTAGGCGCCATGGACGGCAAACATTTCGTTTTGGAGCATCCTCTCAAGTGTTACGAGCCGGGGCTGCGGCAACGCGAGAGGCCGGCGAGAGGGGTATTTCCCAAGGAATACGGTTTATGAATTTGTTAGTTAGAGGGCGGACGAACCTGATGCGAAATCAGGGAGCCGCAGGATTATCGGAAACGAGGACGAACCTGATGCAAAATCAGGGAGCCTCTAGGAGTGGAGTCACTCACGGACGAACCTGATGCGAAATCAGGGAGCCGCAGGAGGGTGATTATTCGTGAACGAACCCGATGCGAAATCGGGGAGTCACTAGGATGATGTTCACAGACGAACTCGACGCGAAGTCGAGGAGCTGTTAGGAGGTTGGATTATTCACAGACGAACATGGTGCGTAACCAGGGAGCTGTTCGGAAGGTGGTTGACTTACAGACGAACCTGATGCGAAATCAGGGAGCTGTAGGATACGGACGAACCTGATGCGAAATCAGGGAGCTGTAGGATACGGACGAACCTGATGCGAAATCAGGGAGCTGTAGGATACGGACGAACCTGATGCGAAATCAGGGAGCCGCAGGAGAGGTTAAACGTGGACGAACCCGATGCGAAATCGGGGAGCCACTAGGTTGGAGAAGATTCCTTGTTCTGGTATTGGATGCGAACGACCCTGATGTGAAATCAGGGAGTCGCGGGAAATGTTAGTATTGCCTCGAAACTCTTAATTAATATTTGATACAACTCGAGCGGTAAAGTTGTATCTGTGGGTGAGTGCTACTAATATTATAAGGATCGCTGGGTAAAAGATGGGTTTTAACGAATCTGACTCAATTTAGACGTGAACACCATTCGTGTATTCAATAACTAATTATTGTACAAATGTAAGTGTCGCGATTAAATAGTGTAGTAAAAGTGTATGAATTACCACTGATTTGCGCGGTGTTGACGCACTGGCGATGCGGGGCGTACGAGTGGTTATTCGGAGAAGCCAAATAGAATATAAACCGAACTCGCGGATTCTATGAGGTTAACTATGATTCCGACGGAGACTTTAGCTCGATCTTACTAGATTTAACCAACTCTGTACGAGCGTGACACGACGTTACTCTACGCGTAACTGTACTGCTTTGAACCTCAGAGGGTAGAAACCAAAGGGTTTATATAGTCCCAAAAATGAGTGGGGATTAGTTGGAAATCTCCATATAAGGAAATCCTTCGGGGTGGTCGTCGTCGTGTCACTCCCGTTCCCATGATCGTCAACCAGATGGTAGAGAGCACGACCCCCATTAGTGGTGTGTGATAAGCGAAAGGATTTTACGGCGTTTTCCCTTCGCAGACGCGAGCTCGAAAAACGGTTGAGAGCGGCGTATGGGAAGATTCCACATACGTAACACAAGTCTGGCTCAATGTATTGTTGCGAGCACCCGATGGATGGGAATCCACGGCCTGCTAGTGCTCGCGATAGACAGAAGAAAACAGCCAAGAAGAATCGCCTGTCAAGATTTCATTCTAAACCCAGCCGCCATTGTGTGCAGAAGGGCCGAATTCACATTTGCTGTTAACGAGTTTATAATTCCTTATACTTCTTTGTCTACAATACAGTTCATTCGTTCCTTGTGTTCTCCTTTTCTATTTGTGTTCCTTATTTCCGTTCGGATGTGTTACGATTGTTTTAAAAGAGAAAGCTTGGATTCAATGGATACTTTTTATTAGATTCGTGGTCGACCGTCTAGCCCGTGTCTCCTACAGGAAGTGTTCCTCACAGGCAGTCTTGCCAACCTTGCTTATAAAGCACTATTTACAACATTGACGTACATATTGCGGTCAAAAATCCACAAAAAAAGAAGCAGTGTGTACATATTTCGTATTCAACAAGTAACTACATATGCTCAACATCGAATCGCAAAGCATCGATGACTGTTGCTAATTTTAAACATTACACAGTTCGACAGCCATCTGGACTTGTCACATTCGTGCCTGAAAATTAATCCGCAAACCGTTTGTCGTCATCACCCTCAGTTATTGAGAAAATCGATTTTGAAAAAAAACTGAAAATTTTCAACTTTGAACATGTTTTGTGTCGAAACGGTAATAGTTATTCGGTTGCTCGTTGCGTCAAATTTTTCTATGAATTTTCCCGAATACAACGATGTAAGTTATTATTGCATTATGAACATTTAAATTTATATATAGTACTTATTAATGTATAGATAATACTAATTTCATTTATAGTACTTCAGACCGCAATTACGTTGCCGTGCCATCGCCGCACGTATGGACCGATATCGAGGCGACTGCGAACCGAGCGGTTTTGCGATATCTTGAATATGTTCTGTGCAATTGACACTTTTATAAAAAAAAAAATGCACTTTTTCTCCCCATGGTCACCATTTCGAGACAAATTAATGTTTCTGGATTTCCCTACGTGCTTCCATAGTTTTAGGCATGCAGAAAATAAATCTTTTTGGTTTTTTGCTCTAAGTCAAACGGTATAGCCGTGAGATTGAACACCGTGGAAAACGTCACTCCACAAGATCTTGCGTATCACGGCTCTACCGCCGCCATTTTATAAGAAAAAAAATACGATTTTTTTCCGGCGAGAGTTGTATAATAACAGGCTTCATATTAAATTTTCTGTTTATTTTATTATCTTCCTAAAAAAAATGCCGAAAATGACTGCAATTTTGCTCCGTCCAAGGTGGCCTAACCCCTTAAGGCTGACGTCTCATCGGGCGTTGAATGCAGGATTCCTAACCGCGGCCTAACCCTAACCGTAACCCGGGTTACCAAGGGTTAGTTCCTGTAACCCGTCGTAACCGGGACGGAGCGGGTTACTACATAGTACACAGAGCAGGTTAACCGGCTCGGAGCGGGTTACAAGTGATACAAGAGTACATTCACATTGTTTATATTGCTATCAGTTAGACGGGTAGAGTGAGTCTACCCTAATATGTGCATGCAAAATCCGACTACAATATAGTATATCGTAATAATTGTGTGCAGTTTTAGAAATAGTTTTTGGCGCCCCCTTCGGCTGGCGCCCTTATGCGGTGCATTACTTGCATAATGGGTTCCGCCGGCCCTGTCATTTACCATCCTCACAGCCACGTATTTAAGAAAATTAATAAATTCTATATTACAAGTAATGATCCTAGATCTTACGATAGCAATTAATCACAGACAATCATAAACAGGGTGTATATTTAAAAACAACACATTTTCGGGAAAGATGTTAAATACAAAAGTTTCTCGATTTCAAGGTTATTTAAAGGGCAAATACTACTTCTAAATTGACACTTTTATTATTATTTACAGATTCTTATTTAACCCAAAAAAGTAATAAACTTTTCTATCAAACATTTTTTTTATCGGATTGTACCTTACAATGGTATTAGATAAAACAATGAAGCTTTTATGAATCAATAACAATTACACTTTCCGTGTGACTTTTTTTACTCAACAAAGAATTATAGATATCGCTTACATGTGTATAATATCAACAAAATCTGTAAATAAAACCATGTTTCTGCTTAAACACACAAAGTTGCCCCTCAAATAATCTTGAAAACGCTAAACAAATAACAAACTAATTAAATAGCTGTACTTCCCTCTTAGAACCGAGAAACTTTTGTATTTAATATTTTTCTCGAAAAAGTGTTATTTTCGAGATATTTGGATGTAAACTGTTCAAATGAACACACCGAATAGAACAGTAGAAGTTAAAAACAAAATAAAAAAATTCTATGCGTATTTAGATTCAAATAAGTAGTTAAACGGACAACGCCTGTACCCAGCTCAAAATGAGTTAACTTGTTCCTGGTAAGTGTATTCAAAACCCTCCCATAGTAACCCGGTTACAGTTCGGGTTAGGATCCCTGAATTATAACCCATTACAAGAGCGGGTTACTCCACTACATTAGAGAGCCAAACCCGGTTAGGGTTACGGTTAGTAACCCTGGTTGAATGTGTGCGTACGCTCACACAAGCTAGGAAAAGCGTGTACGTATACGCGGTGTAATAAACAAGCCGTTTCAACCAACTTACGTCGCGGAATCGGCAAGAAGGAAGCTTTTGCGGGTATAGTTGCCTCCAGTAGACATCCGTGCAGGCGGGTCTGGTGCGTTTGAACGCTAATAAGCACCGTACGTTGAAATAATAATTAATTTATGACTCGTGTACTGGGACAGACTCGAGAAATGAAAGAATTATGCTTCAATGATTCTCCGTCACCGGCGCTGATGATATATTCGCGCCATGTACCATCAGAACCGGTGGAAGTCCAAGCTAGCCGAGAAATGTAGGAAAGACAGTTACCGATACGTATTGAGAGTCGTATCGCGTTGTTGCCACATTTCCCCTATTACTATTTTGTCGTCGGGAAGGCTTGAATGAATCACGGCGAAGCGGCTAGAGAACAGAGATGGCCAAAGATAATATCTGGATAAATTAGAATAAAAGTTCGGTTCGAGAGGCATACAGTGTTGCTTGCGGTGTATTTATTATGTAATGTTTTTAGTAACATACTGCTGAGATTTTCCAGAAATGAGTTGAAACTCGGTATAAATCAGTGTATTTCTAGAACTGTACTAGATAATCGACTATAAATGTAACATTGCTAATCTGATAATGCTAAAAATAATCCGATTTATACCGTGTATTTATTTTCATCTGGAAAATCTCAGCAGTATGTTACTGAAACGTTCATGCCGATACGATAGAAAATGTGAATGTTCTACATTATATTAATACAAACAAAATACACAATCATTAAATAGTTTAATATATTTTTTTATTTATTAGCGTTGGTATATAAAAATTTGCCCTCCCCCCTCCTCCACCCCGCAGCCGCCTCCACGCCTGCCTCCCAGCGGCCTCCGCGCCTTCCACCACCCCAGCCGCCTCTGCGCCTGTAGGTTAGGCGTTTTAGTACCTTTTTGTATCTGGAACAGTACCATAAAAATTACATTTTCATAAAATTTCATAACATAAAAAATATCGGACACAAACGAAATAATATTCACACCTGAGTTGGGCAAAATGTAATCTAATTACAAATTACAAATTACGATTAAAATGTAATTGCGTAATTGATTTTACACATTATTTTCTGTAATCGTTAATTTAGGTAGTTGACAAAATATTTTGTATACTTGTGTAATTGATTATACATTTTCTGTAATTGTTAATTTAGGTAGTTGACCACAATGTTTTGTGTACATGTGTATTTGATTACACATTATTTTCTGTAATCGTTAATTTAGGTAGGCGACAAAATATTATGTGTTGAAAATAATGTGTAATCAAATAAACAAGTACACAATATATTTTGTCAACTACATAAATTAACGATTACAGAAAATAATGAAAACAATTACATTTTAATTGTAATTTGTAATTTGTAATTTGTAATTTGTAATTTGTGATTTGTAATTTGTAATTTGTAATTTGTAATTAGATTACATTTTACCCAACTCTGAATCACACATATGCTATCACGGTCACATAAACTACATTCCACATAAATACTTGGTGTAATTCCGCCCTCATTTCGGGCTTCTCCCTCGCCTTCTCCGTCCTTTCCCCCTTTCCTTCCTGTGTCTCCTTTCCCTCCTGTGCCACCTTTCCCTCCTGTGCCTCCTTTCCCTCCTGTGCCTCTTTTCTCTCCTTCTCCTCTCCTCGCTTCGCTTCGTTTAGCGCATCTTTCATCTGGAAATAAATGTATTATTTTATGATAAATAGTAAGATTGTACGAACATACAGGGTAAATCTCTCGCTAGAGTCCTCAAAGACAATGCCGCCTATAAGCCGCGCCTCGCTGAGTTTCGTGGAAGTGACGAGTTCCACGTTCTGCATTTCTCATCAGATCTTTGCGAAAATGGCGTCAATCGATGTCGTGCCGATGAAAATGGCACCAAGCTAACTTCGTTAAAAATGGTCCGATTTCCATGACATTTGACATGATTTTGATCGGTAGAATGCCAGGAATTCATTAGTATCATCGCCATAGCGATTCGATGAAGAATAAAGAATTTTTTAACATGCCGTAGTGAATCTCGTCTCGGGCGTCGAAATCCGCGAAACTCAGCGAGACGCGACTTATTGGCGGCATCGCCTTTGAAGACTCTAACCAGAGAATCACTCAGTATAACAGTATACAATATAATACTTACGTTATTCATATTGTCCATTCTGTCTTACGTCCGCGTCGTGTGCGATCTATCAACGGATTGACTCCCTCCGCAACGGACTGTTTGCGTCGTTGCCTGGTTTGTAGACCGTCATTTATTTCCGAACGCACCACAGACGAATCTTCGGATTCACGATTCACGTTCACGGTTCGCGTTTACGTTTTTTGCAACGGGCACAAGGATTTTGAGTTGTGTTGCGTTGCGTTGTGTTGTGTTGTGTTGTGTTGAATTGTGTTTGTGTTTGTTGGTTTAGTGCAAAATGAGTGACACCCGAAATGTGAATATGCAGGACGTGCCAGAAGATATGGACAATAATTCTCCGTTTCGCTCGCGACATTTACGTTCGTACGCCAAGAGATTGTCGAAACGGAAAGTACATCGCCAAAAGAGAAGGTCTTTAGCCCTTCAGAAGAATCAAGACAGCGCAAAAACGGCAGACGACACTGCCGTAGGACAACATCCAGAAGATGTGGCCGAGGAGCGTATAGAAGAGGAACCATCAACATCCGATGGACGAAAACATACGCATCAAGAGATAATGTACTCGCCATCCGATGAAGATACTGATACGGTCAGTTCGGGAGAAACTGAAGAGGCGGTGGATGAACTGACAACCGAAATACCAGAAGGCACGGATGTAGAAAGCAACGAAGAAGAAAACTTCGTTGTAGAAAAAGTTGCGAAGAGCGAGTCGCAAGTACAATCGCGTCTCCTAAATAGCAACGAATAATGAATTTCAAAAATGTGCTTGCTCAATTGTAGAAAATAGGTAAGCATGCAAAACATAGGGAAGGCTATGGCATTGAACACCTACGAATAACTGGTGTGAAACGGTGTGGCTTCAGGAGCATCTTCAGCGTAATGTGCACTTTATGCCATTACAAAGCTGAAATCCGCAATCAATCGGACGAAGCCGATGAAGTGGATAGTAATCAAGGCGCCGTTAATGCAACAATTTTATGTGGAGGCAGTTATGCCCAGTTGGAACACACTTTTGCCAGAGTGAACATACGTTGTATTTCGAAGAGAAACTTTGTGAAGAATCAAGATGAATTCGTGAAGTCTGCGATTGCCGCTGCAGAAGAAGAGATGTTAGCAGCGGCTGAAGAAGAAAAACGTTTGGCGATTGAAAGAGGCGACGTTCTTCCCGAATCAGGGATCCCTCACATCTCCGTTGTGGCCGACAGAAGCTGGAAGAGATCCTACCGCAGTGGATGTTACGATTCTGCGTCTGGAGTCGGCGTGATAGTTGGCTATCACACCAAAAAAGTTTTATTCTACGGCGCTCGAAACAAAGTTTGCAGAATTTGTCGGATTGCTGCGAAAAACAAGAAAGAACCCCAAAAGCACGCATGCTTCAAAAACTGGAGTACATGTCGAGCATCGACTGCTATGGAAAGCGATGCTATAGTGGAAGGATTCAACACTAGCGTAGAAAAACGTGATCTCGTTTATTCTACTCTGATTGCTGATGGGGACAGTAGCGTACATAAGAAGATTATTGATGCGGACCCATATGAGACAGATTCGTGTAAAAAAGATTGAATGCACGAATCATTTGTTGCGAAACTTTTGCACAAAAATGAAAGCGATTGTAAAGAAGACCACATCTGGACCATTGAGACAAACTGTGGAAAGTAGCATTCGCCGGATGCGCACGGACATCGTAAAAGCCGCAAAGTTTAGATACAATCAGAATGTATCAATCGACGAGAAAACAAAGAATTTGTATGGCGACATACAGAATATTCCGAGCCACGTGTTTGGTGAACACAAAGAGTGTGCACAGCTAGAATACATCTGCGATGGAAAGAATAAAGAGAATGAAAGAAACATCGTTGCAAAATTGATGAATATTGGAGTATACCAGGACGTAACAGAAATACTTCGTCCACTGTTAGCTCGTGCGGAGAGTTTACTCTATCACACGAATAATAACGCTGTGGAAAGTTAAAACGCAATAATTGCCAAGTACATTGGCGGAAAAAGATTAAATTTCGCCGAAACAGGATCATATACCGGGAGATGTGCTGCTGCTTTCGTGGAGTACAACACTAACCAAGTGCACTCGCGATTAAATGCGGTAATGAAGAAGAAAACATCCGAGGTTGTGCGCCAAGTGGAAGAAAAGAAGAAGAAAGAAAAGGAAAAGAGAGCTGCAAAACAGAAGGAAACGAAGGCTGCGCGATATATACGCAAACAATTGCACTCGCAGAAAGATTCTGATAATGGGCAAAATGCACAGAAGCCAGACATGCCATCCGAAATGTATGAACTGGAGCTGGAAAAGCATATACATGCTATTGAAGACGAGACCATCGGACAAGCGAAGAACCGCAGATGGTTGCAGTATAGGTCCAAATTGTTGACAGCATCCAATTTTGGACAAGTGTGCCGTCGCCGACCTGACACGCTTTGCGCAAATGCAGTGAAGTCATTTCTGTATCCGAAGATAATTAGTGCACCCGCAGTGGAATACGGGAAAGAATGCGAGAAAATTCCTCGCGAAGAATTGAAGAAGCAATATACAGATATTGCAGAATGTTGAATTTTCATCGACAGCTGCATCCCCTTCTTAGGTGCTTCACCGTATGGAATCATCGGTCAAGAGGGTATTGTGGAAATCAAATGCCCCAAATCAGCGGAGAACTTTTCGCCGGAAGATGGTATTGAAGCAGTACCCGCTATACGGCTCATGTTCGCACGTAAAACAGGTATTTCAATGAACAAAGCGCATCACTATTTTTATCAAGTACAAGGCCAGTTACATATTACTGACAGAAAGTACTGTATATTTTGCGTTTGGACCCCGAAGGGTCTGAAATATATAAAAGTAGAGACAGATGATGCGTTTTGGAAAAGAGAAAAAATGGAGCCAAAACTAGGTCAATTTTATTTAGAATGCATGCTACCCGAATTAATAGATAGTCGGCACAATAGATGCATGCCTATTCGGGAGCCTCAATTTATATTAGCAGAAAGAGCGACAGAAAACCCGAAAAGCTTGAAAAAGCGAAAGAGGTCTCCCTCCGAAAATAGTAAAACTATTGTATCGGTCCGGCGTCGTACCGCGCTGTAAAGAGGGTGACTCTTTTCAGTGGTCACAAGTGCCAGAAATGGCACTTTTACTCGCGGATCATACGATCACGCGAGTCGGTCGACGCCGCCGTAACTTTCCCATGAAAGTGACGATGGAAATAATAAATTTGATCGATCCGGCGTCGCACCGCTGATTCTTGTCAGTGGTCACAAGTGTCAGCAATGGCACTTTTACTAGCGAATCATACGATCACGCGAGTCGGTCGACACCGCCATCACTTTCCGCTAAAACCAGACAACCGATGCGAATAATAGACACTCCAAAAAAAGCGTTTGAAAAGGTACAGATGGACATTGTAGGGCCCTTACCAACGACAAAGAGGGGTAATCGGTATTTGCTAACTCTTCAAGCAATCTTAGTAAGTACTCCGACGCGATCCCACTTGTTAGTATTGACTCGGTATCCGTAGCCATGGCTCTGGCTGAACAATTTATCAGTAGATTTTGGTGCCCTCGAACAATTCAAACTGACCAGGGGAGTAATTTTTACAACCGTGGAATAACAATTCAGAAGAAAAGCATGTACAAAAGTATTAAATTGAAATATACTTTTGTCCAAATTGATGTTTTAAAAAAATTATTACGTTATTAAATTTGTATTTAAACAACAGATAATTCTTGTTGATATAAAAGATAATTTGATGTATAGTTAGATAAAAAGAAAGCGTCATATGTTTGTAGAAGAATTATAGCATTCATAAATTTCATTACGATCGGCGTATTACACTTCGGTCATGTACCTTATTCAAATTGTATGCTTTGAAATTGCACATTGATTATACAAAATATTACATCCTTCTACGTATAAATAAAAACTATTGATACGCAAATTAGTATTGTTTCATTGACATGTTTCCTAACTTCACTACCCAACCTCTCTATCTTTCATTATTGCTATCCTCTTTTACGTTTAGCGAGGCTCGGACGCTAGACACAGCTCTCGTGCCGTGATCCTTCAAGACTTCCCGAAAGAAAGAGAGATCTCTGTGGCAACAGCGCGGCAGAGACAGAGAGAACAGGAGATGCGGCAACTATGCGTCAAAGATTCGTTTACATAGAGTACCTGGAGATGTCACCTCTGTACAACTTCTTTTTATCAACCGCATTAGTTTCATTAGGGTCCGTCTGTTTACAAGGGACGCTTCGATCGATTCGGACCATAACAAAAATGAGACGGCAGCCTTAAGTGTTCGTAATTTCGCTAGTCTCCCCTACACGAAAGAGAAAAGAACAAGATTCCAATGTATATTATTTCAGGAAGCGACGAAATTTACCACCCCAAGTGGTTCGCATTCAAGGCAATGCAATTTTTGAACGACAACACGGAACCCAGAAACACTATAAGCGTAAGTTGTTTCTCTAATTACTTTCTGATATTTCGTATGTGTTTAAAGTAATGCCTAGTGGAGGCGATGTGGATCGCCGCTGGGACGGGCCAGAGAAGAGATGCACTCCAAATAGTTGCTGACGACACGTGTATTGGCCGAAGTGATCGTCGTTGTAATATATATATATATAGAGCACGCAGAGATACAGAACGAACAAACACTACTCACAATACACGCACTTATCACAAAACAGAAATATATACACAATATATACAGGGCGCTGGGCGCGATGGCTCGAAGGGCCGTGTTAACAAGGGTTCAAAAACCGGTGGGTCGCTGGGCGACAAAGATTGTGCGTGATCGTGCATGCGAGAGCGTATCTTGTTGTTCGAAGGTGTTCGAGGAACTAACGGTCGGATTCCGGGAGGCCAACGTTCGTACCGTGCAAAAACGAGTGACGCGCGTAACCGTCTTGACGAACGGTGCGTCACCGTGTTGACACGCTCTCGCACGCACATTTAAATTCGCGCACCAGCTGAGCGCTGGAGTTCGGCAGCAACAGTATGCAACCAAAGATCGAAGTGTGCCCATAAGAATGTACTGGAAGAGAATTTTACTTAAAAATGAATTACTCAAATTAGGATGTAAAATTTTTTATTGCAACATGTTGCGTTTTATAATTAATTCTGTTATACATATATTGCTATTACTTTACTACATACTAAGTAGGTACATTAAGCATCCACTAAGGCCAATAAAACAATGCTAAATTGAGACTTATAATTGTAAAAGTCACTTCCACTTTTTATTGGCGATTGCATTAGTACATGTTTTCCGTCAATAGCGCCAACGCAATGCGGAAAATTCCCAATTTCCTCAAATTCATCTCATATTTTCTTTCATTCTTCTGTAGTCGATGGAATCTGAAAATTTAAATATTAAATGAATTTTATTGTTTCATTTTATTTAGACTGTCGATGTGGATAAAGCAGCAGATGCCGACATCCTTATCAACCCTGTCGACGACGACGTCGCGCCTGAAAATACCACACCACGGGCAAAACATTTTAAATCACCAAAACACCCGGTCAAGCGCAAAGAAGACCCCCGAATCGACGAAGCTCTAAAATATATCAAAACTGCCGTCCATAACCGTGATTCGGAGAGTGGCGACGGGTGCGCAGCATTCGGAAAATATATTGTTGCAAAATTACAAAAATTTGACGGCCAGAACCGAATAATGGCCCAACATAAAATGAACAATACTATATTATATGAAATAGAAATGTCTTCCTTAATACAGTCTTCACACAATCCTTTGCCACAGCCCAATAATACTCCTCATGCATCTTCCTCCACGTTCATACCACATAGTTCTTCCTCCACATTCATTCCTCATGCTTCTTCCTCCACATTCATCCCATATGCTTCTTCATCGACGTTCATTCCACATGCTCTTCCGTCCACATTTATTTCACAGTCTACAAATCCTGTTTCTCCACCTACACCGCCTACTACCTACACCGAACTTACTCCCGTTCCCAATAGACTCGAATCACCACATCCATCTCCATTTTCGCATAGTACCGATTCTACGCTAAACGCATACTTCTCCCACTTCTCCGACTCCGATAATTAAAATTATATTATTTCACATTCACACACGCATCTGTACCAAATCATAATTTTTAAAATAAATACTTGATTAACTTAATAAGACTTACCTTCACATAATGTATCAAACTCTCAATTATTGCTTGACACACCTCGGCTACGATTTTTTAAATAACATGTTTTGAAGTTTTAAACAGATATTATAAACTACATTATGAATCTCCGGTTGCAAGAAATCTTAAAGTAATTGCCAATTTTTCTTCGGGCGTAATCGCTTTTCTGTAGGCTTTTCTGATTCCTGAATGAGCGCCGCGCCCCGAACGCGCGCCGCGAACGGAATGCGCGCCGAACGAGCAAAAAGTCGGTGCGCGCCCGATGCACATTCGGGGTGAATGCACAGGTGAATACGCAGCTTTACGCTGAGCGGTAGTAGATCGCGCGCCGCCGTTGACTACCACTTAGGGATTGCAATACCGGTAACCCGGTTTACCGGTTTCTCGGTAAATCTCGAGAAATACCCTCAAATTTTTACCGGTAATTCGTCAAATTTTTACGAGTGATTCGATAAATTACGTATATCAATATAGCGCATATATGCGTTCGTTATTTGGGTCTACATCGTTATTAGTGAAAAAAACTTCAATTACTAATAAATACGAAAACCGAAGTACCTCATGAAGAATCAACTCTAAACCAAAAGAGAACTAAATATCTAAATCAAGTCATAAAAAAAATGGACGTATTTTCAAGTAGAAAAAGTAAGTAAGAGAAAATATATAGGTACAAATGGCATATGATTTCTTAATGATTATCCGACCAACAAGTGTAGAATCTGAGAGTGCTTTATGCGTGGCTGGATTATTTTGTACAAAAATTAGATCGCGATCAGGAGACCAAAGTTTAGACAAATTATGTTTTTTGCGTGCTTATTTGTTAAAAAAAATTGTAATATAAAAAATATTTAATTATGTATGTAGGATAAGATTCTTTTCATTGTTTTCGTGGTGAAGATCCATATTAATAAGTATTGTCAATAGTTACACAAATATATCTATTTTGTGTTATCTCATTTTATATTTTATGTTCAGAATAGTTTCATTTGCATATATTTATTATAATGCTCGATTAGAGTTCAAAAAAAGTTTTTTTTTGTAATGTTTACTCTTATATTTTCAATACCTTAAAGAATACCGGTAAATTATCGGTAAACCGGTTTTGATTGAAAATTTTACCGAATTACCGGTAATTGAAAAAGTCGGTAAATTTGCAATCCATAGGCACCACTGCCAGCACCGCGCGTTTTGCCAAACTATTTCGCTTCTGTATTGAAAACAAAACGTGACTTATCACTTCTGTTGATGCTTTCCGAATGAAAACTGTCTGCTGCATCGCGTGGAGTGGTCAGATTTTCTCCTAGACCGTTAGTTTTGGAAATAAATTGAAAGATTTCTGCAAAAATTGGTGCATTTCGGGTGTCTTTTTCCCTTTGATCGTTGTTTAAACATATTTAAATGTTCATAATGCAATAATAACTTACATCGTTGTATTCGGGAGGATTCATAAAATAACTATTACCGTTTCGGCACAGAAGATGTTCAAAGTTGAAAATTTTCAGTTTTTTTTCAAAATTGAATTTCTCAATAACTGAGGGTGGTGGCGACAAACGGTTTGCGGATTCGTTTTCAGCGCACGAAAACCTACAAGAAACGGCTATTGAATGTTACAAGTCCGAAAAAAAGTCAAATTTTGTCGAACTGTATTATCTTCTATATCCCAGAAATAAAATCTGAATTACATTTTTTATCCATTGAAAACTACGTACAACGATTGAAATAATCATAACTGCATTATAAAGGAAGCATATATAACGAAACGCGTATAGTTTGCATAACATATATAACGAAATTTAAAATTCCTACATTTCGTCTCATCGACATGAAAGTTGCAGGAACATGTTGCTGACATTTTTCACATGAAAATGAGTCCAAACACGGTATACATCGGATTATTAATTAATTAAATTAAATAATGATGAACATACGAATTGGAAAAGAATGAGTAGGACAAGAGGGGTAAGTAAAGTAATGACATGCGTCGCGGTGCGCATAGCATCGAATATGTGTACGTAAAGTGTCAAAGGCAGGTAATATGGAACATCTGATTTCAAAATCTTGTCAAAAGTAGGGGAATTTGTTTTTTAATAAAACTGACATTAGGGGATGAAGGAACTAATGCATAATCATATTTACATAATGAAATGTAAAAAAATCCAATTGTTTTGCAATTATAGTAAAAAAAAACTGAAACGAATGAAAATCGGCCGTTCGAAAAAATGGGTCCTAATATGGAACACCAAGGAAATTTGTAAAGAAAACTCAAAAATCTTTACTTTTTTTTTACTAAAAATGAAGACTTATTAAGTAGAAGATACAAATAAATAAATATACATCATTTTTGGAATTTATTCCTGCTTTCTGCATCTCCTACTCGTTGGGCACGTGAATAATACGTCGGAAGCCCCACATTCTTCGTATGCCCACTGAAAACTGCGAATACATTGGGTCTACATTTCATTGTCATTATTTTTATAATTACCATCGCGAAATAAGCATTCCGCATCATCGTCGTCATCGTCATTATCAACTTCATTTATGTTACTCGGTATGTCATGTATTACGTACACACATGTTCTGACAAGAAATTAAGAATTATACTAAGAACAAAGTAAATTTATTGGTAAACTATTGTTGAATAATCAAGAACACATATATTTAATGAAAAATTATATCAAAATAATACTTTATAACATACCTTCAGTACAATATTTAACTGTTTGATGCACTCTTCAGAATCTTTTACACCCTACGAAAAATATAAACGTTTCTCTTTCAAGGATGGATGCCCGACTGATGCTCAATAGTCAGTATCATCGTCTATTGTGTCTAGGGATCTAGTATACACGATTGCTTGAAGAGATCGTTATTTCTTTATCGAAATTTTACGAAGTTCCATATTACCTGTCTTTACCCTACCCTACATATTTGAAGAATATGAATAATACTGTATACTGTATTATATACAACAAAATACCGTGCTGCTGCTACTAGATCACAAACTGTAACTGTATACAAATCTGTACCATAAAACATAACTTACATTTCTCGACGCGTTTTATTTTTTGACAAAAGCTTTGCAGATAACTTGGGCTGCTTCGCTTTTGCATCACCCTTCAAATAGCGATTGTTCCTTGCATCTGCGGCTTCCTTCTTTGATTCCATGGCAATGGAATGATCACACACACTTATCAACACTACAGTAACGAACCACGCAGAAATGGAACAATTAAAAAATTAGGAATATTCCATATGTATCAATATCTGCGCAGTACATAAAAACCCGATTGCTTTCTGCGTCTTCACTACAGTGCAAACGGCAGAAAACTGATCAGCTGGCGTTGTCGCTGCATTAGTTACAGATGCTGAGAAGCAGAACAAAAGATAGTGGGAAAAGGACGGATATATGCGTTCTGTTCCTCTCTTTCTCATTTGGATTGGTGTATGCTGATACATTTACATAGAGTATGTACTTCCGGGAATAATTTTTGGTGCAGAAATGTGCACAGGAAATGATTTTTGATTATCCTGTGCATATACTTTTGACGTATCACCTTTGCGCGGTTGAACCTTTACGCGGGCCGAGACGTGTCGCTCGATTGTTGGTGCAAGTGAAATACAAAATATTGAGTGAGTGAGAAAGACAGTTTGGGCCCTGTCCAACGGTTTCAGGAAAGAATCGCAAGTTGTGTAGTAGGATCACCTACATTAGTGGTGGTAATCAGTGTTCACGGGAAATTCCCTGCGTAGTAGGATCCTCTCGTCGCAAGGAGGAGGAACGCATGCGCGCGATGACGCGGTGACGTCAAACCAATCAACGCCAAGACGGGAAAGGATGGGAAACGAAACGGCGTCACCATCAAGTCAAGCCGAGCGAGTGACGTGACGCTGTTTCGTTTCCCATCCTTTCCCGTCTTGGCGTTGATTGGTTTGACGTCACCGCGTCATCGCGTGCATGCGTTCCCCCTCCCTGCGACGAGAGTATCCTACTACGCAGGGAATTTCCCGTGAACACTGGTGGTAATGTGTGAGTGAACCGACGCCGGCGATTGTTTTCCGGCAACGCTGGCCCTTGAGGCTAGCAAAGGCTCGATGGTCAGATATACAAGCGACTGCCGAACAGTAAAGATCGTAAGTACCTTCACGCTTACTACTCCTGTATTTTTCACTATATGTGCCGGTTATTATGAAAGTGGTCTAAGTCCAAATTTTTCGTTTATTACATTTCACTTCTTTTTTACGTATTATATCAACATGATACATAATAAACGTGAAGTTCAATTTCTTTATTTTTATATTTCGACCGATGCCACTTTCGTAATAACTGACACACTTCTACATTTTACTTCCAACCTAAGACTGTATTTAGACATATTCCGGGTGAAGTTTCATTACCGTCATAGTATTTTTGTAATTTTTTGTGCAAAATCTATCGTGTGAACTGTGATTGTTGAGTGGTCGCGTGTTTCTCAAGCTGCGTATCGCCATTGCGAGGCTGCCTCGCGCGGCATCCTCGCAATGTCGATACGCAGCTTCACGCTCAGAGATTCGTGTATTCATTCTCACGTAGAATAAGAAAGTTAGGTTATAATTTAACCGCGAAATGTCTAGAAAAGGTATTAACATTCCTCCCGACGGAGTCCGCGACTGAGTCCGCGAGGGAGTCCGCGAGGGAGTCCGCGCAGGGAGCAGCAGACTCCATCCTCGCGCAATGAGACGAACTGGATGGAGATGGCCTTCCAGTATAAAAAGCAGTTATGTAAATACGTAGGCGATCTCACGCAAACATTTCTTACATTCTCATGAAAGTGTGAAAACGTTTAGACATTATTGCAGTAACTAACATAAGATTTATGTTTATTTTTCATATTACAGTACAGCGAGCTCAAAAAGGAGCTGCGGAAAAGGGTGTATGGAGGAGGAAGAGGTATTAATATTTTTTTTTATTTTAATTAAAAATGTTTTACTCAAATAAATGTATAGTCGAAAATCATATATTTAGTCATTCATTTTTGTATTCCAAGGCCTTTCATCGGGTCGACCATGAATAAATTTCTCGTATTTATTCGAATTCCCCATGATTAAATTAATTCAATCATAGCGCTTTAAATAAAAATTGACTCGGGTTATTTAAGTAATGCCCATCTCTGGTATTTTACCATATAATTGAGGCAGTGAGAGTAACCACGGACTAAACCACATTGTTTTTAAATTGATTTAGTAGCAATAACGTATTCTAATATGCTCTACTAATCATATAAAATAGGGGGGGGGGGGGGGAATTTTTAATATGGGTTAGTCCGTTGGTGCTAATATAAATTCGACAGCGATTTCAAGTGATGTATGTGTTACGGTAAAAGTATAAAATCGGTAGATTTACACATTTTCCAGTATATGTACACATTTACCAGTCAACCAAGCTGGTATATGTATACATTTTCCGGTAAATGTGTACATTTACCTAACTATGTACTTTTACCGAAATGTGTCACGGTAAAAGCGTTAATTTAGTAAATGTATTCCCAGCAGTTCCTAGTCAATGTATGCCTAAAATGCATATAACCTAACCTACAATCGTACGAAAATGCATACATTGACTGCATCACGCTTTTACTGTGGCACATGTATCCACCTAACGCTTCAGTTTTGATATGATTCCACGTTGGCAGTCCTGTGGGGATCGAGCTACCCCCTCCTAGCGGACTGTGCAGGAGTGGGGAGTCGTCGGGCTCGCGCGAGCGTTGCCGTGCAGACTAGGGCTATTCAAGTACTTGAATATTCGGGTAGCTTGAAATCCGAACCAAGCTGAAACCCGGTTTCCGAGCCGAGCCGAGTACCCGAATGAACCGAGCGGCTTGAAAAAACCGAGCGGCTCGGATAGAACCAAGTAACTTGAATTTTTCAAGCGGCCCGAATGAAGCGGGCGGCTCGAACAGAACCAAGCGGATTGAATTATTTCAAGCGGGCCGAAAGAACCGAGCGACCCGAAAGAACCGAGGCGGCTCGAAAGAACCGAGGCGGCTCGAAGGAACTGAGGCGGCCCGAATGTATGTCTGTACATTGTACGTCGAGCAGATAGGTTAGGAGATAGGTTATGTATACCTAACCCAATTATAATATAGACTGCGGAAGTTTATGTAAATGCATGTTTTTATTGGAATGACTTAAACAAGCGGGACTTTGACAGAACTATGTTGTTATGTACGAGGATGTTAAAAATATACTTTCGATTTTATACATTTTGCATATTCTGGATATACGTTGCATATTCTGCATATTTTTCATATTTTTTGCAGATACGGAATTTGTTTACAAATTAGCTTGGTGAACCACGCCATTCAAATTTAATAGTTTCATATGTTAAAAAGTTTAATAGTGTAATAGATACATATATATTCAAATGTTTAATAATTCAATAGTAGGTACAACGGCTTGATACGTATAATATATAATTATTACAGTACAATTATTAGTATACTACAGTTTGATAAAAGAGGTTAAATATATCCCCCCGCCCCCCGTTACCTTTTTCAGCATATTTGCATATTCGCGGCATATCATACTTGCATAAACTTCCGCAGGCTAGGTATAAATAAATAAATAGACGAATAATTTTTGAACAAGCAATATAAATAGACACACAATTTAATTTTTTTTATTTAATTAATGTAAGAACACGGTAGTAAACCGTTTGAATGAGGATGGGAAATATTTCTGAAAGAACGTATGAAATCACAAGAAATTAAATAAACTTATTACACACATATTTCATACATAATGTACGGATACTGCATAGTATATACATACTACACACACACACACACACACTATATTCAAGATATACATATAAGTTACTCATTATATACATGGATTATATAATATACACAATAATAGGCATACAATGAACTGTCGACCCTACACACATACCAGATACTATATACTGTTGCGAGCACCGGGTATAGGCCCGTGCATAGCCTACTGGTGCTCGCAGCCGAAGAGAGAAGACGGTCGGCCTCCGTCAAGAGGACGATCAGGAGGCCGACAAGAGAGAGTCGAGTACCGTACGTCCTAGCGTGCGGACGTACGGACCACATAATTATACGCACGAATAAAGTAACCGGTCGTTCAAAGAGTATCCGTGTGTCGTTATTCTAACCGTTGCGTCGGGGTGGCCGGTACGGGAAACGCCCCGGCGCAACAATGGTGTCAGAAGTGGGATCCATAGCCACGGATCCGAAGATACGCAAGGAGCTGTTGCGTGCGATACGCAAGGAGCTGTTGCGTACAACGCGAGTTCCTCGTTGAGGACCGAAGAGGATTCAGCAGCCGGAGAAGCAGCTGACCAGCGAAGGACGGGCTGAACAGCGGGAGCAGAGACGGCGGTCGAGGCCCGCCGACACCGAGGGACAGACGCAGGAACAGCGGGAGCAGCGACGGCGGTCGAGGCCCGCCGACACCGAGGGACGAATGCAGGAAATGACGACGGCGGTCGAAAACCGCCGACTTCCGAATAGCTACAAACAGTATGCGACGCAGCTGCTGCAAAGGAGGAGATCATGGCTGGGTCGGCTCTGGAAGCTCGAGAAGCCGACCTACGAATAAGAACCTGAAATTTGGTTGTATTGGTCTCATTATATAACGTAGAAAACGAGTATCAACAAACGCGACGAGAGAAACGCGAAATGACAGCATGAACTGAAGTTGGCTCTTTCACGGGTAACGAGCAAGAGTGACGTTTTGACACATTGACGTTTGACATTGACGTTTCGAATCCTCCTGTGACGGAGAGAACGTTTCCGTGGAGAAGTGTGAGTCGTCGAACGCTATCCGGATACAACACTCAACAATGCCGATTCAACTTGGAGCTGCAAAGGGAATCGAGGGACTCGTCAAGCTCGGAGAATCGTCATCAGAAGAGGCCTGGTAGGACGCTATAGAGGGAGCGTCGGAGTGTTGATGGTGGAGGTGCGACTTCGGCGGAGACGCAGGGACGTCCGGGAGTACACGGACCACACCAAGGGTGGGTGTACGGCTCTGGGTGACGGCCGGGGGTCCATGCAGTCGTGTTGCTGGCGAGCGGCGTCCCCAGGAGTGCGACACCACCGAAGCAACGCAGAGACGCCTAGAGTGCGCGAAGTTGCTGTGCTGCGACGAAGGGAGTTCGAGAGCGAACATCGTCGCAGAGTGGCCGAGTGCGAAGTCACGACGGAGGGAGTTCGAGATCGAACACCGTCGTAGGGTCGCCAAAACCCGAGGGACGGAGTCCCGAAGAGTTGAGACGTTTAGTCGGGATGGACCGTTCGCTGACAGAAAGAAGTCTCTTGCTCGAGGAAGGTCCTGTAGACGTCAAGTGACTTTCCCCGCGAGGAAGGATGGCCAAGGGAAAGCTGAATGGAAAGTGTAAGATTAGTTTTAAGCTAATCTGGTGGCCTGGGCTGCGTACGCAGTCCAGCCCCCGCCTCTTTACGCAGTTACAGGTTCACGAAACCCCACGACGAGGGACAAGGTGTCGGGGGACTGCTGCCGCAGCTTGGATGCGGCCCCGAATTCCCTGAAAGTGCCACAATAGCGTGGTCCGCAGCGGGGTGCGGACATACGTGGAACCACCCCGTTACCCTCCTGGTCGGGATCCTGGCCGGGCAATGTTTATTGAGGGGTCCCCCCCTACGAGGTGGACAGCGGACGGGAAATGGTGTCCCCAACCACCGGGCGGACGTGCGACACACGGATCGGTCGGAGGGGACATCGCGGAGACGGGACCGCTGACGAGCTGCAACGAGACGGTCCCCTGGGGCAGCACCAGAGGCCAAGAAGAGGAATGGGGCCATCCGAAAGTCAAGGATGGGAAAACTGGAGGCGAGGAAGAGAGAAGAACGAAGATGGGCCGGGAACTCAGGGCGGATTGATCGGGGAACGGGCCGATAGCATGCTCATGAGTGTGACCCCCTGCTTTCGGGCCCGTCTCGCCTGTCCGTCCTCCCGGTTCTAGCCGGCCCCAATGAATTCTCTCGTATGTAAGAGAATGTTAACGCCTTCTTCTCTCTTACATGATCCGGACCGCGGATTGGAGTTTCGATGAGGACGTCGGAGACGAACTTCCGGAGGAAGGAGCTGTCCGGAGCCAAGGCTTCGACAGGCAACCGAAAACAGGATGCAGCGTCGGAGTGGTGGCGCCGCATAGGACGTTCCAGGGTGAAGACGTCGCGGGATAAGGAGCTGAAACACCCGACGAGGAGACGGACTGGAGACTGGAGTTCGTCGACGCTGCAAACCTCGTCACAGGACACACGGAAGAGGACGAGAACATCACTGGAATTACCAGAAGACGCTGGACGAGGCCCCAGGATGCTTCATCGCTGGGCTTCCATCGGGGGAACGCAGCAAGATCGTCGTTGGAGGGCGGAGTCCCAAGAACGTCGCGAGACCCCCGAGAAAGGAAGAAGACATCGTTGGAGTTCCAGAAGACGTCCGACGAGACCGGGATGTTTCATCGCTGGAGGTCCCACCGAGAGAACAAGAGACCCCCTCAACAGCCCATGTACCCACGCCTTGCTCAGGGTTTTTGGAGTGGTTTTCCCCTGAGCGAGAAGGCAAATGCCGAGGCGGAGGTCTGAAGGAACCACCGAACTAATACGACCACGCCTTCAGACCAGGGTACGGAGATTCCGAAGAGAAGGCAACGCGGTCGGACGACCGCTTTTCGAGAGGAGGGAGTAGTGTTGCGAGCACCGGGTATAGGCCCGTGCATAGCCTACTGGTGCTCGCAGCCGAAGAGAGAAGACGGTCGGCCTCCGTCAAGAGGACGATCAGGAGGCCGACAAGAGAGAGTCGAGTACCGTACGTCCTAGCGTGCGGACGTACGGACCCCATAATTATACGCACGAATAAAGTAACCGGTCGTTCAAAGAGTATCCGTGTGTCGTTATTCTAACCGTTGCGTCGGGGTGGCCGGTACGGGAAACGCCCCGGCGCAACAATACTATATTTGTTTGACCATGCGATGACCTTGAAAAGTCCTGCAAAGGTCACGTGCCGCCGGCATTAGCTTTACCACAGACGAGGTATAGAATAGACCTATCACCTTATGGGACTTGGTGTCACCACCCAAACTGTGTTACCGACCCATAACTCGAGGACTGAATCTGGCGGCCTCTGTTCATGAACAGCGTCCAACTCCGGAACTACTCTGAAATGTGTTGAAATGCTGAAAGGTGTGTGCGTGCTTATATACGTGTGACTTGTTCAGAGTGACTGTTCGACATAGAGGGCAGGCTTTCGTTACGCTACGCTTTGGCTCGGCTTGTCAACGACTCACGTGGATTCACGTGGATTTTTCTCCGAAAATCTATTTCGGTGATCTGAAGACTATATGGCGCCGAAATATGGCTCTTCTTAAAAGCTTATACAAACTATAAATTGCAAGATGACATTGATTGTTAGTACTTTACGTGTTGTGGAACACTTAACTAACATTTTCGCGTGTCATACGTCGAAAAATATTAAAAATTGACGCTGTTACTGACATTCCCGCAAATCTCCGCACTCCGCGCATGTCTAAATAGACGGTGCCCATCCGACGACACGTATACATCATTGAGAACAAGGAATCCAAACGTTTTTGTAAAATTTTGCATTCGTAGTTTTCGGAACCCGAGGATATTTTGCAATAGTTTATTTATTACTTGGGAACGGTGGATTAGTAGTTAAAACTCTATGTTTCGTTTCAAATTGATTGGCCGTTTCCCCTTATTAACTATTTTATGGATTTAAAAATTGTAAATAGTACCCGAGCGTATCGCTTGCGTTAAGGTCTGTTTTGATTATTCCTAGATATGTACATATGAGAACACAGCTATTGTACTTTTTAAAGCACAAGTGAAAAAAAGGTTCTGGATTTACGGACGTCGCGACTCGCGAGTGAGATGAAATGGGAGGGAATAAGAGAGAATGAAAGCAAGTGAGAAACGGCACGAAGGTCTTTTACGCGACAAACGATCATTCTGGCAGCGGCAACAAAGTATGATACATTGTCTTCTTGCGTTCTCCGTGCGCCTGATTTTCGCATGTCGATGTCGGTCCACGGACGAGCTATGCCTAAACGCCCGTATTGAAGCAGATTTCACTTTCTTCTATAAATTCTGCAAATGCAGTAATCAGTAGCTAAATGCGGAAAACATGTATATACAGTGTGCACATGCTAAGGTAATTGTTAGATGAAATTTTTACATTCCCTGTTTCGTCTTTATTCGAGCATTTATGGAAAATTAGTGACATTTTTTTAATAAAAGGAAAATCAAACACGACGTCATTGGGACAAATAGGTATGTACATATGAGATGGTGCTGAAAGAAACGAACTGTTTTTTATATGAAATATGCCCTTTTTATTTATTTATTAAAATCTAATGGACACTGCTTTCGGGGATGAATCTACACTTCTGGTTCGGTGGACATTTGTAAAAAGAATTGCCTCAGAATTGGCAGAAATATAGCTGGGCTTCGAAATGAGTGTAAGTTCTAAAAAAAAATTCTAACTTCGTTTTCCTGGGGTGCGAGTTCAAGTTCATGTTGCACGGTTTAATTTTTTCATTAGTTTTACTCTTTAAAATAATTTTTTAGGGTTTAATTGTTTTTTCAATGTACCTATATCAACAAAAAACATGCAATCAAAGCAGAAATGTATTCTTCAGATACCGTTCTTACTAGTCTCCAAATATACTTTAAATTCTAATTGTAAGTTATTTAAATAAATTTTTACATTATCACTTAATGGAAGAAAGAGGAGGAGGAAGTATAAGTAACGGATTCATGCGCAATCGGGGTAATTGTAGGAAGGGCGTCGTGTTTGGCTTTCCTTTCATCTGGAAAATTTCATACAATATGTTACAAATACTGTGATGAAAATAAAATAGAAAATATAAAAATTTCATTTTTCAATAGTATGGATGATTTTGTCTAACACGCGTTCCCGCTTTTGGCTACTGATCGCTACCTGGCCGCGCGAGCGAGCTGCGGCACGAATAATTTTTTTCGTATAAATAAGCGATCAGGCCCGCCGCGCACGTGAAGGATGCAGTATCAGACGCCCGAAAGACGAGAGCGAGACAATGTATCCAACGCATCGTCTGTCTCACGTCTGTCAGCACTCAACCGATGCACCAAACTCATAATTACTTAGGACATACATACATACAGATGTACATACTTAAGAATGTTAGAGACGGTGCAATTTTAATTGTTAACATCCTGTCAAGTTCTAGCCATCTGCTTGCAAAAAGTGTTATTGGCATATTTGACTTGACAAGTGCTACGAACTGGAAAAGATTCGTTAAGAGCAAGCGCCTGATTTAGCGAGCTCTGCTTGCAAGACTTGATTTTTACCTTCGGGTGCATCGCGTTTCTGGGAACGGCATTTGTTTTAAAAAGAAAGACGAACTTTTCGGGGGCCCGGACCTCAACAATCGATGAGAAAAATGCCGCATTTCGACTGAACGTTCGCTATCGTATTATTTGTTGGGCTTTAAAAAAATGTTATTATATTACTTCTCTCTGTACCAATTTTTTGCCGTACCTTCCTCATACCAAACTGCGTCGTAATTGGTTTCATTTTAGTATAAAAACCTGACATACAATACAGATCTTTGCATAATGATGAAAAAATATAAAAAAAAAAAAATTTTATTAGAGGATAGTGCATATTAATGCCCCTGTATTCCTTCCAAGCGCCGACCAACATGTTGTCATAAAGAGTCGGTAGCTTCTGAACAATTTTAGAAACCTGTGTAAACCTGATACCTATATTTCCATATTTAGAAGAGTGATAGGAACTAGAGGAAATACTGTATTGAGTTGTCTCAAGCGTAAATGTTGTAAAACGTTTATATGTAAGACCGACTCGAAAAATCCGATCTTACCATATTTTATGGCAGGAAGAAAGTCAGAAAAGCATGTATTTAGACGCGTAATATGACATTTTTAATAGTTTTCTTAACAGGTTAGTCAATTGAATGTCAGGGGGGCTTAAACTAATTATTTAAAATTTTAAAGACTGTTCTTCGAGATATAAAATAATTAATTATGGCTATAGTCCCTAGTAATAATCGCACTAAATATAAACAATTTAATGAAATAACTTTTCTCCCACTTGGGACCACAAGTCAATTTTCCGCGGAAGAGAAAATGCGCAGGCTGGATGCACGTGATTATTATGTGGTCCTCTACTCGAAATGACAGAAAATATAACCTATATGCTATAACCGACTTCATAAATATTCCGTTGCGGCGTAACAATAATATTTTGGAAGGATGTTAAGCCATAAAAAGTTCACAAATGTAGCGTAAAAGAACGAAATAGCGAATAAACATTTATTCGCATATAGCATATACATAGGTTATATTTTCTGTCACTTTGCGGCGCCAACCATATAATAATCACGCGCATCCAGCCTGCGCAAGTGACAGAAAATATAACCTATATGCTATACCCGATTTCCTAAAGATACTGTTGCGGCGTAATAATAATGTTTAGGAAGGATGATAAAATGTTCACAAATGTAGCGTAAAAGAACGAAATAGCGAATAAACATTTATTCTCATATAGCACATACATAGGTTATATTTTCTGTCACTTCAAGGACAGAAAATCCGCTACTGAAAATGCGCAGGCTGGATGCGCGTGATTATTATATGGTTGGCGCCGCAAAGTGACAGAAAATATAACCTATGTATATGCTATATGAGAATAAATGTTTATTCGCTATTTCGTTCTTTTACGCTACATTTGTGAACATTTTATCATCCTTCCTAAACATTATTATTACGCCGCAACAGTATCTTTGGGAATTCGGGTATAGCATATAGGTTATATTTTCTGTCATTTCGAGGACAGAAAATTCGCTCATCGAAGTGACAGAAAATATAACCTAACTAAGAGACTGTACAAATGCTTATTACGCATTGTATTTATATAATATTTCTGATCGAAATTTATAGAAATACGTGCAAATTATGCTTCTATCAAAATTTATTAGTAAACGGAATTATACAACATGTTTCTTCAAATTAGTCGTAACATTCAGGCCGTTTTAGATTTTAAATGTTTCCGATAAGATTTAGTTTTAATTCCTATCACGCGTAGCATTACAATCTGTTTCAAGACTTCACCGGTAACGATGCATGCGACACTAAAATGGTAAGGGGGTCCTAGGACCCCTCAAACCGGTGACACAAAAATATATTGGTTGATAGGTCTATTCTATACCTCGTATGTGGCTTTACCCGATGTACACCGCGGGGAGGTTGCTCGGTCGGACTTTGTACATCATGGTGGCTCTGAAAAGAGCCGATTTTGTGCCACGTAGACCTGCTGCAACGAGATAAACACAATTTCAGGGATTGCTAGATAGTTAAAAGTCAATGGAGTTCGTACATCTCACATTAGTAAATTAATAAGGTTTCTTTACACTTACCAATGTTATTGGCGCATATTCGCCGATAGAAAGCACATCTGTTCTACTCTGTGTGACAGGAGGCATGAGCGTTTTTCCGTCACTACGTTACCGGCACGCGAAAATAGCCTCTCGCTATACGCCTGCGATGCCGGCACGCCCAAAATATGATGTGCCACGTAGGCCAGTTTTGGGAATTTCGCCGCATTGTCCCTCCACCACTGCAGAATACACGTTTCTTTTAGGACAAGTTTTTCATCCACGTAACGCTGAATTTCGTTGTCAATAGTGTCGGTGGGTCTATCCACTTCGTTTCTTCCAATATCGTCAAAGAAATCCATTAATGTTCCAGACGTTCCTGGCGCTGGTTCTGTCATAGAAACAAAATATATAACGTACAACATTGAACACAGTATCACATAATCTTATTATTGTTTCACACTCACCTGACGTTTGGTTCGACAGAACATTTCCCCCACCCACATCGCTTACGTCCGCGAGGTACTCGGTCGCAACCGAATACAGGACTCTGTGAGCCGCCAGTTTCTCGTCTGTTGACAATAGACGGTCTTTGGTGCGAGGGTCCAGAATCATTGCAAGTATTAGCGGCTCTGAATTGTTAATAAAACTAAATCTAATGTTCAGTTCTTGTAATAAATTTTGTCGAAACTGCGAGCTATTCGTGTCGGCCGTTTCGTTAATATGTACTGGGCTGCTTAACCTTTTCCGTATGCCGTATATAGATGGTATGTAACGGCATAGCGTTGGCTCGTTTTCCCGAGTCATTATTAACGTCGCCTCTTTAAAAATTCTCAATGATTCGCAATACTGCTCGATTTTGGACCACTCGCAATTTGTCAAGTGATCCGGCGTTCGTGGCTCACAGAGGACCGCATCAAGCGCACGTTGTACCTCTAGTAAGCGACTGAGCATGTCGAACTGGGAGTTCCATCGCGTCTTCACGTCGCAAATTAACTTCAGGGGCTTCGAAGCGGGAAATAGTTTCGTCTGCTCGACTTTCAGCCGTTCCGTTGCCGATGTTGAGCGATGAAAAAACCCTACGATGAGTTTGCATCATTTTATTATTTTCAGCAGATCAGCGGAATCGTCCACGCAGTCCTTTATGACCAACTGAAAAAAAAACTCGTTGCATTAAACATAAAATGTTAACGATTTATTATTCATTTTTTGCATTTAAATATCTCCTGTTTATTTACCTGCAGAGTATGAGCGTAGCAAGGGATACGCTCCCACGTATCGCACAATTTTATGGCCTTTGCAATGTTCGAGGCGTTGTCGGTGGTAAAGTATAATGTGGATTTGGTCTTATCCAACCCCCACTCGCTCAAAGATTTCTTTATAATTGCGTGTATATTCTCGCTCGTTTGCGCTTCGGTCACGCAGAGGATGTGAAGCGTATAGTTATTTAATATACACTTATCATTAATATAATGGACCGTCAGCGACACGTACTTCTCGAGTGTCCGCGACGTCCAGCCGTCCGTCGTGAATGCAAACGTACGTTTCTAATCCAAAATAGTTAAAAGATGTGTAAATCTTAGTATTTTGTTAACACTTTGTATACTAAAGGGTTCTCCCGTTGAGTTCAATAATAATAATAATAATAATAATAATAATATCTTAAATCGAGTCAGAAACGTGTTTTAAATATCACATAAAAGATACTGACAAATTTAACGAACATTGGAGAAGTTATACGTACAGATTTGACATCCTCGCTGATTACGTCCTGAATTTTCTTCCGTTCGGCTCGGAATATGTCAGGTATCATTTCCTCGGCGAACGTCGCACGGCGGGGGATCTGATACCTCGGCTCCACAACCTTCATCAATTGTTGAAAGCCTGTGTCGCTAACCATGGAGAACGGTTGACAATCCACGATTATCATGCGGGCAATTGCGCTAGTAATTTCCTTTGCTCGCGGGGAATTTTTTTCGAGCATGGGCATTTTTGTATCATCTGTGGACGAATTTCGCGGTATGAGTCACGTGGTTATTTGGAAATTATGTAATTGTTCAAAATAAAGTTCCATGCACTAGTAGGAGCATAAATAGTTTCTTACATACCGTTTTCATTGGTATTCGCCACAACCGCGCTGATCTCATTCACCGCTTCGAATATCTCGCTGTGTTGGCTGGTCATATGCCTTCGAAGGGATGATGTGCCTCCCGCCTTCGTTTTGTACGTTTTTCCGCACGTGTTGCACGTGCTCTCGTGCCGATTTACTTTCGTAAACCACTCCCACACGGAACTGCGGTTCCTGCGGGCCGGTCTGATGTCGCTGAGGTGATGAAGGAGATGTCCCTCGCTTTCCAACATCTCCGTCACTTCCATGCTCTCGATTTCTTCGAACGCTGCCATTTCTTCAATTTCACAGTGCACTGTGCTAACGCGATCGTTGCCAGAATGGTGGATGCTTCCTCGCCGCGTGGCGCGCGAATTCCGTAAGTCCGATAGTCACTTGTCACTGGGTTGCCATGCCATCAAACAACGCTTGTGACAAGTATTTTCATATTTTTTAAATCCAACTGTTATTGTACCCTAAAATCGGAAAGAATTTATTTTCACACCTAATAATCACCAATAAATTAAAGAAAACTCACACTTTCGGACATTCCTTTCCTTGCTTTCCTTCCCTTTCCGGAAACCTGTGTCACTGGGTCACTGTACCGATCCTGGTTATCGGTGGACGATAAGATTTATGGTTGGGTAGCGCCCAGTGCTCAGCTGATCACACTGCGTCCGGGTTAATGTACCGAATATTCACTTCACTGCACGGCTACTAACACTGATCACTGAATTTATTTTTCACGGAACGTGTTGTTCCTACGTTATAAAAATTGGTGGCTGCGAAAGGGGCCGATTACTGTTAATTACTGGGACGAGATTACTACTATTACCCGGCGAAAAGAAAACTCGTGGCAGACTGTCTCGGGCTGTGCAGTCCGCTGCTGTGACGATTGGTCGAGTCACCTATTTGGGCACACTTTTAAAGACGGGGCACACGTATTTTGGTTATTGGCTGAAGTTGCCACATACATTGTCACACCGCGCGACGAAGAGATCGAACGAAACACATCGAGACCGAGTGGGATAGAGCGATCTGTAGCCTACGCTATTGTTTTGTTTTGACGATCGTCGGTCAGATCGCTCTATCCCACTCGATCATTAACCTGAAAGGCCTGACAAATGTATACTTTAATTTAATGGGAAACGTTTCTCTTACAGATAGTTCAATCTGGACAAAGGAAGATTATTATAAATATTTACAATGACAAAAAAGCTGAATTTCCGGAGATGAAGTACAAAGAAATGATAAAATTAGTGGGAAATATTGCGGTGTGGGATATATCGTACCGTCGTCGAAACTTTAAAAGAATTTAAAAGGACGGGGATCGTGACTTCACCTTCGAAGAAACGGGTAAGGCCCGATATAATGCAGAAGATGTCGGAAGACGAAATTGGAGCAATAAAGAAGCATGTGCACGCCTTTTGCGAACGAAGAAAACTACCGACAGTTCCGAGAGTTTTGGCGGCTATCCAAAGAGACGAAAATTTACCAATTTTATCGCAGAGTACGATACAACGCCTCTTGAAGGAAATGAGCTTCAAGTACGTACAAAGACAACGCAATAGTGCCCTTATCGAGCGGGAAGATATAATTTGTTGGCGCCGAACGTTCATTACCAAAATTCGAGAATTCAGAGCGGCGAGGAGGCCCATTTATTATTTGGACGAGACATGGTAAATGCAGGCGACACACGGCAGCGAGTGTGGGTGGACAACACCATAGCTTCGGCATCGAACGCCAGAGAAATGGGCCTGACGATTGGCCCATCTACTCCGACTGGGAAGGAAAAGGGCCTCATTGTACTCCATATTGGATCGGAGAATGGTTTTGTCCAAAATGGCTTGCTGTGTTTTGAATCGAAGACCAAGAGCGCTGATTACCACGACGAGATGAATGCGGCACACTTTTTCGAGTGGTTTAAGCACATTGTACCATATTTAAAACCAAACGCCGTTATTGTGATGGATAACGCGCCGTACTACTCTGCGAAACAGGAGCGCTGTCCCGTAATGAGCTGGAACAAACCGCAGATAAGAGAGTGACTTACCAGCAAGGGAATACGAATGCCAGATAACGCACTGAAGTGGCAGTTATTGGACGAGGTTTGCAGAATTAAGCCCAATTACGACAAATATGTGATCGGTGAATTCGCAAAGACAACGGGGAGAACTATTCTCCGACTACCGCCTTACTATTGCGACTTGAATCCAATTGCGCTCGCGTGGGCGGTAGTAAAAGGCCACGTAAAAGCAAATAACAAGACTTTCCACCGTGATACAAGGGGGAAAGGTAATACCCGAAATGTGTAACCAGGTAATCGACGATATGCAGGATAATGCGCAGCATCCTTCACCCGATGCGCATTCGGAATTGGCGCCGGATCCGGATTCAGATTGAGACATCTACAAGAATAAATAAGAAGAAAAAGAAGCTTTCAGAAACACTGATCATCGAGACGGTTCGCGAACACGCTTGTAGGCCGCCCGTGAGGAGAGACGTGCAGGCGCGGAAACCGCGGCTCGCGAGACCCGCGCTTAACGACGCGTCTGTTGATTTCTGCAGCCGCGGATAGCAACGATTGGGTATAAATTAGAGGCCCGCAAAGGCATTAGCTTTAGCTGATCTGAGAGAGAGGACGAGGTACGACACACGGCCGCTCTCGGACAGGTTAGGGACTCCGGCAGGAGAGTTCGGCGATAATACCTGGACGCCTGCTGGAGGGAGAACGCACTAGAGTTTGTTCCTGGACGCTCGGCCGATATGGAGAGTTCGGCGACAATACCTGGACGCCTCATTAGAATAAAGCCAAGTGCCATCTGCACAATAGAATCTTGAAAATTGTATAAGCTCAACGAGACATAAAGTCTGTCTTTCGAAATTTGTAGCCCCGTCCTACCAACCAAACCATGTGTGACCCGCTTCCGCGGGGCACGATGGAACTAGAGGAAGAGTTCCGTTGCCGGCTCAGTCGGGATGTCGCGGGTTCGTCGGAATGAACACTCACGTGGGCTGGTATAATAGCTAGTTTATTGTCCTGGTCCTTAACCTAACCGAACGCGAGTTAGACTCGCGGCGCGAGGCGGCTTAACTCTAGGCTTAATACTAGGCGGCTTATTACTACTCTTACTTCTAGGCGTCTTAACTGCTACGATCTTAGTACTAGTGGCTACGAGCTAGCGGCGGACTTATCCTAAGTATTCTTAACGACTACGCGGCTTTGGCGGCGAGCGTCGGCTACTGGCCGGTCGGCGGCCTCGGCGGCTGGCGGCGTTAGTCGGCGCGAGTCGGCGGCACTCGGTAGTGTTCGGCCGTGTTCGGGGACAGGTCGGAGTCTACTGCCGGGCGAGAGAGAGCCTCGACCCTGAGCAGTCTACATGGAAGGCCTTATGTGCGGTGGGCCAGCTATCATTGACCGCTAGTTGACCACCACGGCCGGACGGTCCAGCGCGAATCGAAACTCGGCTGATGTAGCGACCAAGGAACGGGCTACTAGCGGTCAGGCGGTAAGGCACTCGGCGCGCTAGAATTCCCTCGGTGGAGGAACGATACCAAAAAGGAGCTTCTCACGTAACAGCTACGCATGTATGGCGAAAGCACGGAGCAAGCTGTCTTCGGTCGCTCGCGGCCCCAGTCTTATATTCTGCGGCGTGAAAAGTAGCCGCGAGAACGCTATCATGCCCGCGGCCGCCTATCAGCCGCGGCGCGAGTTAGACTCGCGGCCGTCGGGCGTGGTGGGGGTACTCTCTCGCGTACCGCGGGCTCGCTTCGCGCGTCGCTACTCGAGAGGGGGGGAGCGCCTTAGTGACGAACGTCACATCCCCCTCTTTCGTCGGGTGGAAAAGAAGAAAACCGACGCCTGTGGAAATGCCCTTTATTGCGGTCCCTCGGTTGGGGTCGGCGCTTTGGTCCGCGGCTGGACACGGACGGTCACGGTGTCTGCGTCGAGACGGCGGCCCGTGAGCACGTAATCGGGTTGCCGGATTACATAGCGATGCCGGGTCCGCATGGCCCCGAGGTGGAATACCACCAGCTCAGGGTTGTTGGGTGCCTGAGTCCACGGTTGGCGGGGTGGGGCCGGGGTCGGTGGTTCGCTCGGGGGAACGGTGGGGCTGGTTGATGGTGGTTGGGCGGGCAATGGGGTGGCTTCCGGGGCTGGGGTCGGCGGTGCTGCTGCTGTCCCGGGCCCGCTGCTGGGTGGTGCTGCAGTCGGTGGCTGGACAGCAGGTGGTCGGCCGGTCGGCATCGGCTGCGTGGCTGGCGGCGGTGTCCCCGTAGCTGGCTCCGCTGCGGTGTTGGCGACCAGGGTTGTCCGCCCGGTGTAGGTCCGGCTGGCCTGCCGGGCCTTGGAGGTGCTGGCCGGGCGGCGCACAGTCCGGGGCGCCGGCTTGCTGCTGGCTGGTCCCGGTGGTGGTGGCCGGGCGGCGGGTGCCGGAGCGGAGGCCCTGGCGTCCGGTTGCGGGCCGGATGGCGGGCTGCTTATCCTCAGCTGGCGGAGGTCCAGGGCCGCACAGTCCACCCTGGTGGCTGGCCGGGCAGTTGGTGGGCGAATCCGCGGTGGAGGCCCCCGGTATGGCGGCGGGGTGGTCGTCACTGGTGGCCGGTGACTGCCGCTGCGGGCCGTGGTGATCTCCTGGATCCTGATGATCCGCGGGCCCTGCCGATGGCGTTCGGGCGGGCCGACCACGGCGGCGCCGAGGGGTACTGCGGCTGCTGCGGCGGTTGCTTCTGGCACTCTCGCCTTGGGTTGATGTGCCTTGCGCTCCTTCGGCATGGCGTTTGTTCGTCTCCTCGGTGGGGGGCTCGTTACTTATTGTCCCCGGCGGTAATTTCTCTTGCGAGAAACAGGGCTTGAGGTCCTGTAAGTGGGCTCGGAGTGTTCGCCCCCTAGCGGTGCGAAGTAGCACGATGTTGGGACCTTCGAATCCCGATACCGCGTATGGTCCGGAGAATTTTGGCGCGAGCTTGGCGTTAAAGCGGTCCGCCGCCGAGCTTAGGTGGTGTTCCCTCTTCATGACGCTGTCCTGGACGGTCGGTCGCCAGTCTCGTCGTCGGAGGTCGTAATGCCTTTTCTGTTGTTGGTGGGCGCGGGCTTGGTACCACCGGGCTTCGGTGTTTGCGTCCTGTAGTCGCGTCAGGCGGGCCTTCCAGGTCGTTACGTCGGTTGGACCCATTTCTTCCCTGGGCTCGCCTCCGTGTCGATATTCTGCTCCGGGTACCTCGAGTTCACGGCCGAAGTTTAAGAAGGCTGGTGTGCTCCCCGTGGCCTCGTGGTGGGCGGTGTTGTATGCGAAGGCCACCTCGGGGATCCAGGTGTCCCACGTGGCGTGGTCCTCCCCCACCAGTTGCGCGATCATGGTTTTGATGACCCGATTGGTGCGCTCCACTGGGTTGCACTGGGGGGTGTAGGGCGGGGTCTTCCGGTGGTCGATTTTGTACCCTCGGAGTAGTGCCGCGAATTCCCGACTCTCGAACTGCTTTCCGTTATCCGTTATTATCCGGCGCGGGCAGCCGAAACGCATGATGATTCGTTCGCGCATTGCCCAGGTAACGGCTGGTGCAGTGGCCTGGCGCAACGGCTGTAGTTCCACCCACTTCGTGAACTTATCCTGGCAGACGAGTAGTACGGTGTGTCCATTTTTGGAAAGAGGTCCGACTAGGTGTGCGGCAACGACCTCCCAGGGTGTTGTGGTCGGGGTGGAATACATCAGGCCGGCTGGTGCCCGTTGCAACACCTTGTATTCGTTGCATTTCTGGCATCGGCGCACGTGGTTGGCAGCGTCGCGGAACATCCCTGGCCAGAAGTAATTTTGCGCCAGGCGGCCTCGAGTCTTGGCGGTGCCCAGGTGACCGGCCGTGGGGGCGTCGTGGACCTCTCGCAATATCTGGAGGCGTTGGGGTCGGGGAACGCAGAGCTTCCACTCCTTCTCGGGTTGTCGTCCGGTTGGGTCTGGTATGTACCGTTGGAGGCGTTCCTGTTCGATCCGGTATTCTGGGTGTCGCTCTGGCTCCTTCTGTAGCGTCTGTATTAGCGCGTCGTACCACGGGCACCCGGACTGGTCGGTCAGGCTGCGGATTTCGCCGCCCTGGCGGGAGAGTGCGTCGGCTACGATGTTCTGTTCTCCCTTTCGGTACTCTATCCGGAAGTCGAACTGTTGGAGCTCTAGGCTCCAGCGCGCCAATCTACCCGATGGGTTGTCGATGGCCTGTAGCCATTTCAACGCCTGGTGGTCCGTGATGACGGTAAAAGCGTAGCCTTCCAGGTAGGGCCGCATCTTGCGAATACCCCATACCACGGCCAAACATTCCTTTTCTGTAACGGAGTAGTTGCGTTCGGCCGGGTTGAGGGTGCGGCTGGCGTACGCGACCACGCGTTCCTCCCCGTTCACTTCCTGGGTGAGGACTGCCCCGAGGCCATGTTGGCTAGCGTCGGTTTGTAGCGTGAAGGGCCGCTCGAAGTCCGGGCAGGCGAGCACTGGTGCGGTGGCTAGCTGGTGTCGTAGCGTCTCGAAAGCCCGGTTCGCCTCGTCGGTCCAAGCCCACCGTGCCCGCTTCTGGAGTAACTGGGTCAACGGGGCTGCCGTGTCTGAGAACCTCGGTATGAACCTCCGGTACCACGAGAGCATCCCCAGGAAGCGACGTAATTCCTTGAGGTTGGTCGGCGGGCGATTCCCCTGATGGCCAGTACCTTGTCCGGGTCGGTCTTGATCCCTTGGTTCGTGACAACGTGTCCGAGATATTGGAGCTCGGAGCGGCAGAAACAGCATTTTTCTGGGTTTAGTCGTAGTCCGGCGTCCCGTAGTCGGCGTAGGACCTCTCGTAGGTTCGTTAGGTGTTTTTGGAAGGAGCGGCCGAGCACGATGATATCGTCCAGGTAGGCGAAGGCGTGCGGTTCCAAGCTCGGCCCGATGACCTGGTCGAGTAGTCGTTGGAACGTGGCCGGCGCGGAATGCAGTCCGAATGGCATAACCCGAAACTGGTACAACCCTCGGCCGGGGACGGTGAACGCGGTAATAGGTCGGCTGTCTTGGGCTAGTGGCACCTCCCAATAGCCATTGGCCAGGTCGAGCGTGGATATAAACTTGGCCTCCCGGAGCTTGTCGAGGGTGGCCTGCACTTGCGGCAAGGGGTATGCATCCTTTACCGAGACCCGGTTGACGTGCCTGAAGTCGATGCAAAAGCGTCTTTTGCCGTTCTTCTTCCGTACGATTACCACCGGTGAACTCCACGGGCTATTTGCCGGCTCGATGATCCCGTCCGCGAGCATCTTATCCACCTCCTCGTTAATAATTGCTTGGGTGGCTGGATTCCGTGGTGCGTACCGGTGCTTGACTGGTTCCGTTGGTTTCAGGTGGATGCGATGCTCGGTTAGGTGGGTGGGTCCGCGGATTTGTTGGAAGCGCGGTAGCTCGGTATCCAGGAGTTCGTTGAGTTGGGCTTCCTGTGCGGGTGTGCAGTTCTGCAGGCCCGGTGTGTCGATTACGGCGGTTTCGGCATTGAACTGCCACTGGTGGGGCCCCACGCGCAGTGTAAGCCCTAGTTTTCGTAGGATGTCCATCCCCAATAGTACTTCCTGGGTGAGGGTGGACATGATCGCGTAGGTATGTCGGACCTCTAGCCCGGCCACCTTGGCGATGAAGGTGATCTCTCCGTCCAGTGCAACCGTGGTGCCATCGGCCACGGTGGCCTGGAAGGAGCTGGCCGTTAGTGTGCCCCCGTCGTGGTAGTACCGGGCCGCGACGTCTTTACGGATGAAGGACCGGGTAGACCCGGAATCGACCAAGGCGGCGTGGTGGAGTTCGCCTCTTCGGAAGTCCAGGAATAGTCGGGGGTCGTCGCCTAATTGTTCGACGTAGGCGTCCGTGGAGAAGTCGGCCGGGATGCGCCTCTGGGCCCGGCCTCGACGGCGTTTCCCGACCCCGGATGGCATCGGCAGTCTCGTGTGGCCCGTCCTTCTGTTCCACAATACGAACAAAACAGTCGTCCCGTCTGGCGGCAGTCTTGCCGGTAATGACCGCGTTGGCCACATCGCCAGCAGCAGGAAGCTCGATCGTAGGCTGCTGAGACCTCGGCCACGTTCGGCCTTCTTCGGTTGGGGCTCGGCCGTCGTGCGGGGCCCGCTCGGTGGTCGTCGGGGCTTGGATGGCGGTTCGGGCTGTTTCGCCGGCCGGTGACAGGGTGGAGGCGCTCGTATTCGTCTGCGCGTTTCATTAATTCGGTTAGCGTGGCGACTTCGTCCCGTCGGAAGTATTCTCTGTATTCTGGGCAGAGGTTGCGGTACAGTTTGCCCAGCTGCCGTTTGGCGTCGAACTGACTATGCTGGTTCATAAGTGCCAGCAGCGCCATTGCGTATTCTCGCGCCGATTCTCCCCGGCGCTGGACCCGCTGGTCGATGGTCTCCTCGAATTCGTCTTCGTCGAGGGATATGAAGAATCCCCGAAACTCGGCCACGAAGTCGTCCCACGACTTCCAGTCGGCTCTTTGTGCTCGGTACCAGCTGAACGGCGGCCCCTTCAATATTTCGCTGAGGCACGGTAGGATCTGGTCGGGCGTGAGCTGGTAGCTGTATTGCAGGTCCTCTAATCTCTGGAGAAATTCGGCCGCTCCCTTTCCTCCGTCATAATGGCCGCCCCATCTCCGGACTCGGTCCATGGGTGTGTTGTTGTGGGTGGTTGGTGGAGTGGCCGGATCGGTGGAGAGTCCGGTTTCGGCTCCGGTGTTGGTGGAGGAGCCTCCCCCTGCTGCGTCGTCCTTGCCCATCGTGCGGACGAAATCGACCACGCGTCGCCGGAGTTGGTCGAGGTTGCCCTCGGAGTCTATTCCGAGGGAATTCGCAGTTTCGATTAGCGCTGCTTTCGACAGCTGATACACCCAGCCGACGGGAGCGTTCATCCGACTCCTCTTCCTAGAGTCCCTGTTTGGGCGCCAATTTGTGACCCGCTTCCGCGGGGCACGGTGGAACTAGAGGAAGAGTTCCGTTGCCGGCTCAGTCGGGATGTCGCGGGTTCGTCGGAATGAACACTCACGTGGGCTGGTATAATAGCTAGTTTATTGTCCTGGTCCTTAACCTAACCGAACGCGAGTTAGACTCGCGGCGCGAGACGGCTTAACTCTAGGCTTAATACTAGGCGGCTTATTACTACTCTTACTTCTAGGCGTCTTAACTGCTACGATCTTAGTACTAGTGGCTACGAGCTAGCGGCGGACTTATCCTAAGTATTCTTAACGACTACGCGGCTTTGGCGGCGAGCGTCGGCTACTGGCCGGTCGGCGGCCTCGGCGGCTGGCGGCGTTAGTCGGCGCGAGTCGGCGGCACTCGGTAGTGTTCGGCCGTGTTCGGGGACAGGTCGGAGTCTACTGCCGGGCGAGAGAGAGCCTCGACCCTGAGCAGTCTACATGGAAGGCCTTATGTGCGGTGGGCCAGCTATCATTGACCGCTGGTTGACCACCACGGCCAGACGGTCCAGCGCGAATCGAAACTCGGCTGATGTAGCGACCAAGGAACGGGCTACTAGCGGTCAGGCGGTAAGGCACTCGGCGCGCTAGAATTCCCTCGGTGGAGGAACGATACCAAAAAGGAGCTTCTCACGTAACAGCTACGCATGTATGGCGAAACCACGGAGCAAGCTGTCTTCGGTCGCTCGCGGCCCCAGTCTTATATTCTGCGGCGCGAAAAGTAGCCGCGAGAACGCTATCATGCCCGCGGCCGCCTATCGGCCGCGGCGCGAGTTAGACTCGCGGCCGTCGGGCGTGGTGGGGGTACTCTCTCGCGTACCGCGGGCTCGCTTCGCGCGTCGCTACTCGAGAGGGGGGGAGCGCCTTAGTGACGAACGTCACACATGTATTCCTTCCTGATCCGAATAAATTTTGTCTGTACAGAATATATCCTTGTTCCTGTCAATCCTAAAGGCTACAACTGTAATAATTATTTAATATTGTTGTAATACGTTTCATTATATTGTAAACCGATATTATATTGTAAATGTGTATTACATTGTAATACACATTTTATGAAAAAAAAATACAATCCGAATATCTTAACTATAAGAATAATTTAAGTGTAATAATTATTCAATATTGTTGTAATATGTTTCATTATATTGTAAACCGATATTGTACATTATGTGTATTACATTGTAATACATATTTTATGAAAAAAATAAAAACTATTTAACATTTAAAATTGTATTTTGTATAAATAGAACAACACAATCTGCTCGATTTCTACCGCTAACCTGAGGTCGGTTTTTGTCAGCAAGATCTGCTCGAAATCTGATGTCAATCTGCTGTCAGACCCTGACATCAGGATCTGCTCGATTTCTGCTCTCAATCTGCGGTCGGACCACGGCAGCAAGATCTGCTCGAAATCTGACACCAATCTGCCGTCAGATAGCGCTGCGCAGGATCTGCTGTGGGGATCGAGTCACCCCCTCCTTGCGGACTGTGCAGGAGTGGGGATCGTCGAGCTCGTGCGAGCGTTTCCGTGCGGACTCGCCCCAGTTTACTTGTACTAGCCTTTGGAGACGTGTTGCTCTAGCACGTTCTCCGGTAGCGTGACCACCACGTGTTGTGCGTAACGGTCAGTCGTATACTTCACGACATTGCTAGTTTGTTGGCTGTTGCCCGTTGGGCATTGATAATATCCAGCCTAAGGAACAAGGCTATTTGGTTTTGACTGCTCGTGGTCGAGCAGTCTCGCGTGCACGAAGTATTCGCACGTGATATTAAATAAACCCTTTGGGGTAAACCACATGTGCTTCTTCTGTTCCTTCTACCTCAACCCTGAATACGTGTGCGGCCGTAGGACCGCCTGAAGGAAGTAGTTGATAGTTCTCCTTCCCATTTACCACCACTGGTAATCTACAATTCCTACATTGGTGACTCCGACTTCGGTTGAGATACTGGATTCTGGACGGACATCTTTTCTGGTTCGCTGAGAGTATTCCATCTTCGTGGACCTTTCGACGGAAGCTGCCGTTCCAGCGGGTGCAGTTGCGCCTACGTATGCTGTCCTTTGGACCGTCTATCATTGAGGGGATCTGCGAGCTTTTCTGCTCGCCCGAGCGAGGCCACGCCGCATATTTCCTCAGCATGTTGTGTCAATATATATAAAACTAAAAAGCTAAAAATAAAAAATTTTATAAAAATTAAAACCGACTTCAAAAAAATAAAATTGCACTAAAAAATAAAAAATAATGTTTTCACTTATTTAATCTACGACTCTCATATTTTTTGAGTCGGTGCCTCATCATTTGCACTGTGTAAATCTGACGCCGGCTTAAAAAATATGAGAGTCGTAGATTAAATAAGTGAAAACATTATTTTTTATTTTTTAGTGTAATTTTATTTTTTTGAAGTCGGTTTTAATTTTTATAAAATTTTTTATTTTTAGCTTTTCAGTTTTATATATATTGACACAACATGCTGAGGAAATATGCGCGTACGTACATAAAATAATAATAATTAGGTGACAATAGTCTTTATTATTAACCATAAGTGGCAAAATATTGGGCCAATGTTGATTTAGTCTAGGACGGGACCACCGGGGCATCGCCCTCTTTCGAATAAAAAAAAGATCATCAAAATCGGTCCATATGCTGAGGGGTTATGAGGGGACAAACATACAAACGGGTCGAATCTATAACCTCCTCCTTTTTGAAGTCGGTTAAGTAATAAAGAAATTCACTTTCCGTATAATCGATGACACATCGCCGAGCAATTCCAGGCGCCAGTTTAGACGGGTGAACGATACAATGTCGCTCGGCTCGGGCCTCGCGCGGCATCGATCAAAGGTTCTCGCGAGTCTCGAGGCTCGCCAAGGTTAGTCGAGCTACGCGACTGAACTACGGTTGAATACGAGAACACTGTTCATTCAGTCATGATTGCATCCCCATGATTGAAGGTAGGTCAATCATGGCCGACGATTGAATCCCCATGATTGACGTATTCAATCATGACCGACGATTGAATCCCCATGATTGACTTACTTCAATCATGGCCGACGATTGAATCCCCATGATTGACGTATTCAATCATGGCCGACGATTGAATCCCCATGATTTCAATCATGAGCGCTTCGATTAAAAATTGACTCGGGTTATTCTTATTCATGAGCCTCGAATAAAATTTTCGTCTTTTGGTCGAATTGAATTTTTTATTTGAAATAATTTTTTGCCCATCTCTGGTCGCAACAGCGCAAATTCCAATTTTTTTCCTTCTCTTCGCGCTTGGTCGCGTCCATGCGCGTCTCGGAGGATCGGTGAATCATCGCCCCGAGGATTTCCGCCGCCGTTTGCTACGGCGATACATTGTATTATAGTATGATATTAACCGTGTACATAATTTTCCATTTCGTTTTTCAATATATGTAACGTAGTGTCACGTCCCGGGTGAGGTTTTTGGGACGGTGACTATGGGGAAGGAAAAGATCAGGCGCGAATCTATCATCCAGCACTCTGAAGGTTTTGAGGGAAAGCCAGGCGCGAATCTATCATCCGGCACACTGAGGGTTCTGAGGGAGGACCAGGCGCGAATATTAAATCCGTCACACTGAGGGTTTGAGAGGAGATCAGGCCCGAATCTATCATCCGGCACACTGTGGATTCGTAAGGAAGGTCAGGCGTGAATCTGTCATCCAGCACTCTGAAGGTTTTAAGGGAAAGCCAGGCGCGAATCTATCATCCGTCACACTGAGAGTTTGAGAGGAGATCAGGCGCGAATCTATCATCCGTCACACTGAGGGTTCTGAGGGAGGACCAGGCGCGAATATTAAATCCGTCACACTGAGGGTTTGAGAGGAGATCAGGCGCGAATCTATCATCCGGCACACTGTGGTTTGAAAGGAAAGATTAGGCGCGAATCTATCATCCGTCGCACTGTGGGTTCGAAAGGGAGATCAGGCGTGAATCTGTCATCCAGCACTCTGAAGGTTTTAAGGGAAAGCCAGGCGCAAATCTATCATCCGTCACACTGTGGGTTTATAAGGAAGGTCAGGCGTGAATCTATCATCCAGCACTCTGAAGGTTTTAGGGAAAAGATCAGGCGCGAATCTATCATCCGTCACACTGTGGATTTATAAGGAAGGTCAGGCGTGAATCTGTCATCCAGCACTCTGAAGGTTTTAAGGAAAAGATCAGGCGCGAATCTATCATCCGTCACACTGTGGATTTAAGAGAAAAGATCAGGCGCGAATCTATCATCCGCCACACTAATCGACCAGGGAAGGTTTTAAAGCAAATTAGTATTGAAGGGACACCCGTTAGCACTCTTGTTTTGTTTTGGTTCGATAATAGGATTTACCGTTGCATTCGTACAAAAGAAACCACACTTAGTTTTCCTATGAATAGCACGGTTCATGCAGCAGTGTGTTTGTAAATACTGGGAGCGCTCTCGCGAATCAGCTGTTGCGGCAGCTTGGTTTCGTTGGGAAGCCTTATGATTCGAGGATACACACAATAATTCGAGACATGATTGATAACAAAGCGGTTTATTAGCCTTGTTAGAGCGTTTCTAACAATACGTGGGAAGATTTTGTATTCACACACACAACATTTATAATATGAATTATGAATATAAATGGCGATATATATATATATAATAAGCGTTAATGAAAGAATATAATAAGTAAGCAATAAGCGTTAGTGAAAGAATATAATAAGTAAGCGATAAGCGTTGATAAACAATAATGGTATGGGGTGATATGCACTATAACAATGATATATAATAATGACTTACGGTAGTTGCCGTAAAGCACTGATTTGAATTGTTAACACTGATTGAATAATACTTCTATCTATTTGACTGTCTGTTGACAAAAGAGGTCTCTGAGCTCTCGATCCTTTGTATTTATATGATCTTCCAGGAGTACTGCGGGGGTACGCGCGGTAAAGACCTTGACAGTTTTCGGGAACAAGACGCAGTAGATTTTGGGGGTTTTTGTAAACGGTATGGCTATTAATAGATGTATTTATGTCACGTACGCCAAATGCGTCGTAATTACAATCACGTGTTGATCACGTTTGTACATTTGCGTCGCAGTGACATTTCTGGGGTTTTTATGACTGCGGAAGGAGATACTCAACTCATCGAATACATTTTGGGCGTTTTATAGGGAAAGGGTTAGAGTGACTTGGACTCTGTGAGTGGTAAAGAGGGGATTGAGACGTGGTCTCGATTTAAGAGGGTTTTTGTAACGAGACTTGTTTGAATTCGTTTAAAGGGGAGGATTCGTGCCTCATATGGCGAATAGGCGAAGGAGTTTTGTAACGATCATCTCGTGATGGGGATCTCTAAGATACATCATCGAGGTGGCGTTTTGTATAGGTCATCTTGTGTTGGGGACCGCTAAGGTACAACATCAAGGTGATCGGCGATTGGGATTGACCATTTAGAGACAGGGACCACTAAGGTATATCGTCTAAGTGATCGGTTGGGTTTGAAAAAGGGGTATGGCTTGAGTTCGATGGTTTGTGATGGAGTTGTGGATGGATTTGTGGAGAAGTGGCGTTAAAATACTGCGCGAAAAATTGTGGGACGTCACAGTAGTATTAGTATTTTAATAATTACCGTAGCATTATTTAAAATGCCGTCGACCGGTGAAACTTCGGACGAGTCGCAGTACGAGTCGGTCGCGAGTCGGACACGTGTCGATCACTATCGGATACCGAAAATTCCTCCATTTATCAAGGCCGACCCTGCATTATGGTTTATGCAGGTGGAATCGACACTGCGTAGCGCCCAGATTACTGTAGAAGCTACAAAGGCTGACATAGTCATAGCTGCGTTAGATTACGAAGTCGTGTCCGCGGTTAGAGACCTCATTGCGCAGGTCCCGCGTCCGGATGACATCTTCGTCCAAATAAAAAGTAGAATCATCTCGACCTTTGCGGTTTCCGCGGAATCCAATCTGCGAAAGTTATTAAAGGGTCAAGTTTTAACTGCGTGAAAACCTTCGTTAATTCTGAATAGACTACGTAATTTAAATGATGGCAAATGCGATGAAGCTATCATAAAATCGGTATTTATGGATCAATTACCGTTAAATGTCCGGGCAATATTGGCGGCATCGGGTGTTGACGATGTCAATAAATTGGCAGAGTTGGCTGATAAGATGGCCGAGCATTCTATTCCGTCGTAAGCCCACGTGGTTTCGGCGGCGAGCGCGGTATCGGCGACGAATCCGTCGTTGTCCGATTTACAGAACGACATAAAGCGTCTTTGCGCTAGCGTTGAAGCGCTATCTGTTAGGTTAAAGCGTGTTGAGCGACCAGTTAATAAAAGAAAACCGCGTTCTTTGTCGCGTTCAAATCGCGATCGTGCCCGTTCGGGCGACCGAAGGGCAAACAAATTGTGTTTTGCTCACACGAATTACCCGGCGAGTCCACGTACCTGTAAAGAGTGGTGCGAGAAATACGCTACTTGGAAAGCGGGAAATTAAAACGACCCTCCGTGGCGGAGACTTGCGAAGAGGGTCGCAATATCAGCAAACGTCTCCATGTTAGGGATCGTATCTCCGGACAAACGTTCCTGGTTGATACTGGGGCGGATATATCGCTGGTCCTAGCTATTAAAAATATTCACGGTGAACCGAGTACACATAAACTATTCGCCGCGAATAATACGCGTATTGATACATACGGCGAGACGTTTCGTACGATCGATATAGGATTAAGACGCGATATTAAATGGAATTTCACCATTGCGGCGGTGCCTTATCCGATATTAGGTGCTGATCTGTTGACGCACTACGGGTTACTGGTCGACTTGCGCAGCCGACGATTAATTGACTCGGCGACGGATGTGTTCACATTCACGACCGTGAAGTCCGTTGATGTTGTTGCGGTGAGTACGGTTGACCCTACGTCAACGTACGCCAAAATTTTATCAGAATATCCGGAAATAACCGGTGCCACGCGTCTGGATCCTCCGTTCGACAGTGATGTACATAATCATATTATTACCTCCGGCCATCCGGTTTCCGAGCGTCCTAGACGACTGAGTCCGGACAAACTCAAGGCCGCTAAAGCGGAATTCAGGGCTCTCGTTCAGGCGGGCATTTGTCGCCCTTCCTCGAGCCCCTGGTCTAGTCCCATACATATGGTGCTGAAGAAGGATGGCACGTGGCGGATCGCGGGAGATTACCGTCGGGTGAATGCATTGACAGTCCCGGACAGGTACCCCACGCCACACTTGCATGATTGTTCAACCAATTTGTCCGGTAAGACAATTTTTTCGTCCTTGGATTTGCACCGGGCTTATAATCAGATTCCCATGGCACCAGAGGAAGTCGAGAAGACTGCGGTTATTACACCGTTCGGCCTTTTCGAGTATTTATACATGACATACGGACTGAGGAATGCCAGTCAATCCTTTCAGCGGTACGTTGACCGCGCATTGGGTGATTTGGACTTTGTCTTTGTGTACATCGACGACATCCTCGTCGCATCCTCGTCGGAGGCGGAGCATGCCATGCATCTCCGTACGGTGTTCGAGAGATTGAGGCGATTTCACCTCCGGTTGAATGTCAGCAAGTGTGTCCTGGGGTCGTCCGAGATTGAGTTCTTGGGTTATACAGTTAGTAGTAAGGGTATTCGCCCGACTTCCTCTAAAGCGGAAGCGATCCTCCGTTTTCCTAAACCAAAAACAGTTATTGATTTGAGGCGGTTTCTCGGGATGATAAATTTTTATCGGCTTAGTGTTCCGCATGCCGCAGAAATGCAGGCCCTTTTGAATATCTATTTGAAGGATTCCAAGCGGAATGACAAAAGGCCTATTATCTGGTCAAAGGAAGCGGAGAACGCTTTCGATAAGATCAGAACTAATTTGGCGGAGGCCACCCTGTTGGCCCATCCTCGTCACGGCGCGGAGACGCGCATTGTGAAGGACGCTTCAGATTTCGCGTTGGGCGCGGTTCTCGAACAGCGATCGGTTTCGGATTCGGGTTCTTGGGAGCCGTTGGCATTTTTTTCGCGAAGGTTGTCGCCAGCACAACTGAATTACAGTGCGTATGACCGCGAATTGACCGCGGTATTCGAGGCGGTGAAGTATTTTCGCTATTTTGTCGAGGGTCGGATTTTCAAGATTTTGACTGATCATAAGCCGTTAGTGTATGCTTTTTCTCAGCGCTCCGACAAGGCTTCGCCGCGTCAGGTACGCCAATTATCATTCATTGCTCAGTTCACCACGTCGATTGAGCATTTGGCGGGTTCGAGTAATGTGGTTGCCGATCCGCTGTCTAGGATTGAAGATCTCAGACTTCCAGTCGAGATTAGTTTAAAAGAGTTGGCTGAGAAACAGCTGGTCGACGTTGAGTTGTCGGATCTGAATAAATCTGCGAACCCTTGTTTAAAGCTCATCAAGCTACAATGGGGACCCACCCATACCTCTGTTTTTTGTGAAATGTCGGGGGAGGCTCTGCGTTCTTATATACCCGGGGTATTACGCGAACGTGTGTTTGATTTATTTCACAAACCAGCGCACCCGGGTGCTAAAATAACAGATCGCACGATTCGCCAACGTTATGTGTGGCCTAATATGCACCGCGATATTGCGCGGTTGTGCAAGAATTGTGTCGACTGTCAAATGTCGAAGGTATCGCGACATGTTAAACGGATTCCCGAACATTTTGTCGCGTCCGATGGTCGATTCCACCACGTGCACATCGATATTATTGGTCCATTGCCAGTGAGCAATGGATTTTCGTACTGTCTGACAATGGTCGACAGATTTTCACGCTGGGTGGAGGCGGTTCCATTAGTGGAGACCTCGGCCCAGACGATTTCGAGAGCTTTCTACGATACGTGGATCTCACGTTTCGGCTCTCCCAAGGTTATTACGACAGACCAGGGTGCTCAATTTGAGTCCCGATTGTTTTCGGCGCTCCTCGAGTTGATCGGGTGTGAGCGAATCCGAACGACACCTTATCACCCTGCCTCGAATGGATTGATCGAGCGGTGGCATCGCGTCTTAAAGGCGGCGATCATGTGTCACAATGACCAAGACTGGTCACGGGTCTTGTCAACAATATTGTTGGGTTTACGTTCGCATGTGCGAGCGGATACGGGTGCATCACCCGCCGAGTTCTTGTTTGGTGCGACAATTCGTCTTCCCGGGGAGTTTTTCTTGCCGGAGGATCTCACTCCGAATCCTAAGATATTTATCGAGGAGTTTAGAGAATTTATGCGCCAGGTTCGGCCGGTACCCGTAGTGCATAATCACAGAAAACGCGCGTTCTTTTATAAGGATCTTAAGACGTGTACTCATGTGTTTCTGAGAACCATGGCTAAAAAAGCTTTGGAAAGGCCGTATTCAGGCCCTCATAAGGTTGAAGAGCGTGTGTCAGATGCGGTCTACCGTATCGTCGTAAACGGCACGACACATAGTGTGTCGACAGAACTTTTAAAGCCGGCATTTTTCATGTTGGATGATCAGGATGAGGCGCCGCCAAATAGCGCGGGTCCGTCTGCCGTCGTACCGTCGAATGCGTCGCAGCGCCCTGTCCTCAGGACATATGCGCGAAAAAAGGTCGCGTTCGCGCCCGGTACAGAACCATCCACATAATTATACTCCTCGCCAGTTTCGCTGTGCTGCGTAGCACGATGTACATAGTGTATATTTTTGTAAATAATGTTTCATAATGTTTCTTATTATTATTATAATTTTTTTATTATAACTTTTGTGCAATGTAGCATAGTGGGTCGTGCAGTTAATGGCCTTTGCACTCGGGGGGGAGTGTGTGGGGATCGAGTCACCCCCTCCTTGCGGACTGTGCAGGAGTGGGGATCGTCGAGCTCGTGCGAGCGTTTCCGTGCGGACTCGCCCCAGTCTACTTGTACTAGCCTTTGGAGACGTGTTGCTCTAGCACGTTCTCCGGTAGCGTGACCACCACGTGTTGTGCGTAACGGTCAGTCGTATACTTCACGACATTGCTAGTTTGTTGGCTGTTGCCCGTTGGGCATTGATTATATCCAGCCTAAGGAACAAGGCTATTTGGTTTTGACTGCTCGTGGTCGAGCAGTCTCGCGTGTACGAAGTATTCGCACGTGATATTAAATAAACCCTTTGGGGTAAACCACATGTGCTTCTTCTGTTCCTTCTACCTCAACCCTGAATACGTGTGCGGCCGTAAGACCGCCTGAAGGAAGTAGTTGATAGTTCTCCTTCCCATTTACCACCACTGGTAATCTACAATTCCTACACTGCTCGATTTCTGCTTTCAATCTGCGGTCAGACCACGACAGCAAGATCTGATCGAAATCTGATATCAATCTGCGGTCAGATCCTGATGTCAGGCTCTGACCGCAGAACCATAGTTAAATGCGGACATAGTAGGACCAGAATCTGACACCAATCTACTGGCATACTGCGGTCAGTTTGTTTACTGCAGCGCCGTTCAGGAGTTGCCGCGTAGGGCAACTGGTCAGACAGCCCGGGGCAAACACTTGCTGGCGGCGCGCAAGCCACGCCTCCCCGGGCAATACGGTACAGATGCCTAGGATGAACAAGGACCGTCGCCTCCCTACGCATCTACGAGCCTGTACTCCCACCACAACCATTCCTCCCCACTCCGCTCTAACGATAGCTGACGTCACTGCCCCGAGCTTAGCTCGCAGCGTTTGCCCCGGGCAAATGGGGCTGCCGATGCCCTGAAAACGGTAGCCTGACCGGCGCTGGTTTACTGGGTATACTCTAACCCGGTTAACTATAAGCGTTAGTTTAATTCGTCAGAATCTATTTCTTTTTATTCGTTAGTTCTATTTATGAGAAATTTATTCGTGACTAGCTAACCCGTTACCCGGTTTCACCCGGGAATTATTTATGATGTTTCAAAAATAAAAAAGTCTAAAAAAAATAGCCTATAATCTAATCTAGGACGTGTGTAATGTATATTCATAATTTCATTGAAATCCGTTCAGCTGTTTAAGCGTGAAAGAAGGACAAACAAACAGACAACGTTTTACTTTTATATATTAGTAGGGAAGTAGGGATAGGGATTCGTGACAATGAATATATTCATGACAATGAATAAATTCCCACGAATAAAAGTAACGAATGTGCATGTAAGCTACAACATTTTAAAAGTCTTTGGTAGGCACTTTGACTATGTAATTTAGGTTTTTTGCTAATAAATTGTTTTTAAATTTTTGTAGAACATAATGAAGTTGGCACTTTTATATGATAAGTTTTATTAAGGATTAATGATAAACTTTCTGAAAAATTAACCTTCTACAATTTATTCAAATTTATTTTTCCTGATCCAGACTCTGATGACGATTTACTTATGGCGGCGGCGTCGCCACCAGCACCGGGACCTCCACCGGCACCGGGTCCTCCACCGGCATTGGGGCCCCCACCAGCAGCGGAGCCACCCCAAAGTAGAGACCGCCGGTGGCCAACATGTAAGTGTTTTTACAAAAATGAATAAGTGATTTCTGTGATTTATTTATGTATTCTTTTTCGTCCTCGACTTTTCAATATACTTGGCGTAATTTCTTTACTTTTTTGAAGATTTTTTTATTGAGTTATAGTAATGAAGTAACATAATATTATAACTTTAGATATTCAAAAGGTAATAAAAATTGTGGTTTAATCAATTTGACTATTATAATTAAATATACTTACAATTAATTTATCATTTCAGATCGTGGCACCAGAGCCGGACGGGGGAGAAGGCAGGAGAATTTTATGACATTTCTCTTGAAATTAAGCAGCACAGAGTATCACTGGAAGCGGAGGAGGGGGCGGGCAGGAGAGGCCACTGATATATTTCTGTACACAGAAGGATAATAAAAATTTAATTTGATGAATCATTGTTTCTTCATTTATTTAATCGTAATTCATTTCTTGTTTCTTTCATATTGTTGCGAGCACCCTATGGATAGGAATCCATGGCCCGCTGGTGCTTGCGAGCGAGACAAGAGGACAGCGAGAAGAAGGCGATCGGACCGATCGCCTGTCAAGCTGTCATTCGGGAGTCAGCCGCCATTGCGTATCGATACTTCCCTTGCTGTATACCAGAGATTATATTACGTTCTTACTGTTATCTAGAGACGCGGTAGCGTCTCGACGCCAAGTACAGGAAAGACACCCTGTATATGTCGACTGTCGCTACCGCTATCATTTACTCGAGAAACGGCTAATCCAACCTAACCTGAAACTTATTTCATTAATATCTCACGACGCCTGCAATATTTTCTAAATTTAAAGGCATTTTTCTTATGTAAACCGCATATAAGCTTTCGAATAAGACCAAATTTCAATAAAATCTGTCCACGCATTACAGAGATATCATAATATCATGTCATGGATCTGTCAGAAACGGTAGATTTTTCTTCTGATTCTTCTTCTCCAGTCAAAATTTTCGTCGACATAATACGTATACGCGTTACACGCACACCTTCAGCCAAAAGAAACTAGTGTATGTATGATCGGCGTCCGCCATTGTACATATACCTATGTTTATAACCTACCAAGTGTCAAACCGTCATAACCTGCCAAGTGTCAAATAATGTAAGTGGTCCAAATTTGAAATGTCAGGAGCTTTTACACTAAATAGGAGACTGAATTATTGTCTCAATTAACAAGGTAAGTCGCCAAATTTTTTTTAATAGATTTCTTATGTAGAGTCGCAGACTTGGAAGTTGTCCGGAGAAGTTGTCGACAAAGAAGTATCTTCTTTCGCATAAGTTTCTGGAAATTTGTACCATGCATGTACAAAATAATATATTGTAGTAAAAAATTGCATTGCATTTAAATTGCCAGATACTTGTATTTTTGTATATACCAGCAATTTAGTTTTTATGTAAAGCTTATTATATTATAGAAACGAAGGGGACGCACAGGACTTCGATAAAAATGAAGGGGATGCACAGGCTTGGATAGTAGAATTGAAGGGGACGCACAGGCTTGGATGGATAGAAATGAAGAGAATGTACAGGCTTGGAGGTTGTCCGGAGAAGATTAGATAGAGCATCTTGTTTCGCACAAGTTTCTGGAAATTTGTCAAATAAGGTAAATCGACAAAACTTGTCAAATTAGCGTAGCATTAAGAATTAAGATTAAGAATATTATGGCGTACCGCTTGCAATGTAGAGTCAGTCACATTAGTCAAGAAAGTACGTTGAAAATACATCTCCCTTGATACTTTCCAATCTTTTGTGAAAGACATTCGTAAAACTCTAATTAATCATACGCTGTCACCTCCTTTAGACACATTATGCAGTCTCTACAATTACTATAGCAAAAGGCCACTCTATTTCTATATTTCTATATATATATATAAATTCTACGTTAAGTCGTATAATTAAAAAAAATGTGGCTTTCATATATTTACAGATAATCGAAGCAGAAGATGATGCAGTGTGATCTACGTCAGACTCTGTACGCACAAATTTGCAGGTAGGGTTTTGCATACGTAATTATTCATTCAATGATCTTGAGCGTGTGTGATAAATTGTAAATAATTAATAAATGTGTCCTATTTTTCAGTTAACGATGCAGACGAAGAGAATTATTTCAACAGCTGAAAGGGAAAGTTACTGAAAATGAAAAATAAATGTAAATAAAAAGAGTAAATGAAATAATCACATTTTTTTTTAAAAATAAAATTTTTTTTTTTTAATGGCCGCTGTTTTTTTTTTAATGGCCGCTGCCGCTGCCGCTGCCATTACCCCGCTGCTCCTGGCCCCGGCCACGGTACTGGTCCGCTATTATTTCCCGCAGCCTGGGCCCTCATAATTTCAATCGCCGCCCAATTTTGCTTATGGGCCCTCAACCTCCACCCACCCTTCGCGTGCCGAGCCACGTGCGGTCCTGTAATAAGTAGTAATAAATAACAATAAATTTATTAGTATTTAAATTTAGACTTATTTTCAAGCATTCTAAAAACATATACAGTCGGTGTCGAAAGTATTCGTACAGTGACAAATTTAAAGTAAAATTTTGTATTTATATCCATGTCAGTAATAAATTTTATCGGAAAACAATGATTAATCGATATTCTTTGATGTTCGTAGAATAGATTTTGTATAAACAAAATTTTATTTCCTTTAACATATACAAAGAAAAAAACAAAAACAGATAAACGCGCAGAAATGGAGGCGCAAAAAGTATTCGTGCAGTTGAATAAAGAATTAATAAACTATGGAAATAAACTAAATATTTAATGTTTTAATAATTTGTGGATATAATAGCTTCGAGGCTACTAGGTATGAAATTTACTAAGTTGAATGTTACAGCAGGCTGTATTTTACTCTACTCTTGTAGCAGAATGCCTTTCAAACTTTCTTTAGATATAATATTATGATTACGTATTTTTTTTTTACAATTATTTCATCATAGATCGCAAATTTTCTTTCCTAAACTCTGTATTATTTTTTCTCCATACTGTGAAGTGTGTTTTGGACCCAAATATTTCGAATTCACTAACGCCAACAAAATCAAAATATTTGGGTCCAAAACAGACTTCACAGTATGGAGAAAAAAAAAGAATACAGTGTTTAGGAAAGAAAATTTGCGACCTATGATGAAATACTGCGGGGGGTTCTGTATTTGTCTGGGGCTGTATGAGTGCAGCTGGAGTAGAAGCTCTACATTTCATCGATGGTATTATGAATTATAGAGTTTATATTGACATCCTGAGCAAGCACATCCATGCTGGTGCAAATAAAAAGGGACAAAATGACAATTTTATATTTACCCATGACAATGATCCAAAGCATTCTGCATATAATACTAGGCAGAGGGTTTTATATAACGCACCAAAATATTTTAAAACGCCGCCATAATCACCACATATCAATCCCATATAGCACCTGTGGGATTAATTGGACAAAACATCTTGTTTATACAAAATCTATTCTACAAACATCAAAGAATATTGATGAATCATTGTTTTCCGTTAAAATTTATTACTGACATGGATATGCAAAGTATTACTTTAAATTCTTCGCTGCACGAATACTTTCTACACCGACTGTAACTTCTTAAAATGTGTATGAATGTTATTACGTATTTACCATCGGCCGTGGCCGGGTTCGCTGCTGCCAGGGGGACCAAGCCGTCTTTGTTTGGCCGAAGTTCCCGTTTAGTACGCACCTTAATGGTAGGAGGCGCTAGGTACATCACACACACATATCTAGGTGTATCAGTGAGCACGCACACAACCTTTCGACGTTGGTGAAATATTACCATGTTACCATGACGACCGTCGCCATTTTTAAATGTTTGGCGCGCAGCACGAGCAAGCACGAGGAAGTGTAACCCACGTGGATCATTCATCAAACAAGATAAGTCATTTTTGTAATATAGCGTCTTTGAGATACTGTAAGTTTTTTTATTAATTGCATCAATTTGAGTTTTAGATTATGTCCGGGCTTAAGAAGTGCGAAGTGAAAGGTTGCGAATCGGGAAATAAACGACTGAGGACATTTCCCGATTTCGTTAAAGACCGAGAGAGGTGTTTAAAATGGATTGCTGCTTGCGGCAATCCATTGTTAATGCACAAATCTCTTCGCAACAGGAAGATCTGCGATGCGCACTTCTTAGGCATCTACAAATTAGATAGCAGACTTTGTACGACTGCTGTTCCAACGCTTCAACTTCCAGGTATGTTTAATATATAGGGTGTACGTTTCTTAAAACGTGCTGAAAATATTGTAAGGGGTGATTCTAGAGGTGAAAATAAGACGAAAATCAAGAATAACGATTTCGCGTTTGGGCCTTCATTTTGCAGTAATAATGGTTTAAAGTTAAATTTCTATCTCCTGAACTAATAGTCGGAGGACACTGCGCTTTTATAGTTACATTGTCGACTAGCAATAGAACAAAAAAGTATTCATACATTTTTCTGTATCTCTTAGGGTTTAACATTTATAAAGTTTATAATATTCGAGATTCGTTCCTTACCGACTTCTGCTACTTGTACTGTTTATTAGTATTCCCCAATTCCTCCTTTTAATATATATTCTTTATGCTGAGCATGCGCTAACAGCTTGTTTTTTATTATAACCCGGAGCATGGGGTGTTGATAAAACCACCTTAAATTTTATACAGTTTTCTCGGTGCTGGAATTGCAGTTTTTTTGCATGCATAAATTGTTTTACTTTCTACTATTTAGCATCTGTGCTGAAATTGTTCAGTTCGAGTAGGAGGTCCAGCCTTTCTCCAGAAGAGGTGCGGCAGTATAACGTAATTGTCTCCTTGATGAAAACAAGGAGACAAATGCGTAAACGCCATATAGAATGTAAGGAACGTTTGCAACATACCGAAATGTTGTTAAAACGTGGCTTTGCGGAACACATTGAAAGTCTGCCATCAACTGTGCGAGACTTTTTTACATTACAAGTCCGTAACATGGGACGATCTAAGTTCGATAGAAATTATAGTTTAGATGAAAAAATTTTTGCGCTTTCATTGCTGAAGCAAAGTCCAAAGGTTTATCGATACCTTTCCAATATTTTCCTCTTACCAAGTACAGAGACCTTAAGAAAACTGGTCAATAAAATCACTGTATCTCCCGGTATTAGTAAGTCTGTCTTCAACAGCATCGAAAATATACTCGACAATTTCGAGGATTCGCGGTACAGATATTGTATCTTATTATTTGACGAAATGAAGCTTAGTCCCGGGCTTCATTATAATGTCAAATCCGATATTGTAGAGGGACTAGTAGATTTCGGGTTTTCGCGTAATAGAGACATTGCAGACCATGTTCAGGTCTTTATGTTAAGAGGGATATTTGGAGATAAACCGTGGAAGCAAACAGTGTCGTACTCCTTTTGTAGGGGCACCGCTTCATGGGAGTCGATAGCGCGTACATTTAAGGCCATAGTACAGGAATGCACTCTTATACGCTTAAGAGTTGTTGCTTCGGTTTGCGATCAAGGGTCAACAAATGTACGCGCGATTAAGCAATTACTTTTCGACACGAAAAGAGATGGCAAGTCGACTGAAGAGGGGCTCATCATGGTAGATGAATAAAAGATAGTACCACTGTTTGATCCGCCTCATTTATTAAAATGTATAAGAAATAATTTGTTAACGAAGGATCTTCGTTATACTCAGAACGGTGTAGAAAGAACAGCAAAATGGTCCCACTTCGAGGATACTTATTTCATTGATCGGTGTAGAGGTGATTTTAGAACTTTAGACAATATTACGGAACAGCATGTCGTTCCAAGTAGAATTAAGAAGATGCGTGTCAAATATTGTACACAAGTCTTCTCGCGTAAAGTAGCATCTCTTATGGAACTTATGAGCACTACTGAGGCGGAAAGTGCTTGTAAATCCAGAAAGATGTCAGCTTCGGGAATAGATACGGCGATATTATTTCTAAATTTAAATTCACTTTTCGACAGTGTCAATAGTATGGCCATTTTGGATAATGAAAGTAACGTCACAGATATTTGGAATAAGTGTATAAACTTATTCCAAAGTATGCGATTTATCAAACGCAAAGCGGGAGATAAAGAGTATCCTGCGACGTTGCAGAATTGGATACATACCCTGAAAGGGTTCAAAATTCTCAAGTCTTATTTGCTGGATCTTGGGTTTGCAGGATTCAGAACCAGAGATTTTAACCAAGATCCTTTGGAAAATTTTTTCGGGCTGGTAAGACAACATGGTGGAAGAAATACAAATCCGACTTGTTCAGTATTTACCGGATACTACAAGTCATTGCTCATAAATTCATTGTTTTCCAACTCAGGAAGACAAAACTGCGAGGCAGATTGTAGTGAAAATTTGTTAAATGTTAAAGAAATTTTCGAATTTTCCTCTCGCAATCAAAATTCTCAATTTTCTAGTAATGCAATACCAGTAGTAGCTGTATAATCAATAGAGTCAATTTTGCAAAATTATGATGCTACTACTGTCAATTTAGATTATTTAGAACCGTTTATTCAAGCTTGTGCTACGTGTTGCCAAGCCTTTTTAACACAAAAACAATTAATAATACAATTTATGCGAGAGGTTTACGTTTTAACTAAATACTGTTTCGATAATTTCGCGGAAAAGTGTAATTTAAAAATTTTAATTCAAACTTGTTTAAGCCTTTCAGTTGATGTCAACCTGAGCGATTGCCCTTTAGGGCATCTCAAAGTGTATTTGACCGACAATTATGTCGATCATGTATTAAAGAAATGTATTTCTTCCACCAATAGGCTACTAAATCGTTCCGAAGAACCTATGATTCCAATGTCTGGTTTGTCATTATGTGCTTTGACGTATGGCAGATCACATTGAAAGCAAAGGTTCTAATTGTGATTCTGTATACCTTTTTGCATGTATGCGATTGCAGTATGAGTGTGTAATGCGTTTTTTATTATGTATATATATTTGGCTGTCGGACTGTTGCATGTGTGTTTAATTTTTTATATTGCCTGTGCGTTTTATTTTTTATATTGTATGAGTGTTTGACTTTTTATATTGCATGAGTGTTTGACTTTTTATATTGCATGTAGGAGTGGAAATGAGAGTTTTGTATGCGCATGGGGTTAGCGGTTTTAGTCGGTATAAATCCGACACTGCCTAGTAGTGCGGATCCTACTAGGCGTCTTTGGAAGATTCCCGCTGTTTACCCTCGTAAAAACAACCCAAAGAAAAAAAAAATTTTGTAAACAATTGATTTATTTTGCAGATTCTATTGATGTCAACGAATTGAAGCAATTTAGAAAATAAAGTAAAATATTTTAGGAGTTATATAAATTTTGTAATATTATTGTTGAATTTAATATGATCATTGTTATTGTAATAATTGTAATGACTAATATTATTTAAAATTATTAAAGAATTTGTATATCATTTAACATATATTTATGTATCTAAATATACTTTTACTTTTAATTATATTTATATTTTCAGAAGGTAAATCGGAGGAAGTACGGACGTGATTCAAAGGACCCCTGTCATTTCTAAAATAAAATTTAAAAGATTAAATTTTGGAATGACCAGAAATCCTTCAAATGGCGTCCTCACTTTCCCTGGTTTACCTTTTCTAAGGCCGTCTGACCATGGATCGTCGCGTCAGTGACGCGTATGCAGCAGATAGAAGGATATACAAAGAAATTGAATATATTTTATTTTCCTAAGAAAAGAAGAAATATTCAATTTCAATGTTTATCCTTCTATCCGCTGCATACGTGTCGCTGGCGCGACGATCCGTGGACAGGTTTTAAAGTAAGCGGTGCATTACACGTATACACATACACATACGTCCCGATTCACACCAATTCACACATTCACAGTTTAGTACGCACCTTAATGGTAGGAGGCGCTACAAACTCTGCTTCAACTTTCCAAGAGGGAAGCTTGGCCCCCCTGGCTGCTGCTGGTGGTGGTGTTGGTGGTGGTAGCGATGGTGGTGTTGCTTGTGGCACCGGAGCCACGGTGGGACTCGCTTCCCTCGCCTCCCTCGCCTCCGCCATATTAAAACTGGCTAACTCTGCGTCAATATTTAAAAAATTAATTTTATCATTAATTGATTGGAAAAATAAATTTGATTTGAATAAATGTAGGTATATAAATTTTCATTATTTACCTGCCAGCAACGCGTCCTCCGCAGCAACCTACAAAAATTGATAAAGAATTAATTGGCAAAAAAGATCAAGAGAGTTCATAAAAGCTGTATGATAGAAGAAAGTCATACGTGTAGCGCAAGGGTACGTATTGTTCCATTGCAAATTGGAAATTAGGAAATATAAAAATTTGAAAACTGAAACATTGTATGATGCGAAATTATAAAAATTACATTACATTACATTACAAAATATGTTTCTCCTCATTACTTCACAAGCCTTTCCATTATTATTATTCAATACAAAAAAACTGTAACGTATTAAAACAATATTTTGTGCACAATATTGCACTAGGCAATGTTTAAAACTGTTGCCTAGTGGAGGCGGTGTGGATCGCTGGGACTGGCCAGAGAAGAGATGCACTCCAAGGAATTGGTGACGGCACGTTTATTAGCCGAACTGGGCGTCGTTGCAACAATATATACAACACGCAGAGACTTCACGAACAAAACACTACTCACAAAACACGCAGTCAACACGCGACACGAATATGTACAAACTATGTACAGGGCGCTGGGCGCGATGGCTCGAAGGGCCGTTTTACAGTGGTGGGTCGCTGGGCGACAAGAGATGTTCGAGATTGTGCGTGCGAGAGCGTGTTGCCTCTGTTCGAAGGTGTTCGAGGAACTAACGGTCGGATTCCGGGAAGCCAACGTTCGTACCGTGCAAAAACGGGTGACGCGCGTAACCGTCTTGACGAACGGTGCGTCACCGTGTTGACACGCTCTCGCACGCACATTTAAATCCGCGCACCAGCTGAGCGGTGAATCTCGGCTGCAACACCTAACTAGTAGCAAAACAAGAAGATATTGCACACGTTGAAGCATATTCTACTATAACTTATAACGCCAACGATTAGAAATATTATCAAACATATCTGAGTTGAACGTAAACGAACATGTAAAGTACATATAGTATATAAAATAGATATTGCACACGTTGAAGCATATTGTAACTTGTAACGCCAGCGATTAGAAGTCTGAAACACATCCGAGTTAAAATATGCTTCTATGTATCCAATATGTTCTTGTTGTATATATTACTTGCTATACAGATGCCTATTGATAGTTAACGTAGGCAAAGTGCCTACCAAAGACTTTTAAAATGTTGTACTTTACATGTTCGTTTACGTTCAACTCAGATAAGATATGTTTGATATATTTCTACTCATTGGCGTTATAAGTTATTAGAATATGCTTCAACGTGTGCAATATCTTTTTGTTTTGCTACTAGTTACAACTGCGAATCACAAAATAATGTTATAATACGTTACAGTTTTTTGTATTGTAATGTAATGTAATTTTTAACATTACATACGTATTCTTGCGCTAGATGTATTAATTACTTCTATCACACGCTGCTTGTAAGTGACGAAAAAATCTCGCGAATCACGTATAAAACTAACGAATAAAAACAAATATATCTCACGAATATTTCACGAATAAAACTAGCGAATACACATAAAACCGGGCTAGAGCATATGAATAACGATAGCTATGAATATATAAATAGTATTTTTTTATTACTTACATTTTGCGACATTGTCAATGAATCCAACGTGTAAAACCGGGTCCAACGTGCTTTCCACGCAGCCACAATTGAGAATGGGCTTCCCCGCCACGTGCAACGATGAGGCGAGCTCCTCCGCTGCTCTTTTGTTTTTTAAGGAGCCCGCTTTTGGCATATTCTGCCGCGGGCTCTTTGAATTGTTGATTTTTAAGCCGGGAAGCTAACAAGGGGACGCCACGAATGTGGAAATCGCTTTTGGAACAATAGTACATATGGGGTTTGTAGTATTCATGTAGTTTGAAAAATACCATTTCGGCTTTTTGTCGAATGGGTTAACAATTTTTCCCGTGGAAATATATTTTGTGGATATTACGTATTCAGGCCCGGATTAAAGGGGGGGCTGCAGCCCCGGGCCCCACTATCCAGGGGGGCCCCGTTCTAAGCAATTTAAACTCGTTATTGTTTAACTTTTTGTTACTCTCCCCCCCCCCGCTTATTCAAGCACGGGGGCCCCCGAAGGTTGGATAGCCCCGGGCCCCAAAAATCTTAATCCGGGCCTGTACGTATTATATGTTATTAGTACGTTACATATATTATTATTTATTTCTCTACGCAAATTTTAATGTTAAAAATACGGCTATTTTAACGGCTATCCCACTTTACCTACACGACAATTGCAGGCGCCGAAAGTTTCGAAATGAAATATTTTCGCAGTACAAGAATATGAAAAACACCGGTGAAAGAGATGATTAGAATAATACGTTGTTATAAATGCATTTTTAATTAAACTTTAAATTTGCGTATTTACGTTCCGTGTAAATTACACGTAAATTACATAGATGACATAACCAAAGTTATATAATAAATAAATCTTGAAAAATGTATGGGGTACTTCCTACTAGGCTCTATATTGCCGGGGCAGGTCCACAAAGGAAGCACTCGAGGTAGGTAACAACATAAATCTCTTTATATAATAAAGGGAAGTTTGGAATCTTAAACGCTACCAATTCCTTAAGCATAAATCTCGCGCGACACCAGCGTGGTATCGCGGTTCTCCCCGCTGATTGGTTCGCGGGTCTTCGGTCCCCCAGCGCGGTGAATACTCCAACCAATCCGCTAATTCTGTCACTAGCGCACGTGTATAATACGTACGTATTATACGTTGCGTATTTCACGTACCCATCACTGCACGCATGTCACGGCGACCGAAAATTTTTTCTGATTTCCTTGCATGTAAGTGTGCTTCATTATTATTAATTTAGGTGTACACATAATGAAACGAATAGGTTATTTGTTACATTACATGTGTTAAATAATAATCTAACATATTTTTTGCTAACCTATTTCTTCATTGAAATGTGTATCTTTTTAGTTTCAAGTCCCTTGGAAGGAAACCAATTCTTCTCATCAGAAGGAGAAGCAACAGAGCAAAATATTATATTTGTAAGTGACGTTTACATTTATTTATAAATAAAATAATAAGTATGATATTAGTTTAGTGTTTATTACAAATTTTTCGTTTTTTACAGGTTGGAGTTTTTAAAACAAAAATAAAGTACACTCGGTTGGCTGCTTTGCGCTACCCTGGGATGCTTTGCGCCCTTGCGAGTAGCTTTATATTACAGGCTGCATTGCGCTTCATCAAATAAATATATTTGATTATCGGGTCAGGCATAATAATAGCCACGCTGAGCCTTGCCCATACTGTTATAATATTATATTATATTATTATAGTATACAATAGGATATAGTGTATACAAAAAAATAGATTTATAAGCTTTACTGACTGTATTGCGCTGTATCTTATACAGGGTGTCCCAAAAATGTCGGACTTCCTTGAAAGGGGTTACTCAGAGGGTGATTTGAAACAACTTTTTCCTTAGCGAAAATATTGTCCGAAGCTTCGTTAAGGAGATATTAACCAAAAACCCCGACCAATCAGAGCGCGCGCCTTCCGCCTGAGTTCCCGCGGTAGCGTTGGCTACGAGGTAGGCGACCGCGCTTGTGCTACGAACGTACGAACAAGCAAGTCGGCATGCATCGAAGGAAACCGCGTTACACATTTTTTTTTTTAAAGCAGAATCTTAAATAAGAATAATTTGAAGTGAGAGGACAAGAAGTACGTAAATTTCGTTTTTAAATAAGGTATAAACGAAAAGCTAACGTAACAGAAAATGTACGACAAGTGATCGTAATTCGTTATTGAGGTAAAAATCCGTAGTTTAAGAACGGCCAACACAACTAAATTTAAAAAATAATATTAGGTGTATGAATAAATTCTTTCCGACTGGAATTTCTATCGCGGTGGTATTCAAAAGCTGCCAGAAAAATGGCAAAAGGTAATGAACAATAATGGAAATTATTGCGATGATCGAGTTGTTTTCATATTTTTTAAATCGAACTGTTATTGTACCCTAAAATCGGAAAGAATTTATTTTCACACCTAATAATCACCAATAAATTAAATAAAACTCACCCTTTCTGGACATTCCTTTCCTTGCTTTCCTTCCGTTTTCGGAAACCTGGCCACTGTACCGATCCTGGTCATCGGCGTCCAGTGCTCAGCTGATCGCAGGGTCAATGTACCGAATATTCACTTCACTGCACGGCTACTAACACTGATCACTGAACCGATCCTGGTCATCGATGGACGAGCCCAGTGCACAGCTGGTTTCAGGTACACGACACCATCCAAGGTTAATGTGCCGAATATTCACTTTACTGCACGGCTACTAACACTGATTACTGAATTTATTTTTCACGGAACGTGTTGTTCCTACGTTATAAAAATTGGTGGCTGCAAAAGGGGCCGATTACTGTTAATTACTGGGACGAGATTACTACTATTACCCGGCGAAAAGAAAACTCGTGGCAGACTGTCTCGGGCTGTGCAGTCCGCTGCTGTGACGATTGGTCGAGTCACCTATTTGGGCACACTTTTAAAGACGGGACACACGTATTTTGGTTATTGGCTGAAGTTGCCACATACATTGTCGCACCGCGCGACGAAGAGATCGAACGAAACACGAGATCGAGTGGGATAGAGCGATTTGACCAAGCGTAGCCTACGCTTTTGTTTTGACGATCGCCGGTCGGATCCGTATCTGATCGCTGCACAGCAGCGGACTGCACAGCCCGAGACAGTCTGCCACGAGTTTTCTTTTCGCCGGGTAATAGTAGTAATCTCGTCCCAGTAATTAACAGTAATCGGCCCCTTTTGCAGCCACCAATTTTTATAACGTAGGAACAACACGTTCCGTGAAAAATAAATTCAGTAATCAGTGTTAGTAGCCGTGCAGTAAAGTGAATATTCGGCACATTAACCTTGGATGGTGTCGTGTACCTGAAACCAGCTGTGCACTGGGCTCGTCCATCGATGACCAGGATCGGTTCAGTGATCAGTGTTAGTAGCCGTGCAGTGAAGTGAATATTCGGTACATTGACCCTGCGATCAGCTGAGCACTGGACGCCGATGACCAGGATCGGTACAGTGGCCAGGTTTCCGAAAACGGAAGGAAAGCAAGGAAAGGAATGTCCAGAAAGGGTGAGTTTTATTTAATTTATTGGTGATTATTAGGTGTGAAAATAAATTCTTTCCGATTTTAGGGGACAATAACAGTTCGATAATTTCCATTATTGTTCATTACCTTTTGCCATTTTTCTGGCAGCTTCTGAATACCACCGCGATAGAAATTCCAGTCGGAAAGAATTTATTCATACACCTAATATTATTTTTTAAATTTAGTTGTGTTGGCCGTTGTTAAACTACGGATTTTTTCCTCAATAACGAATTACGATCACTTGTCGTACATTTTCTGTTACGTTACCTTTTCGTTTATGCCTTATTTAAAAACGAAATTTACGTACTTCTTGTCCTCTCACTTCAAATTATTCTTATTTAAGATTCTGCTTTAAAGAAAAAAATGTGTAACGCGGTTTCCTTCGATGCATGCCGACTTGCTTGTTCGTACGTTCGTAGCACAAGCGCGGTCGCCTACCTCGTAGCCAACGCTACCGCGGGAACTCAGGCGGAAGGCGCGCGCTCTGATTGGTCGGGGTTTTTGGTTAATATCTCCTTAACGAAACTTCGGATAATATTTTCGCTAAGGAAAAAGTTGTTTCAAATCACCCCCTGAGTAACCCCTTTCAAGGAAGTCCGACATTTTTGGGACACCCTGTATAGTGTATACAACAAAACTAGTAGTGTATACAACAAAACTAGATTTATAAGCTTTACTGACTGTATCGCGCTGTATTCCGTTATTTGCGATTCTAATTGTACTGTATCTGTATCGTATGTTAAAAAAGAAAAAGGAATAAAGACGAAATAAATACGATTTATCATTACTATCGATATTATTATATTCTATCTAGAGACGTGGCAGCGTCCCGACGCCAAATACAGGACAGACACCCTGTATATGTCGACTGTCGCTACCGCTATCATTTACTCGAGAAACGGCTAATCCAAACTAACCTGAAACTTATTTCATCATTAATATCTCATCACGCCTGCAATATTTTCTAAATTTAAAGGCATTTTTTTATGTAAACCGCATATAAGCTTTCGAATAAGACCAATTTCAATAATTATCGTATACAATAGAATATATAGTAGGGCTGTAGCTGTGGACCGGGAACACGAGATACCCGGGTACCCGGGTACCCGTGAGATACCCGGGACGAAGAAAATTCCCGGATAAGCGCTACCCGGGAAAACTACCCGAGACTCTCGAGAATCTCGAGAAATTACAGAGTACAGAACGTAATTCTGGAGCGATGCCTGTCAGAGAGATGCCGTCTGGCACCCTGTGGCGAGGTCAACCCCCTGCGGTACCTCACCGAATTTTATGGCTTTCGACCCTCGAAGGGGTTCGAATAACATTAAGAAGTGAGAAATGCCCAGGATTTCCGCATTTCTCATCAGATCTTTGCGAAAACGACGCCAATCGATTCCTTATGTTTCTCCGATGAAAATAATACCAAGAACGACGTAATTTGGACCATAATGAAGGAAATTCCATGAACAAATGTTTTTCATTTGCAGATTCATTTCGTTAAAAATAGTCTGATTTACATGAAATTTGGTATGATTTTCATCGGAAAAACATAAGATATCCATCGGTGTCACTTCCATATCGATACGATAAAGAGTTAAGAATTATTTTATTTCTGAATCAGGTATTATGAATCCTCGGCCGACCGCAGCGAATCGAGGTCGGCCCCCCGTACTCGAGGGTAAAATATTCATTACAGTATATTAAGAAGCTATTTAATGTTCATCGTATCGATATGGAAGTGACACCGATGGATTCCTTATGTTTTTCCGATGAAAATCATACCAAATTTCGTGTAAATCGAGCTATTTTTAACGAAGTGAATTTGAAATTATGCAAATCATTTGTTCATGGAATTTTCTTCATTGTGGTCCGAATTATGTCGTTCTTGGTATTATGTTCATCGGAGAAACATAAGGAATCGATTGGCGTCGTTTTCGCAAAGACCTGATGAGAAATTCGGAGCTGGAGATTCCTCACTTCGTAATGGGTATTCCTGTCTCCCCGGGGGTCGAAGCCTTCGACTCGAAAGCCATGACGCTCAGTGTGGCTTCAATTATGGAACGGTACTCTATGAGATCTCGAGAGTCTCGAGTATCTCGGGTAGTTTACCCGGGTAGCGCCTACCCGGGAATTTTTTTTTTCCCGGGTATCTCACGGGTACCCGGGTACCCGTTCTCCCGGGTATCAACAGCTCTAATATATAGTGTATACTAGAAAACTAGATAAGCTTTGCTGGCTGCAACGCGCATTATCGTATACAATAGAATATATAGTGTATACTAGAAAACTAGAAATATAAAAAAAAATTTAATTCATCATGGCTGTAATTAAAAGTATTATTAATATCTCACCACTCAGTTTTCATAATATGCAAATAATCAATAAAGGCGAATGGTTAACAGATGACCATATCGAATATTTTCACAAATTATTAGAAGCTAACTCCAATTACAAACCACGCGACACGTGGAGAGTTCAATTACCTAATACAATTCAACCAGTTCCTGAAAATCAGGATCACATACAGATTTTGCACCAAAGCGATAAGATTGGAACCAATGCGGGGGGACATTGGGTTTGTAGCTTCTATAAACATGTTGAAAGAAGAGTTTATATTTATGATTCTCTTAATTCCTCGAAGTTGCATAGTCATCATAAAATTTTTCTGGATAAGTTATACCCATTTTTTAATAAACATGACGGTGCAATTGACGAAGAATTTATTGAATTTCCACGTGTACAAACTCAACCTAACGGTCGGGATTGCGGAGTTTTTGCGATTGCATTTGCTGTCTCGTTATTATTCAAAATATTACCTGATAAAGTAACGTACACTCATGCATTGATGCGTCAACATTTGATCGAAATGTTTCAATCAAATCGTATAGAACATTTTCCAAGCACTCAGGATCAACAATTAACACGTTGTGTGCACGAATATGAATCTGCAATTGGTAGTACAATTAATAAAAATTCCTCTTGTGGAAATGATCCTGCATTTAAAATTGGTCAAAGATATATTACAAACGAAACAGATAATAAAATATCCCCAGTTCAAAATGTAGTACATAGTGACAAAGAAGTCACCATATGTACAAAAAATATAATTCAAACAGACCCACATCCTCCGTTGGTTTCGAAGTCAAAAATCAGCAATGTATACCTTCCAGGTAGTAGGACAGAATACATGTCTAATTATTATAAAAGGCAGAAAGACGAAATTAATTTAAAAAGAAAAGCTGTTTATAAAGCAAAGAAAGGGGAGTGTAATATTAAAAAAGGCAAAGATTGTAAAGAAAGGGAGAAAGACATAAAACATTATAATTATGAATATTATAACGCACATAAAGAAGGTATAATCAAAAAGACAAAAGTGCATTATGACGCAAATAAAAAAGTGAAATGTGGAAAGCGAAAAAATTATTATCAGCTAAATAAAGAAGGTATAATCAAAAAGGCAAAAGCGCATTATGACGCAAATAAAGATGTGAAATGCGGAAAGAGAAAAAATTATTATAAGCTGAATAGAGAAGGTATAATCAAAAAGGCAAAAGCGTATTATGACGTAAATAAAGATGTGAAATGCAGAAAGATAAAAAATTATTATGAGCTGAATAGAGAAGGTATAATCAAAAAGGCAAAAGTGCATTATGACGCAAATAAAGAAATGAAATGCGGAAAGCGAAAAAATTATTATCAGCAAAATAAAGAAGTTATCTCCAAAAAGCGGAAGGTATATTATGATGAAATACGTAAAGCAGATTGTTGCGACCGCGCGCAACGGCCGTATTTGAACGCGCGCCCGCGGTGGCATCAACACAGCTGTTGAGCCGTCGCGGCGCGTTTGAAGGTTTTTTTGACCGCTAACGATCTTCGCGAAGCGCTCGCCCGGCGACGGTTAGTTCCGAGAACCACACCGTCGTGACAACCTCGCCCGACGAATCGGCAATAGTGTTCGCGCCCATTGCGCCCAGCAGTTTTTTGGTGCTGATATTCTTGTGCGACCAGTATCGCCACGCGCCCACGCGCCGAGTAATCGTTGTTACTGTAATCGAGTGAAGTTTGGTTTCGTTGTCTCCTTGTTTTGTACATTCTGTATCCGTGCCGTCCGACGTCTGTGTGATCACAGAGTGACCAATAAATCAGTGTTGCGTCCACCTGCGGAGTGTTGACCACCCGTCATTCTTTCCACCTGAGCTGCCCTACCGCCGGCATTCTAAATTCGCTCTTGGCGAAATCATTGGTCCTTCGAGCCGGATCTGCAGTAAGGAAGGATGACGAGGGAATCAGCAACCACCGCCACTGCGGCGGCCCCGTTATCCTGGTCGGCCCTGGTGAAGAAGATCCGGGCGCTGATGCAGTCCGCCCAGCGCCTGCTGGTCAATTTTAAGAAAATGGGCCAGGCCAAATTCACTGAGGACAACGCGAAGGAGAGGATTGCGACCCTGAAGGCGACGTGGGAGCAGTGCACCCAGTTGCACATGGAGGTGGAGGCCTTGATTCCGGAGGAGGAGCGAGAAGTCTGCCCGTACTTCCTTAACGACGAGTTCGCCCAGGCCGAGGAAGGGTATTGGGAGACCCTGGACTTCCTGCTGGAGGTCGTCCGGACGCTCCGCGCCCCCTCCCCCGCAGCAGACAAGGATCCAGCCGCCTCATCATCTGGAGAAAGGAAGAGCCGAGCCAAGCTCCCACGCCTCACCTTGCCGCGGTTTTCGGGTGAGTACTCGGAGTGGCAAGCCTTTCGCGACCTCTTCACGTCGCTCGTGATAAAAGACCGGACCCTCGACGACGTCGAGCGGCTGCAATATCTTAAAACGGCGGTGGAGGGCCCTGCGGCAAAAATCGTGGAGCAGTTTACGACCACCGAGTCAAATTTTGCAACCGCCTGGGCGACCTTGTCCCGGCGGTACGATAACAAACGCGCTCTTGTGTCGGCCCACCTCCGTACGTTGATATCGCTGCCGCCGATGACGTCAAATTCTGCCGACGAACTCACGCGCGTGCGCGACACGAGCAACCGATCCCTCGCGCTCCTCGCGAATCTAGGGTGCCCCACCACTTATTGGGACGACATCGTCATAGCGGAGCTGACGCTGAAATTGGACGCGGAAGTGCTGGAGGAGTGGGAGCTCTCGCTCGGTGCGAGCACCGACCTCCCCACCTATGACGCGTTAGATCGGTTCCTCGAGTCGCGCATTCGATCACGGGAGGCCACTCAAGCCGCTGAGGAAGCCAAGGCACGCGCCCGCGGTGCAATGCCTAAGGCTTCCAAATCGGCACATCCCTCGAACGCTCGGGTGTGCGCCACGAACGCGACCGACGATCCGCCCCGATCCGCGAATTCCGCGTCATGCCCTGTGTGCCGGGCGCGACACGCCGCGTATCGCTGTTCGGCCTTTCGGGCTATGCAGCCAGAGCAACGTCGCGATTTTGTCAACAGCAAACGGCTGTGTTTCAACTGTCTCGCGCCCGGCCACATGGCCCCGTCGTGCCCCGTCACCGCTTCTTGCTCGCGGTGTGGTCGGCGACACCACTCAATGCTGCACCCGAACGGCGACGACAAGAAAAATCTCCCCGCGACCCCGGTTGCGCGTGATGCTCCAGCAGAGTCCACGGCGGGCGGCGCCCCAGCCTCGTCCGCGGTGCACACTGCGTGCACGAGTTTCGGGAGCCCGAGCGGAGAGCCGGTGTTGCTGGCCACCGCGATCGTTCGCGCGAAGTCGGCGGGTGGAGACATGGTCCTTATCCGAGCGCTGCTGGATCAAGGAGCGCAGACGTCGTTGGTTTCGGAGTCAATCGTACAGACCCTCCGTCTGCGCCGTCAGCCGATGCGGACCTATCTTACGGGAGCCTTGGATGGACAACTGGGAGTTTCGCGAGCGCAGGTGCAGCTCGCCCTGGCCCCACTGCAGGATGACCGCACGGCCCTCACCATCAAGGCCAAGGTTGTCCCCAAGGTTTCGTCCTACCTGCCCGCCTGCCCACCATCGACGACGCTCGGGAAGCAGTTTGCGGACCTCGACCTCGCCGATCCGGAGCCGTCCACCCGCCGACCCGTCGATCTGATTGTCGGGGCCGACTATTTTGGCGCCCTGTTGCGCCCCGGGTTACGTCGCGGAAAGACCCGTGCCCTCATCGCCCAAGAGACGCTGTTCGGCTGGGTCATCTCGGGCCCGACCGGCCGCCCGTCCGCCGCGAGCGCCATACATCACGTGACCTCCCGAGCTCCCACGGACGACGAACGACTGCACGAGTCGCTTCAGCGGTTCTGGGAGCTGGAGGAAACGCGAGCGCCCGCGTCGCGCTCGCCGGAAGACGAGGCCTGCGAGCAGCATTTCCTCTCAACGCACTCGCGGCGGGCGGACGGTCGATACGTGGTGCGTCTTCCCTTCAAGGGCGGGCATCCTCCCGATGTCGGCGCGTCGCTGCCTCGCGCCTCCGCCATGCTCCGCGCACTCGACAAGCGTCTGTCGGGGGACGCGGCGCTGGGGGCGGCGTATCGGTGCTTCATGGGGGAGTACGAGTCGTTGGGCCATATGGAGGAGGTCGGGGCCTCACCCCACCGCGACGAGCACACGACTCGCGTGTACCTCCCGCACCACGCGGTCGTGCGTAGCAGCGACGGGAGGCTGCGAGTCGTGTTCAATGCATCAAGCCCAACCACGAATGGGACGTCTCTGAATGACCACATGATGGTCGGTCCCAAGCTGCAGCGGGACCTTGTGAACGTCCTCCTCCAATGGCGCCTCCCTCGATACGCCCTCCAAGCAGACATCGAGAAGATGTACCGCCAAATACGCGTACACCCGAGCGACGTACCTCTGCAGTGCGTGCTGTGGCATCGGCGCCCCGAAGACGCCCCGTCCACATTTCAACTGCGGACAGTAACGTACGGCACCACCTCGGCGCCCTACCTAGCCATGCGGGTTCTGCAGCAGCTCGCCATCGACGAAGGGGGGGGGGGGGTATCCGCGCGGGCGACGCGTTCTCGAGAGCAATTTCTACGTCGATGACGTGTTGTTCGGCTCTGACGAGGTCGCGTCAGCTCTCGCGGTGCGCGACGAGCTCTGCGCTTTGCTCGCTCGCGGCGGGTTCGTGTTGCGGAAGTGGGCAGCCAACGATCCTTCTCTGAACCCCGACGAAGAGCGGCCGGCCCTGACCGCATCGCCGGTGCCCTCTGCACCGGAAGGGCCGGAATCGCACTCGGTCCTGGGGATACATTGGGCTCCCCGCGAGGACGCATTCCGATATAAGATCGAGCCCCCTTCCGCCCCCGCGACGACAAAGCGCACCGTCCTGTCGGTGGCGGCGCGATTGTACGACCCGCTCGGCTGGGTATCGCCGGCGGTGGTGGTGGCAAAAATTATTTTGCAGGACCTGTGGCTGCGGGGAGCGGAATGGGATGCTCCACTCCCGTCGGACGTGCTGGAGGGCTGGCAGGACCACGTCGCTGCCCTTCCTCTCCTGGAATCGGCGCGCATCCCACGATGGTGCGGCCTGGACGCTGCCACCATTCACTGCGAGCTGCACGGGTTCGCCGACGCGTCTTCAAGAGCCTACGCAGCGGTCGTGTACGCCAGGATCGTTCGGCGCGAGGCCGAGGGTGCCCAAGTCACCCTGCTCGTCGCCAAGACGAAGGTAGCGCCGGTCAGGACTGTGAGCATTCCGCGGCTGGAACTCTGTGCAGCCACCCTATTAGCGCGTCTTTTACAACGGGTCGCGTCCGAGGCCCCCTGGCCTCCCGCCGCGCTGCACTGCTGGACGGACTCCCGAGTGGTACTCGCCTGGCTGCAAAGGCACCCCTCCCACTGGCAGGTATTCGTCGCGAATCGGGTGGCTGAAATTCAGTCCCTGATTCCAGCTGCGACGTGGAGGCATGTCCCGACGCGAGACAACCCGGCCGATTGCGCCTCGCGGGGCATGCACCCGCGTGATTTGCTGCGTCACGAACTCTGGTGGAGAGGGCCTGAGTGGTTGCCGAAACCGCCCGCGAAGTGGCCGGCGTCTCCGGGTGCGGACGACCCGCGGCCGGCGGAGGAGGAAACGCGAAAGGTAGTGGCCCACGTCGCCATCGCGCCGCCGCTCAGTCCGCTGAACCCGTTGCCATACTCAATCTCCTCCTGGCCGCGGCTTCTTCGCATCACGGCGCGCGTCCTACGTGTAGCGCGTCGGTGGGGTCGGGGAACCGGCGATAACGGGGGATCGCGAGTGCCGGAGCTGCGAGATGCGCGTATCTGGTGGCTCCGGTGGCTCCAGGGTACGGTCTTCGTCGAGGACATCGCCGCGATACGGCAAGGAAAACCCGTCCGGAGGTCCAGCCCCCTCCGTCAGCTGGCTCCCTTCGTGGACGAGGACGGCCTGGTTCGCGTGGGGGGGAGGTTGCGCCATGCTCTGCTTCCCTATGACGCGCGGCACCCAATCGTCCTACCGGAGCACCACCTTGCCACGTTAATCATCGAGCACGCGCATCTCAGGGCGCTGCACGGGGGGCCCCAGCTCACGCTCAGCGTCCTGAGAAGCAACTTCTGGGTGCTGCGCGCTCGCGATCTAGTACGCGCAGCGGTGCACCGATGCACCGTCTGCGTCCGTCACCGCGCCACCGCCGGAGCGCAGATCATGGCCGATCTTCCCGCTGCGCGGGTATCGCCGTCCCGTCCCTTCGACCAGACAGGGGTCGACTACGCGGGACCAGTCATGACGCGACCGGGGAAGGGCCGCGGGTATAAGGCGCACAAGGCGTATATCGCGCTGTTCGTGTGTTTATCGACCAGGGCCGTACACCTGGAGCTCGTGACCGACTACACCTCGGCAAGCTTCCTCGCCGCGTTTCAGCGGTTCGTTTCCCGACGCGGCCGTCCCAGTCATATGCACAGCGACAACGGGACCACATTCCGAGGGGCGGCCCGCGATCTCGGGGCCGCGATTCGCGGCGCGGTGGCTTCGCCTGAGGTCACACGCTTCGCCGGTGCAGAGGAGATTCAGTGGTCGTTCATCCCCCCGCGGCTCCCCACTTCGGCGGGTTGTGGGAGGCGGGCGTTAAGAGCGCTAAACACCACCTCCATCGCGTAGTTCAGGACCACACGCTGTCGTACGAGGAGATGACCACTGTCCTCTGCATGGTCGAAGCGTGCCTCAACTCGCGACCCCTCGGCCCCGCTCCCGCCGAGGACGACGACTTTGCGATCACTCCTGGTCACTTCCTGACCGGAGCGCCCCCCCTAGCGCTGCCCCCGATGGCCTCGTCGAGCGGTCCTGCGTCGCTCCGTGACCGCTGGCAGCTCGTGCGGCGGATGCGCGACCATTTCTGGAGACGGTGGCAGTCAGACTACCTGAACTCCCTCCAGCCCCGACGTAAATGGACCACCCCTCATCGCAGCCTCTGTGTCGGCGACGTAGTGGTGCTCAAAGAGGACGACTCGCCGCCGGCTCAGTGGCGGCTTGGCCGCATCTCGCAGGTCCACCCTGGTCCGGACGGTCGGGTCCGAGTGGTGTCGGTGCGCACTGCCCGCGGCGAAACATTGCGACCGATCACCCGCGTCGTTCTCCTCCCGTGCGCGTCCGCGGCAGACGAGGGCCCCGTCTCGGCGTGAAAGAGGCCACCTGTAACTAGCCTCGAGACTGTACGCCGCCACTTCGAGTCACCCACGCGCTTCACATCTTGTCACGGCGGGCGGCGCCGGGCGGGCGCGGTTCTTCAAAATTCGGCCCCACGACTGGGGTCCGAGGCGGGCGGAATGTTGCGACCGCGCGCAACGGCCGTATTTGAACGCGCGCCCGCGGTGGCATCAACACAGCTGTTGAGCCGTCGCGGCGCGTTTGAAGGTTTTTTTGACCGCTAACGATCTTCGCGAAGCGCTCGCCCGGCGACGGTTAGTTCCGAGAACCACACCGTCGTGACAACCTCGCCCGACGAATCGGCAATAGTGTTCGCGCCCATTGCGCCCAGCAGTTTTTTGGTGCTGATATTCTTGTGCGACCAGTATCGCCACGCGCCCACGCGCCGAGTAATCGTTGTTACTGTAATCGAGTGAAGTTTGGTTTCGTTGTCTCCTTGTTTTGTACATTCTGTATCCGTGCCGTCCGACGTCTGTGTGATCACAGAGTGACCAATAAATCAGTGTTGCGTCCACCTGCGGAGTGTTGACCACCCGTCATTCTTTCCACCTGAGCTGCCCTACCGCCGGCATTCTAAATTCGCTCTTGGCGAAATCACAGATGATTATCATAAAGTAGCAAAACGGCGTGCTGCTCTGAAAATAATAAAAAAGTATCGTTATATTGCTGTAACGAATAACAATATAGGAACCAAAAATAACAAAGAAACTTATATTAGAAAACTTTGAAAAGTTATTAGCATGCCGTCCGGAGAAGCAAGTAGATTGGAAGCTGAGCGTATAATAAAATGGTGTTTTCATACTAGGCAAAAGTACATTTTGGAAATGAGGAAACTGTTGAAAGATTGTAAAGAAAAAGTGGAAGTTTCTTTAACGCGCGCAGCAGAATGTTTAGAAGTTGATGACAGGATTAATGCTTTGTGTGGACAATCCAGACATACATCTTCTTCAGAATCATATTTTGCGGAAAGTTCGTACCATACTTTCACCGGTTCTGAATCAATCATACTGAATTCGGAAGGGAAAGCTATAAACGTTCTACCTGTATTGCAATCGAAGAAGACGACAAAAGCATGGCATTGTAGTTATCTTTGTAAAACAAAAAATGTTGAAACTCTGAATAATTTACAGGATTTCTTCAAACGATTGTTAGAATGCTCATTAAAAAAGGTACATAAGTTGAACAACCATATCAGTAGCTGTTCTAATAAAGTACATGCTGAAAAAGTTGGCCATTCTCATGGTTGTTACATAAACCCTAAACTATGTAAGTCCAATTTTTTAGCCTTTGAGATACTGGCACCTCACTTTCCGGATTTACGAAATTTGAAAAGAATGATACACAGAATAGTGTACATTTATAAACACCTATTACATAATTTAGACAAAGCTTTAAACGACAGTGACCTTGAAACACTTGGACGAATAACACTGCAAGCTCGGAAAGAAGCTGAAGCGTTACAAAAAAGTAATACTGACGTAAGCTTGAACGAAGAAGAGATTATATCTCGATATTATTTAGCATTTAAAGCTTTCACAAAGCGGTCTATGGACACACCACGCATCCCGTGCGTTTCCTGCGAGAAACTCTGTTTTCAAAGAGAGGTTCTTAAGTTTGATATTTCTAAGAGAACATATAAGGGAAATGTAATGCAAACATTGTTAAATCATATTGGATACAAAGTTGGTGACATGCATTTTATTTGCCGATATTGTCACAATAAAATTCGCAACGATACCGTACCACTAAAATGTATTTTAAAAACTTCAAAAAAAGTAAAAAAATTACGCCAAGTACACGAAATCAAATAAATCACAAAAATAGATGATAATTACAAAATAAAAAAAGTTGTGAAATCAAAATGCGCTGCAAGTACATAAAGGTGCTTTCCCGCAGCGTGCAAAGGTGACACGGTGTAACGCAATGTAAGATTCGGTGCTTTCCAACTGCGCTTAATAATATTAAGCAGATATATTTTTATAGAAATAAATATTTCAATACCAATAAATATTTTATTCAAAATACTTGGCGCTGCTCACCGAATTGGTGTTGTTAAACTGAATACATATGTATAAACTGCATTAATCTTTTTCTTTCTTTCTTGTGCGTGCATTCGTGAATGTGTGTATGTGTGCTTGTGCATATGCTACGTATGATATTAGAATTAAATATATGTAGAATAAATCGTGAGTTATTGTAAATTATTAATTTACTATTAATAAGACAATTAACATTTTTTCGGTTTCGCAGCGCCAAGTATTTTTTATGGGGATATCACTTCTTTTTACAAAGATAATTTTGCATAGGGAATGACTTCAGATAATTTTTAATATATATTATTTTATATTATATTTTTTGTGATTTATTTGATTTCATGTACTTGGCGTAATTTTTTTTACTTTTTTGAAGTTTTTATGGGGATAAGGTTTACATAAAAACCCTAAATTAAAAATAATTTGCTGGTATAAAAACAAAAATCCCCATAAAAATTCTATTAAAAAATTTTGGCGACTTACCTTGTTAATTGAGACAATAATTCAGTGTCTTGTGTGGATTGTGGTGTAAAAACTCGTGACATTTTAGAAAATTTTGACAACTTTCCTTATTTGACACTCGCCAGGTTTATAACCTGACTGTAAGCTGTCAAAATTTGGAGTTGATTGCACAGTGAAGATAGCGTTTGACGAACGAAACATGTGTTAGTTTCTGTTGGCTGAAGGTGTGCGTGTAACGCGTATACGTATTATTGACGAAATTTTGGCTTGGAGAAGAAAAACATACACTAGTTTCTTTTGGCTGAATAGCTGAAGGTGTGCGTGTAACGCATAATAAAACGCATATAAACGAAACATACACTAGTTTCTTTTGGCTGAAGGTGTGCGTGTAACGCATATACGTATTATGTTGACGAAATTTTGGCCTGGAGAAGAAAGTCTTACCGTTTCTGACAGATCCATGAGACGATATTATGAGATCTTGCGTGGACAGATTTTATTGAAATTTGGTCTTATTCGAAAGCTTATATGCGGTTTACATAAGAAAAATGCCTTTAAATTTAGAAAATATTGCAGGCGTGATGAGATATTAATGAAATAAGTTTCAGGTTAGGTTGGAATAGCCCGGCGACGAGTAAATGATAGCGGTAGCGACAGTCGACATATACAGGGTGTCTTTCCTGTACTTGGCGTCGAGACGCTACCGCGTCTCTAGATTTTATAAAAAATAATTCAATCATGATCAAGAATTACGATCACAGTATTCACAGTGAGCAAATTCACTCGCGGTAAAAAAATCACGATCACGGTCGTGATTTAACTTAAATCACGATCCTGATCGTGATTCTGCGATCACGGTGATAAATCACTGTTAGTGATTTTGCACTCCATCCCTAGTTGCTATACGCGCGACCCTAACCCCACATGCCCGTCGGTCAGAGCGAGCCCTCCTCGTGCCAACAAATTTTGCCGCCGGTCACGTACCGCCGCCGTCATCAGAGATCTCTCATCTTTACCATCGCCTTTTGAATACGCTTTCAGCCGTATCCGGACCGAATTTTTTTATATAAATCTAACGTAGAAGTACAAATAAAATAATACTCTTTTCCGTCTTCGACTATTTCATATACTTAGCGTGATTTTTTTAATTACTTTTTTGAAGTTTTTTACGGGGATCTTACATACAGCTAAATCTAACGTAGAAGTACAAACAAGCGTTACTTTAAATTTACTTATTGTAAATTTAAACATGTAAAAATCCTTGTTATAACTTCGCTTTATATTTTATTATAAATGACAAGAAACCGTAATGTTACTTAACGCGAAACATATGAATGAAGAATTTCGATAGTCGATATTTACTAAAACGTGCTCTTTGATCGTCGAATGTTTAGCTGGCCTCTTGGCCAGCTTCAGCTTCTTGTGGTTCTTCACAATCTTTTCCACCATTACAAATATGTGACCGAAGCCAGGAAATGTAAGTAAAATAAAATACATTTATTATTATATATCTTGGAATTCAAATGATTTTTTGAACATAAATGTAGCGCAAAGATACGTATTGTTCAATTTCAAATGGCAAATTGGAAATTCGGAAAGAAATATATACAGTTTTGAAATTCACACTTATAACTAGTAAACAGTTTTGAAATTCACACTTATAACTAGTAATACAACAATAAGATATGAGACACGTTGAAGCATATCCTATTCACACTTATAACTAGTAATACAACAATAAGATATGAGACACGTTGAAGCATATCCTATATCCTATAACTTGTAATGCCATATCTGAGTTGAACGTAAAGGAACATGTAAATAAACTACAACATTATGAAAGTCTTTGATAGGCAGTTTGCCTACGTTAAGTATCAGTGGACATATACCGTAACTGTATAATATAAAATAATAACAAGTAATACAACAAGAAGATATGGGACACGTTGAAGCATATTCACACTTTTAACGCCAACGATTAAAAATATGAAACACATCTGAGTTAAAACATACTTCTATGTATCCAATATCTTGTTGTATTATTTGTTGTACAGTTACGGTCTACGTCCACTAATACTTAACATAGGCATACTGCCTATCAAAGACTTTCATAATGTTGTAGTTTACATTTTCGTTTATGTTCAATTCAGATATGTTTGATATTTCTAATCGTTGGCGTTATAAGTTAGAATATGCTTCAACGTGTCTCATATCTTCTTGTTGTATTACTTGCTATACAGTTAAAGTCTATCTATATACTTCCATTGATAGTGAACGTAGGTAAAGTGCCTCCCAAAGACTCAAAATGTTGTAGTTTACATGTTCGTTTACGTTCAACCCAGAAATGTTTGATATTTCTAATCGTTGGCGTTATATAAGTTAGAATATATGCTTAAACGTGTCCAACATCTTCTTATTCTACTACTAGTTACAAGCGCGAATCGTTCACAAAATAAAGTTATAAAATACGTTACAGTTTTTTGTATGATTGAATAATTGAAAGGCTCGTGAAGTAACGAGAACAAAACATATTTTGTAATGTAATGTAATGTAATTTTTAATTTCGCATCATACGCTATTTCAATTTTCAAATCTTTACATTTCCTAATTTTCAATTTGCCATTGATCAATACGTATCCTTGCGCTACACGTATGACTTTCTTGATCCTTTTTGCTAATGAATTGTTTATTATTCATTTTTGTAGAGCAAAGCAGACGATTCAATTTTGGACGGTAAATAAAAAAATTTATATACATTTATTTTCAAATTTATTTTTCCCCTAATTTGATTATTAATTTATTTTTTAGACATTGAAGTCGAACTGGAAAATTTTACAATGATGGAGGCGGCGACGCCGCCGACGTCGCCGCCACCGCCACCGCCACCGCCGCCGCCACCGCGACCACCAACACCACCACCACCACCACCACCACAACCACCAGCGAGGCCGGCCACGGCTGATGGTAAATACGTATACACATTTTAAGGAGTTATACAGTGGACGAAATTTCTATAAGAACACTACTAATTTTAATAAAAAATGTGAAGTAATGTGCTAATACAATATAATGATACTTTAATGTACAGAAAACAAACGAAATTTGCATAGGAACGGTGTATTAAAAACAAATCATTAATACTTTTTCTTACTTTGAAAAATAGTAGTGTTCTTATAGAAATTTCGTCCACTGTATGCTTTTAGAATGCTTGAAAATAGGTCTAATTTAAAAAAAAAAAAATATTTTACTAATTTATTTTTTATTTGACTAATTACAGAACCGTACGTAGCGCGCCACAGGCGCAGCGGACGTAGAGTGAGGGCCCAGCAGGAGGACATGGCCTTCCTCAAGGCCATAAAGGATCAGGCCTCCTCCCTCCGGGCCTGGGCTGTGGACCAGTACAGCCGTGGCCGTGGCCGTGGTGGCCGTGGCCGTGATGACCGTGGTCGTGGCGACCGTGGTCGTGGCCACCGTGGTCGTGGCGACCGTGGTCGTGGCGACCGTGGCGGCGAATAAATTTCAATTTTTTAAAATAAAATTTTTTAAATAAAAAAAAATTCTATATACTATATTCGTTTATTTTATTTTAATTAATTAATTAACTATTAACTCGAGAAGGGAAGGTCGTAACGAGTTGAAAATAATTACATTCATCTGGATAAAGGCGGGATCTCCTACCTGCGACTGGTCGCTGCCGGTCGCAGCGACCCCACTAGTGCAAGGGAGAAAGAGATGTCATACTTTTTGAAAGTTTTTTATGGGGATCTCACTTCTATTTACAGAGATAATTCATGTACTTGGAGTAACTTTTTTTACTTTTTAAAATTGTATATAATTGTCATCCAAACTACGCACGCCTTCAAAGTTTCAAGACGACGATTAGATTGGTGGAATTGGTTTAAATTAGATTTTTCAGATATAAAACAAGCATACAAGAAGGAAACAGAGGATCGAAGCTGAATAAAATCGTTTAATTAATATAAAATAAAATCAAACATACAAGAAGGAAACACAGGATCAAAGTTGAATAAAATCGTTTAATTAATATAATAAAATCAATAGTATGTTCCAATAAACTTAAAACACTTTAATAAATCTGTTTTCTCAAGTGTCATTATAATAATTTGACAAAGTCGGAGAACGATACATAATATTTTTAGCAAAATAAAATAAATAAAAATCTACGTTTGATTTGATCGTATTATTTTATATTCTTAGGACTTAAGTATGCGTAATTAATGGAAAACTAGTAAAATTAATGAATAGCGTAGAAACTACTGTGGATTTAAAAAAATATATTAAAGTATTATGAATATCTTTCACAAAAAATTGGAAAGTATCAAGGGAGATGTATTTTCAACGTACTTTCTTGACTAATGTGACTGACTCTACATTGCAAGCGGTACGCCATAATATTAATCTTAATTCTTAACGCTACGCTAATTTGACAAGTTTTGTCGATTTACCTTATTTGACAAATTTCCAGAAACTTGTGCGAAACAAGATGCTCTATCTAATCTTCTCCGGACAACCTCCAAGCCTGTACATTCTCTTCATTTCTATCCATCCAAGCCTGTGCGTCCCCTTCAATTCTACTATCCAAGCCTGTGCATCCCCTTCATTTTTATCGAAGTCCTGTGCGTCCCCTTCGTTTCTATAATATAATAAGCTTTACATAAAAACTAAATTGCTGGTATATACAAAAATACAAGTATCTGGCAATTTAAATGCAATGCAATTTTTTACTACAATATATTATTTTGTACATGCATGGTACAAATTTCCAGAAACTTATGCGAAAGAAGATACTTCTTTGTCGACAACTTCTCCGGACAACTTCCAAGTCTGCGACTCTACATAAGAAATCTATTAAAAAAAATTTGGCGACTTACCTTGTTAATTGAGACAATAATTCAGTCTCCTGTTTAGTGTAAAAGCTCCTGACATTTCAAATTTGGACCACTTACATTATTTGACACTTGGCAGGTTATGACGTTTGACACTTGGTAGGTTATAAACATGGCGGACGCCGATCATACATACACTAGTTTCTTTTGGCTGAATAGTTGAAGGTGTGCGTGTGACGCATAATAAAACGCATATAAACGATACATACACTAGTTTCTTTTGGCTGAAGGTGTGCGTGTAACGCATATACGTATTATGTTGACGAAATTTTGGCCTGGAGAAGAAAATCGTACCGTTTCTGACAGATCCATGAGACGATATTATGAGATCTCTGTTATGCCTGGACAGATTTTATTGAAATTTGGTCTTATTCGAAAGCTTATATGCGGTTTACATAAGAAAAATGCCTTTAAATTTAGAAAATATTGCAGGCGTGATGAGATATTAATGAAATAAGTTTCAGGTTAGGTTGGAATAGCTCGGCGACGAGTAAATGATAGCGGTAGCGACAGTCGACATATACAGGGTGTCTTTTCTGTACTTGGCGTCGAGACGCTGCCGCGTCTCTAGATAAGCTTGATGTACGTTCAGTTCCAGAAATAGCAGTGTTGAACGATTACGAACGAATTCTCATTCAAAGAGCTAAACCGTTTCAAACGGTTGTGAGAATGGATACAGTAATGCGTAAAAATATGCCACATAAACATATGTTTCCAAAAGTAAAGGGGAGAACATTTCACCTTCCTTTGCCGTTAGAAAAAAATTTAAAAAAAATTTGTCCTTCGACCGAACCTTTAAATCAAAATCATGAATTATACATATTGGTGCGGGGCGTTCCAACAAAATCTAAAATAGTTTGGGAAAAGTGAGTTGACTTGAAGAAAGTATGGAATGCCTTAGTATGGTTGAAAGCCAATAATCCTCTATACTCAGAAATTGTTTTACCAAAATCTCACGATTTATTGCTGAGTGCCAAATTACCAGATACAGAATTTCAAGAAGAAGTTGTTGCCAATGATGATAATAACGAATCTATCGAGGACGTTGAAGGTGAAACACTTAATATCGATGAAAACCACAAACGTGCATTATTGACGCAAATGTCACAATCTGATTCATATTATGATCAGTTTACGATTTATCCAATGTATGACAAAAGGGTTAACGAATCTGCTACCGCGCTCTATCAAATGCTTAAAGTTCAGGACATTCCGTTGGGCCATCGTGCTGAACACTTAGATGTGAAATGTTTCCCAGATTTATATCCTTGTTACGAGCCGGGGCTGCGGCAACGCGAGAGGCCGGCGAGAGGGGTATTTCCCAAGGAATACGGTTTATGAATTTGTTAGTTAGAGGGCGGACGAACCTGATGCGAAATCAGGGAGCCGCAGGATTATCGGAAACGAGGACGAACCTGATGCAAAATCAGGGAGCCTCTAGGAATGGAGTCACTCACGGACGAACCTGATGCGAAATCAGGGAGCCGCAGGAGGGTGATTATTCGTGAACGAACCCAATGCGAAATCGGGGAGTCACTAGGATGATGTTCACAGACGAACTCGACGCGAAGTCGAGGAGCTGTTAGGAGGTTGGATTATTCACAGACGAACCTGGTGCGTAACCAGGGAGCTGTTCGGAAGGTGGTTGACTTACAGACGAACCTGATGCGAAATCAGGGAGCTGTAGGATACGGACGAACCTGATGCGAAATCAGGGAGCTGTAGGATACGGACGAACCTGATGCGAAATCAGGGAGCCGCAGGAGAGGTTAAACGTGGACGAACCCGATGCGAAATCGGGGAGCCACTAGGTTGGAGAAGATTCCTTGTTTTGGTATTGGATGCGAACGACCCTGATGTGAAATCAGGGAGTCGCGGGAAATGTTAGTATTGCCTCGTAACTCTTAATTAATATTTGATACAACTCGAGCGGTAAAGTTGTATCTGTGGGTGAGTGCTACTAATATTATAAGGATCGCTGGGTAAAAGATGGGTTTTAACGAATCTGACTCAATTTAGACGTGAACACCATTCGTGTATTCAATAACTAATTATTGTACAAATGTAAGTGTCGCGATTAAATAGTGTAGTAAAAGTGTATGAATTACCACTGATTTGCGCGGTGTTGACGCACTGGCGATGCGGGGCGTACGAGTGGTTATTCGGAGAAGCCAAATAGAATATAAACCGAACTCGCGGATTCTATGAGGTTAACTATGATTCCGACGGAGACTTTAGCTCGATCTTACTAGATTTAACCAACTCTGTACGAGCGTGACACGGCGTTACTCTACGCGTAACTGTACTGCTTTGAACCTCAGAGGGTAGAAACCAAAAGGTTTATATAGTCCCAAAAATGAGTGGGGATTAGTTGGAAATCTCCCGTTCCCATGATCGTCAACCAGATGGTAGAGAGCACGACCCTCATTAGTGGTGTGTGATAAGCGAAAGGATTTTAGGGCGTTTTCCCTTCGCAGACGCGAGCTCGAAAAACGGTTGAGAGCGGCGTATGGGAAGATTCCACATACGTAACACTACTTAGAATTTGTTTTGCCGTTTTATACATATCTGTCTTGAACGTTAAATGATAACATGCGGCTTTTGAATCTTTTTGAAGAGATTCTGGATTAGGCAAAAACTTTGTAAGCGACACAATAGTCGTATCTCTTCTTTTCGATATTTCTTGTTTAATAGCAACAAGAAACTCGTTAATTCAGTAGGGTAATTGTGGGAGAGATGCCGCACTCGGAGAGGCGCCGCACTATCGGTATTTCAGGGATGTCGCTAATAAAACACACCATTGCCGATTTGATTTGTTTGAGGCTGTTGATTTAGGTCAGTTTGCCAAGCAAGAGCGTGTTTCCTGTATTATTGTTAAAGATTTTGTTGTTTTTCGAGGTAAGCCTAGCCATTTGCCTGAATAGTTATATGTCGCGTTTATTTTTACTATTGTTGCGAGCACCGGATATGGGCCTATGCATGGCCTGCTAGTGCTCGCAGCCAAAGAAAGAAGAAGGTCGGCCTCCGTCAAGAGAACTATCAGGAGGCCGACAAGAGAGAGACTAATACCGAACGTCGCAGCGTTCGGACGTACGGGCTGTACCCTTGTACCTCGAATATAATAAATAGTCGTGCAATGTGTGTGCCCGTGCAGTTATTCTACCCGTTGCGTCGGGGTGGCCTGTAGTAGAAACGCCCCGACGCAACACTATCATAGTAGCTAAAAATTCATAGTTTTTCTTGATACAACTTTTGTAATACGTTAAAGGGACCTTGTAGAATACAGGGTGTCCCAAAAATGTCGCGTTTCCTTGAAAGGGGTGACTCAGGGGGTGATTTGAAACAACTTTTTCCTTAGGGAAAATATTGTCCGAAGCTTCGTTAAGGAGATATTAAGCAAAAACCCCGACCAATCAGAGCGCGCGCCTTCCGCCCGAGTTCCCGCGGTAGCGTTGGCTACGAGGTAGGCGACCGCGCTTGTGCTACGAACGTACGAACAAGCAAGTCGGCATGCATCGAAGGAAACCGCGTTACACATTTTTTTTTTTAAAGCAGAATCTTAAATAAGAATAATTTGAAGTGAGAGGACAAGAAATACGTAAATTTCGTTTTTAAATAAGGCATAAACGAAAAGCTAACGTAACAGAAAATGTACGACAAGTGATCGTAATTCGTTATTGAGGTAAAAATCCGTAGTTTAAGAACGGCCAACACAACTAAATTTAAAAAATAATATTAGGTCTATGAATAAATTCTTTCCGACTGGAATTTCTATCGCGGTGGTATTCAGAAGCTGCCAGAAAAATGGCAAAAGGTAATGAACAATAATGGAAATTATTGCGATGATCGAGTTGTTTTCATATTTTTTAAATCGAACTGTTATTGTACCCTAAAACCGGAAAGAATTTATTTTCACACCTAATAATCACCAATAAATTAAAGAAAACTCACCCTTTCGGACATTCCTTTCCTTGCTTTCCTTCCCTTTCCGGAAACCTGTGTCACTGGGTCACTGTACCGATCCTGGTTATCAGTGGACGAAAAGATTTATGGTTGGGTAGCGCCCAGTGCTCAGCTGATCACACTGCGTCCGGGTTAATGTACCGAATATTCACTTCACTGCACGGCTACTAACACTGATCACTGAATTTATTTTTCACGGAACGTGTTGTTCCTACGTTATAAAAATTGGTGGCTGCGAAAGGGGCCGATTACTGTTAATTACTGGGACGAGATTAATACTATTACCCGGCGAAAAGAAAACTTGTGGCAGACTGTCTCGGGCTGTGCAGTCCGCTGCTGTGACGATTGGTCGAGTCACCTATTTGGGCACACTTTTAAAGACGGGACACACGTATTTTGGTTATTGGCTGAAGTTGCCACATACATTGTCACACCGCGCGACGAAGAGATCGAACGAAACACGAGATCGAGTGGGATAGAGCGATTTGACCAAGCGTAGCCTACGCTTTTGTTTTGACGATCGTCGGTTGGATCCGTATCTGATCGCTGCACAGCAGCGGACTGCACAGCCCGAGACAGTCTGCCACGAGTTTTCGTTTCGCCGGGTAATAGTAGTAATCTCGTCCCAGTAATTAACAGTAATCGGCCCCTTTCGCGGCCACCAATTTTTATAACGTAGGAACAACACGTTCCGTGAAAAATAAATTCAGTGATCAGTGTTAGTAGCCGTGCAGTGAAGTGAATATTCGGTACATTGACCCTGCGATCAGCTGAGCACTGGACGCCGATGACCAGGATCGGTACAGTGGCCTAGTGACACAGGTTTCCGAAAAGGGAAGGAAAGCAAGGAAAGGAATGTCCGAAAGGGTGAGTTTTCTTTAATTTATTGGTGATTATTAGGTGTGAAAATAAATTCTTTCCGATTTTAGGGTACAATAACAGTTCGATTTAAAAAATATGAAAACAACTCGATCATCGCAATAATTTCCATTATTGTTCATTACCTTTTGCCATTTTTCTGGCAGCTTCTGAATACCACCGCGATAGAAATTCCAGTCGGAAAGAATTTATTCATAGACCTAATATTATTTTTTAAATTTAGTTGTGTTGGCCGTTCTTAAACTACGGATTTTTACCTCAATAACGAATTACGATCACTTGTCGTACATTTTCTGTTACGTTAGCTTTTCGTTTATGCCTTATTTAAAAACGAAATTTACGTACTTCTTGTCCTCTCACTTCAAATTATTCTTATTTAAGATTCTGCTTTAAAAAAAAAAATGTGTAACGCGGTTTCCTTCGATGCATGCCGACTTGCTTGTTCGTACGTTCGTAGCACAAGCGCGGTCGCCTACCTCGTAGCCAACGCTACCGCGGGAACTCAGGCGGAAGGCGCGCGCTCTGATTGGTCGGGGTTTTTGCTTAATATCTCCTTAACGAAGCTTCGGACAATATTTTCCCTAAGGAAAAAGTTGTTTCAAATCACCCCCTGAGTCACCCCTTTCAAGGAAACGCGACATTTTTGGGACACCCTGTATTTCTTTGGCAGAATAGGTTACTTTCGACATAGCATGTGGAAATACGAAAGTGCGGCGCCTTTCCCGGGCATTTCGGATAGACGCCGCACTGGATTATTTGTCCAAAATGTAAAAAGTGGCTGCATGAAACGTGCACCGTGTATAACACTATGTGTAACGAATGTGGGAGGAAGAAAAAAGAATGTTAAATTTCGAAAAGCAGAAATAACATCTGTACCTACTGTACCAATTTAATTTTCCAATTTTATAATTGTACTAGCATGCCCCGTGTCGGCTTCGCCCGAATTATTAGCGTGACTGATTCATGGTTATTAAAATTATAATGTTTTAACGAAATTAGGTATTTTGAAAAAAAGCTTTTTCTCATTTTTGAGAGTCTATTTTGATGCTACTCGCTACTTTCGATTCTTCTTAAATAAGAAGAACGTCTAGCACCGGCGGATGCCCTAGAAAGATTTTGTTTTGGCATGTTTATGTTAATTAACCCGTTAACCCGAAAATATAAACATACGTTATCAGAAAGTGGTGGTGTTCGAGAGTGACGGAACACGATCTGCCCGGCTCTCTTATAAGCATGGCTGCTGTATTCCACCTGCGAGAAGCGCTCGGCCCGATTCGCCGCCTGGCGGTCGCGGCGCGTAGTATCCATCGCAGCCGGCCGAGTCATGACTTCTTTATGTACATAATAATAAATTACACAGATGAATTATATTTTACGTGATTAAACATAGCCTATGTCCGTTCTTGTTGTTCAAGGACGCTGTAGTTCAAATTTCGTGATGATTAGTTCAGTACTTTTTGAGATTTTTGTCTACATACAAACAAACGCTGTAGTTTTATTATAATAGTAAGATAGTAAGATAGTAAGATAGTAAGATAAGATAAAATACAAATGTTTCATTTTAGTTTGTTTTTACTATTTTTTATATATAAAAGGTTAGAATTAACAAGTTTAAATTGAAAATTAAACGTGTTTCGAAATGCGGCACCACTCCCGCATGTGCGACGTCTCTCCTACCAAAGAATGTTTTTAATTTCAATTTTTTAAGAGTGACAAATACTAAAATTTTGATTTTCTTTAATGCTAGTAGAATCACAAGATGTTGAACTAATAATATGTATCCTTGGAAAACATTTTCATTGCGAAATTTAGACACGGTGACAATTTTGCGTAACGTGCGGCAAGTCTCCCACAATTACCCTATACAATTTTTCTAAATTTTTAAATAAGAATTTAACAGTACTTTCAGCGGTTACTAATGTCGAGTCTTCTCTACTGACATTTTCTATTATAATTCATATAGGTTCTAATAAAGAAAAGTATTAAACTATTTAAGTACTAGTTTCATTTAACAATATAATATCATATCCTTCATATATTTATTTAATAAACGGCATGGAAATCATAACATGAGTAATTAATAGTTTAATAAAAAATATTATTGAACAGAAAAGGGAACTTTGCAAGAATAATACCTAAATAACATTTTTTTATAACTTGAACCGAAATACATAGAAATTCTACAGGGTGTCCCAAAAATGTCGGTTTTCCTTGAGAGGGGTGACTCAGGGGCAGAGTTGGGCAAAATGTAATCTAATTACATCTTACAAATTACAATTAAACTGTAATCGTGTAGTTGAATACACATTATTTTCTGTAATCGTTAATTTAGGAAGTTGACCATTTGGTTTCGTCAAGTACCCAAATAAACGATTACAAAAAACAATGTGTAATCAACTACGTAATTACAGTTTAATCATAATTCGTAAGATGTAATTAGATTACATTTTGCCCAACTCTGCTCAGGGGGTGATTTGAAACAACTCTTCCTTAGCGAAAATATTGTCCGAAGCTTCGTTAAGGAGATATTAACCAAAAAACCCGACCAATCAGAGCGCGCGCCTTCCGCCCGAGTTCCCGCGGTAGCGTTGGCTACGCGGTAGGCGACCACGCTTGTGCTACGAACGTACGAACAAGCAAGTCGGCATGCATCGAAGGAAACCGCGTTACACAGTTTTTTTTTAAAGCAGAATCTTAAATAAGAATGATTTGAAGTGAGAGGACAAGAAGTACGTAAATTTCGTTTTTAAATAAGGCATAAACGAAAAGGTAACGTAACAGAAAATGCACGACAAGTGATCGTAATTCGTTATTGAGGTAAAAATCCGTAGTTTAACAACGGCCAACACAACTAAATTTAAAAAATAATATTAGGTGTATGAATAAATTCTTTCCGACTGGAATTTCTATCGCGGTGGTATTCATAAGCTGCCAGAAAAATGTCAAAAGGTAATTAACAATAATGGAAATTATTTCGATGATCGAGTTGTTTTCATATTTTTTAAATCGAACTGTTATTGTACCCTAAAATCGGAAAGAATTTATTTCTACACCTAATAATCACCAATAAATTAAACAAAACTCACCCTTTCGGACATTCCTTTCCTTGCTTTCCTTCGCTTTTCGGAAACCTGTGTCACTAGGCCACTGTACCGATCCTGGTCATCGGCGTCCAGTGCTCAGCTGACCGCAGGGTCAATGTACCGAGGGTGCGTTCCGTTATTCACTGCAAGTACTTCTTATATGACGTCACGTGAGTATGCTGCTAACAGCGTTCCGTTTTAATTTCGTGCATTTCGAAGCTGCTGCGAAATTGTAAAACGGAACGCAGCTGCAGTTGGTTGCATTCAGCCTCATAGCGTCTGTCATCTATTTGATGACATTTGTTCTAATAACCAAAATGAGTGGAAGAAATACAAATAACACAAATAGAATAGTTGCGTTATTACTTACGGAAATAAATACTGAAAATATTGAGGACTCAAGTAGTAGTTCCAGCGACGATGAATTAATAGAAATATGTAGAAGATTAAGAACTAGAGTACCAAGAATACGATGTACAAACTATGTAGAAAATATTGTTTCTGCATATTCGGATGCAGAATTTAAAACTCATTTTCGGTAAGTAGTCAAACATAGAACGTAATAAAATATTAAAGAATAAAAATGTCAGATTCATTATCTATTATACGTAGGATGAGGCGCACTACTTTTAAATTCTTGTTAGAATTATTAGCACCCTATTTAGTGAACCATTCAGCTCATTTTGGTCGTCATCAAATAATGCCAAACAAACAATTATTATTGACTATTTGGGTTATGGCAACACCAAATTCATATAGGTAAGTATTTCACAAATTCAAATAGAATTTCTTTAAACTTGTATTTAAAATACCATGTATAGTTGATATATATGTAATATTTTTTTAACAGATGTGTAAGTGACAGATTCGGCGTTGGGAGGGCAACAGCATGGAGATGTGTTAGAAGAGTAGTTACTGCCTTATATAGTCATTTACATACATTTATTAAATGGCCATCGCCTGAAGAAGCAGAAACTACATGGACACATATTCAACAAAAGTATGGATTTCCAAAAGTCATTGGTGCAATAGATGGAACTCATATAAAAATAGCAGCACCAAAATTACATGCTGAGTGTTATATAAATAGAAAAGGCTATCATTCAATACAACTACAGGTACAGAAGGATAAATACATATATACTCATATAAGTTTATACATATTGTACATTTAAATATAATTAAAATAATAATGTTTTAGGTTATATGTGACTCAAGCCTTAAATTCATACACTGTTATACTGGGCAAGTTGGTTCGGTACACGACATGAGAGTGTTTCGACTGTCAGGCTTCCAAAACATGTGTTCAGAAATCAATTTTCCGGAAAACAGCCATATTTTGGGGGATAGTGCGTACAGTATTCAAAAATATATTATGGTTCCATTTAAAGACAATGGACACCTAACTGAAACGCAAATGCATTATAATAAAGTGCACTCCTCTGCACGGATGATAGTAGAGCGATCATTGGCACTTTTGAAAGGGCGGTTCAGAAGTATTCTGAATCATTTACCTATGACCAGAACCGATTTAATACCCAGATATACAGTAGCCTGTTGCATTTTGCACAACATATGTTTGTTGCAGAATGACATGTTAAATGATATACCAATTATTGTAAACAATACACAACGTGTAGCAGATCCTAACGCTGGTGATATACAGAATAGAGAGGGTATTGAAAAACGAAATTTAATTGCACAAAGTTTAATGAATCCTAATACATAGTTAATATATTGATATATATTTATGAATATTCTAAACAAAATAAATATATATATATATTCTCAAAGATTGCCCAACGAACTTATTTCATGCCCAACCAATCCATGAATTTATTTTTCTATAAGTTTGTCTAATAGAGTTTTCAAACTTTCCAACTGCATCATCTTTTCTTCATGCCTTCTGCTGGCTTCTTCGCGTTTCAATCGCTTTTCATGTAGTATGCTTTCTAAGTATGTTTCCGTGGTTAACTTTCTTTTCTTTGCTATGACAAAAATATATTTGTAATAATTAGATTAAGGTATTCATAGACACTTCTTATTTTAAGATCACCCTAAGCATTTGCTTAAGGCCTCATCTACATGCAAAATTAAGCTTGTGTTGTACTTAAGAAAATGCTTAAGACGATCTTAGGCCTAAAAACGGACTATGAATACCGCCCTAATTGTAAGAGATGCATTTCTAACAAACTATGTATATATTATGATAGGTACCATTACTTGATTCTTTTGAAGTTTCTTCTGTATTATTAGTTTCGCTATTGCAGCTCGTCCCTGCAACTGCGAGTGGTTGAGCCCATGGTTTCTTATTAAATATTTCATCCATACGCTGAAATACACACATACGCACGAATTATTTATAAGAAAATGTAATTTATATTAATTAAATGTAATAAAAACTTAAATGTAATTTATATTCATTTAGTAAATATTTTCAACAGTTTTATTTGCTATAATAATATATTAATATATATTATAATAATATAATATATATATATATATATAATAAATTACATATAGATTAAAAGATATTTACATAAAAATATTCCCACTTTGTGGCATGATTGCCAGACTTATTATTTTGATCTATGATAGTCTTATATGTCCTTTTCATTGCTTGAAATTTTGTAGAACATTTCTGTCCGCTTAAATTGTGCCCCATTTTTTTCATTTCTTTTGCAACATTTTCCCAGTTTTTTTTTAATGTAATGTTACCACTGTGAAATTGTTCTTCTCTGGATGTATAAATGTCCAGCAATAATAATGTTTCCTGTTTCGTCCAGATATGTTGATCTTAAAACAAAAAAATTTATTATTAGATTATACTATAGTCTATACTATTTTTTGTCAACTTACCACTGGATTTGTTATTATTTTCCTCCTTATTTTCTTTATTATCACTGTCTGATTTTTCAGATATTGTTGCCTCTGCAATTCTTTCATTAGAACAACCTATATAAAGGAAAGATTTAGAACTTATGTCACAGATAAATCTCTGCAAAGTGTCATTAATTTTAAATATAACGAAACAACTAATTATCAACAATTATTTTCTTTAATCTTATACATTACCAGTTTGGAATGCCTTAACTTCGGTGGCTTTTATTTGTTTCAACACTGCTGCTGCAAATTGTCTGTCTGTAACAGTAAGATAGAGATCAAACAAATTAATAAACAATTAAACAAATTTACGTAAGTAAATTATAGTAATAGAAAGGTTTCCAAATTAAGGTTATCTTGGTTATAAATCATGTACATAAATAAAGAACACTGTACCATTCCGTGCTCGCTCCGCCTCTTCTGCAGTCATTTTACACGTAAAATGCTGGCTACTTTCTTCGTCAATTATAGTTATAAGTTCCATGTCCACATCAATTGCAGGATTCATTTTGAAATCGGTCACGTTGTGTGGTCACGTGATCACTGCGACTGCTGTACCTGACCGGCTGAAGCAGTTACAACAGGAAGTGACGTCGAAGTTCGTGACGTCATACATCTGTAGCAGTGCTTTCGCAGTGAACTGCTATCCATATCGGAACGCTATTGTCAGCACTGCCAGTACTTGCAGTGAATAACGGAACGCACCCCGAATATTCACTTCACTGCACGGCTTATAACACTGTTCACTTAATTTATGTTTCACGGAACGTGTTGTTCTTACGTTATAAAAATTGGTTATTACTGTTAATTACTGGGACGAGATTACTACTATTACCCGGCGAAAAAAAGACTCGTGGCAGACGGTCTCGGGCTGTGCAGTCCGCTGCTGTGACGATTGGTCGCGTCACCTATTTGGGCACACTTTTACAGACGGGGCACACGTATTTTGGTTATTGGCTGAAGTTGCCACATGCATTGTCGCACCGCGCGGCGAAGAGATCGAACGAAACACATCGAGACCGAGTGGGATAGAGCGATCTGTAGCCTACGCTATTGTTTTGTTTTGACGATCGTCGGTCAGATCGCTCTATCCCACTCGATCATTAACCTGAAAGGCCTGACAAATGTATACTTTAATTTAATGGGAAACGTTTCTCTTACAGATAGTTCACTCTGGACAAAGGAAGATTATTATAAATATTTACAATGACAAAAAAGCTGAATTTCCGGAGATGAAGTATAAAGAAATGATAAAATTAGTGGGAAATATTGCGGTGTGGGATATATCGTACCGTCGTCGAAACTTTAAAAGAATTTAAAAGGACGGGGACCGTGACTTCACCTTCGAAGAAACGGGTAAGGCCCGATATAATGCAGAAGATGTCGGAAGACGAAATTGGAGCAATAAGGAAGCATGTGCACGCCTTTTGCGAACGAAGAGAACTATCGACAGTTCCGAGAGTTTTGGCGGCTATCCAAAGAGACGAAAATTTACCAATTTTATCGCAGAGTACGATACAACGCCTCTTGAAGGAAATGAGCTTCAAGTACGTACAAAGACAACGCAATAGTGCCCTTATCGAGCGGGAAGATATAATTTGTTGGCGCCGAACGTTCATTACCAAAATTCGAGAATTCAGAGCGGCGAGGAGGCCCATTTATTATTTGGACGAGACATGGGTAAATGCAGGCGACACACGGCAGCGAGTGTGGGTGGACAACACCATAGCTTCGGCATCGAACGCCAGAGAAATGGGCCTGACGATTGGCCCATCTACTCCGACTGCGAAGGAAAAGGGCCTCATTGTACTCCATATTGGATCGGAGAATGGTTTTGTCGAAAATGGCTTGCTGTGTTTTGAATCGAAGACCAAGAGCGCTGATTACCACGACGAGATGAATGCGGCACACTTTTTCGAGTGGTTTAAGCACATTGTACCATATTTAAAACCAAACGCCGTTATTGTGATGGATAACGCGCCGTACTACTCTGCGAAACAGGAGCGCTGTCCCGTAATGAGCTGGAACAAACCGCAGATAAGAGAGTGTTTGGGAATGAATAGTTCTCCGCGCCGCCGCACTCTCGATCACCGCAGCACCTCCTGGGCGGCGGAAGTCGCGGTCGATCCGCGATCGATCAACCAATCAGGGTCCGTCTTGTCGAACGACGCTCGAGAATGTTCGAGAAGACGCCGAGGCGGAAATGCGCATCCATCTTGAGATTCACTCTGATCACAACCGTGCGCAACGTAACACATCGCTTTGTTCATTGTTACATAGTCCTGCTCAACAAGCAATTGTATTGTGCATCTCATCTCAGTTTAATTGTAAGCTCAAACGCGGAGTTCGCGACACAGTTCGAGCGTATAAATCGTCCTGATTCTGCTCTCGCGATTGTGCGTGTTCGCGCGTCCACGCGGTAAACCGGTGGTTGTTGTACAAGAGAGTGTACGGGGGCTCAATCCTCTATTTTCAAGTGCGCACAACGGCTCACCCGTTGGCACACCTTTTAAAAATAAAGACCTCACATACTTTTGTGCAACCCAGTGTTTCAGTGCCAATCACCGTCCATAACCTCTCCAGCCTCCTCGTGCTCAACATAACCTAATATTTTACAGAGAGTGACTTACCAGCAAGGGAATACGAATGCCAGATAACGCACTGAAGTGGCAGTTATTGGACGAGGTTTGCAGAATTAAGCCCAATTACGACAAATATGTGATCGGTGAATTCGCAAAGACAACGGGGAGAACTATTCTCCGACTACCGCCTTACTATTGCGACTTGAATCCAATTGCGCTCGCGTGGGCGGTAGTAAAAGGCCACGTAAAAGCAAATAACAAGACTTTCCACCGTGATACAAGGGGGAAAGGTAATACCCGAAATGTGTAACCAGGTAATCGACGATATGCAGGATAATGCGCAGCATCCTTCACCCGATGCGCATTCGGAATTGGCGCCGGATCCGGATTCAGATTGAGACATCTACAAGAATAAATAAGAAGAAAAAGAAGCTTTCAGAAACACTGATCATCGAGACGGTTCGCGAACACGCTTGTAGGCCGCCCGTGAGGAGAGACGTGCAGGCGCGGAAACCGCGGCTCGCGAGACCCGCGCTTAACGACGCGTCTGTTGATTTCTGCAGCCGCGGATAGCAACGATTGGGTACAAATTAGAGGCCCGCAAAGGCATTAGCTTTAGCTGATCTGAGAGAGAGGACGAGGTACGACACACGGCCGCTCTCGGACAGGTTAGGGACTCCGGCAGGAGAGTTCGGCGATAATACCTGGACGCCTGCTGGAGGGAGAACGCACTAGAGTTTGTTCCTGGACGCTCGGCCGATATGAAGAGTTCGGCGACAATACCTGGACGCCTCATTAGAATAAAGCCAAGTGCCGTCTGCACAATAGAATCTTGAAAATTGTATAAGCTCAACGAGACATAAAGTCTGTCTTTCGAAATTTGTAGCCCCGTCCTACCAACCAAACCATGTATTCCTTCCTGATCCGAATAAATTTTGTCTGTACAGAATATATCCTTGTTCCTGTCAATCCTAAAGGCTACAACTGTAATAATTATTTAATATTGTTGTAATACGTTTCATTATATTGTAAACCGATATTATATTGTAAATGTGTATTACATTGTAATACACATTTTATGAAAAAAAATACAATCCGAATATCTTAACTATAAGAATAATTTAACTGTAATAATTATTCAATATTGTTGTAATATGTTTCATTATATTGTAAACCGATATTGTACATTATGTGTATTACATTGTAATACATATTTTATGAACAAAATAAAAACTATTTAACATTTAAATTTGTATTTTGTATAAATAGAACAACACAATCTGCTCGATTTCTACCGCCAACCTGAGGTCGGTTTTTGTCAGCAAGATCTGCTCGAAATCTGATGTCAATCTGCTGTCAGATCCTGACATCAGGATCTGCTCGATTTCTGCTCTCAATCTGCGGTCGAACCACGGCAGCAAGATCTGCTCGAAATCTGACACCAATCTGCCGCCAGATAGCGCTGCGCAGGATCTGCTCGATTTCTGCTCTCAATCTGCGGTCAGACCACGACAGCAAGATCTGATCGAAATCTGATATCAATCTGCGGTCAGATCCTGATGTCAGGCTCTGACCGCAGAACCATAGTTAAATGCGGACATAGTAGGACCAGAATCTGACACCAATCTACTGGCATACTGCGGTCAGTTTGTTTACTGCAGCGCCGTTCAGGAGTTGCCGCGTAGGGCAACTGGTCAGACAGCCCGGGGCAAACACTTGCTGGCGGCACGCAAGCCGCGCCTCCCCGGGCAATACGGTACAGATGCCTAGGATGAACAAGGACCGTCGCCTCCCTACGCATCTACGAGCCTGTACTCCCGCCACAACCATTCCTCCCCACTCCGCTCTAACCATAGCTGACATCACTGCCCCGAGCTTTGCTCGCAGCGTTTGCCCCGGGCAAATGGGGCTGCCGATGCCCTGAAAACGGTAGCCTGACCGGCGCTGGTTTACTGGGTATACTCTAACCCGGTTAACTATAAGCGTTAGTTTAATTCATCAGAATCTATTTATTTTTATTCGTTAGTTTTATTCATGAGAAATTTATTCGTGACTAGCTAACCCGTTACCCGGTTTCACCCGGGAATTATTTATGATGTTTCAAAAATAAAAAAGTCTAAAAAAAATAGCCTATAATCTAATCTAGGACGTGTGTAATGTATATTCATAATTTCATTGAAATCCGTTCAGCTGTTTAAGCGTGAAAGAAGGACAAACAAACAGACAACGTTTTACTTTTATATATTAGTAGGGAAGTAGGGATAGGGATTCGTGACAATGAATATATTCATGACAATGAATAAATTCCCACGAATAAAAGTAACGAATGTGCATGTAAGCTACAACATTTTAAAAGTCTTTGGTAGGCACTTTGACTATGTAATTTAGGTTTTTTGCTAATAAATTGTTTTTAAATTTTTGTAGAACATAATGAAGTTGGCACTTTTATATGATAAGTTTTATTAAGGATTAATGATAAACTTTCTGAAAAATTAACCTTCTACAATTTATTCAAATTTATTTTTCCTGATCCAGACTCTGATGACGATTTACTTATGGCGGCGGCGTCGCCACCAGCACCGGGACCTCCACCGGCATTGGGGCCCCCACCAGCAGCGGAGCCACCCCAAAGTAGAGACCGCCGGTGGCCAACATGTAAGTGTTTTTACAAAAATGAATAAGTGATTTCTGTGATTTATTTATGTATTCTTTTTCGTCCTCGACTTTTCAATATACTTGGCGTAATTTCTTTACTTTTTTGAAGATTATTTTATTGAGTTATAGTAATGAAGTAACATAATATTATAACTTTAGATATTCAAAAGGTAATAAAAATTGTGGTTTAATCAATTTGACTATTATAATTAAATATACTTACAATTAATTTATCATTTCAGATCGTGGCACCAGAGCCGGACGGGGGAGAAGGCAGGAGAATTTTATGACATTTCTCTTGAAATTAAGCAGCGCAGAGTATCACTGGAAGCGGAGGAGGGGCGGGCAGGAGAGGCCACTGATATATTTCTGTACACAGAAGGATAATAAAAATTTAATTTGATGAATCTTTGTTTCTTCATTTATTTAATCGTAATTCATTTCTTGTTTCTTTCATATTGTTGCGAGCACCCTATGGATAGGAATCCATGGCCCGCTGGTGCTTGCGAGCGAGACAAGAGGACAGCGAGAAGAAGGCGATCGGACCGATCGCCTGTCAAGCTGTCATTCGGGAGTCAGCCGCCATTGCGTATCGATACTTCCCTTGCTGTATACCAGAGATTATATTACGTTCTTACTGTTATCGTTTATGTTCCGTTCTTTCCGAGTTACGTTACTATTCCGTTATGCAAAACACAAAACATAACAATATTAATTACAATTTCTGTGTACATAGTCTGACGTAGATCATACTGCATCATCTTCTGCTTCAATTATCTGTAAATATAAATAAATAAATAAAAATAAAGTGACCTTTTTTGCTATAGTAAGTGTAGTTACTAGTTCCAGTAATAAAATATAATTTAATTACAAATTTTATAATTCTTTATTGAAACAAGAAACACTAAGTAAATTCATGCATTATCGAAAACAGCACTGGGCCGCCCTCCAGCTGACGCGGGAACAGGCTAAAAGCCTGCGAGCTCAGGCAACCACCGTCAAGACCCTGATCCTGCAGCAGTGCCGTGGCCGAAATTTGCAATAATTATTTTTAATAATTTTAATAAATAAATAAATATAAATATTTTGTAAAATAATTACCGTTTAAAAAGATTTTTTAATCACTAAATTAACAATTACGTTGCTCAATATGGTTGTAGGGGAGAGGCTTGCAGGTTGCCACCCCTGCTGTATTTCGACTTTCTAGCAGTGTCATAACCTCAACTCTGACTCACATCGACGTTAAAAGAGTAGTTGTCACTATTTATTAACCTCTGGAGCGGACAGACGCAATAACACTGTGTTTGCTGAGCGAAGTATGATATAGTGTTTGTCAAGAAATTGAATTATTGAAATTGTGTGTTTTCCCTGTGCTCGTAAATTGAACATTTTCATCGACAATTCAAGGTAACTATTCGTACTGTGTTGTTTTTTTTATCTAATTTACATATGCCAAACAGATTTCCAAACATATCATGAATTGACCATTTTTTCTCATATTTTCCAAAAATGCGTCGGAATGCAAGTTGCCACCTTTTTTGGCTTGCAGGTTGCCACCTCTCTCTTTCCCGCTTGTTTACACTCAAAATGTCATTTTTCATGATTATGTGATGTTTACTATTGTCATTGAGTTTGAGTTTATTGCATTTTAGTCATATTTTCGTTTATTTATTCCATTTTTGATATATTTATAGTATGGCAGCACGCAGGTCAAGAAAGTCTGAACGCGGCATTAAGGATTATGAAGCGTTGGTCCACGCAATTAAAGCAATCAAAGTCAACGATAAATCAAGGAAGAGCACTGCAAAGGGATGCAACATCGATATGCGAAGCTTTACTTGAGTTTTTTTTACACTTTCAACAATTTTTCTAGGGGTGGCAACCTGCAAGCCAAAATTTCAAGGAGTCAATTTTAGATACTTTCGAGAATTTGCAGTATAATTTTTCTTTTTCGAGAGTTTCCATGATTTCTAGCTCAGGATTGTAGCTCTACACTTCCTCTTTCCAACTGTGACGAAGTCACGTCACGCGCCGCGCCAATAAGCCGAGTGCGCGCCGCGGCCGCTAGGCGGCCGCACGACCGCGAGCTGTCTCGCGAGCGAAGATGTGCGGGCTCGCAATATAAGGACCGCGGCGAGCGAAACTGACAGCTCTTGTTCCGCCCGGATTAGCCGTAACACCGCCGTACCGTCCGTCAAGAAGCTCATATTTTTGGATTCCGTGAGGTGTGCACGCGTTGGCCTATCGTCACGCTGTGCCGCTAACCAGCCTCTTTTCCTAAATAGGCCGAGAGAAATCTTGTGCTTTACCTCGCCTGTAAGGTGTCTCCGCGCCGCTATCGGCCAGAGCCCTATTGCACACGGGAACGCCACTATACGACTCTCGTACGATCGTGCCTGCTAAGGCCCTTCCGAGTAGAACGTTCCACAAAACTCCAAATCCTCGATCCCCCAGCTCGTCGCCAGCGCCGCCGCCGCGAGAACCACGCCGTCGCGATTTACCGAGTCGAGTCTCCGCCCCCGCAACCGTCACGCGGAAGCCAATGTAAACACAATTTCAGCTAAATAAACATTGTTATTGTTTAACACGCCTTCACTCATTTGACGAACCCGGCCTTACCGACTGAGTCGGCAATAAACTCCTTCTCCGTCCCACCGGCGACCGTCGCACAAACCGAAGACGGTCACACAACTTATACCATAAATCAACGATACGTTAATTTTATGACGAGTTATGATCAAAAAAGTTAAGGGGTGGCAACCTGCAACCCTCTCCCCTATAATAAACTACAGTGATTTTTATAAAAAGATCGAGGCCTTTTCATTCAGAAAGAAGAAATAAATCAATTTTCATACTTTATTCAACTGCCTGCTCCGGTGAATTAAGGGGGCCGTCTCAGCGGGCCTTGAATGTGTGCGTACGCTCACACAAGCTAGGAAAAGCGTGTACGTATACGCGTATAATAAACAAACCGTAAATTACAACTTTCGTCCTGGAATCGGCCAGAAGGAAGTTTTTGCGGGTACAGTTGCCTTCAGTAGCCATCTGTGCAGGGTGATCTGGTGCGTTTGAACGCTAATAAGCACCGTACGTTGAAATAATAATGAATTTATGAATCGTGTACTGAGACAGGCTCGATAAATGACAGAATGAAGCTTCAAGGATTCTCCGTCACCGGAGCTGATGGTATATTCGCGCCATGTAGCATCAGAACCGGTGGAAGTCCAAGCTAGCCGATGAATGTAGGAAAGACATAGTTGCCGATACGTATGGAGAGTCACATCGCGCTGTTGCCGCATTTCCCGCATTACTACTTTGTCGTCAGGGAGCCTTGAATGAATCACGGCGCAGCGGCTGGAGAACAGAGATGGGCAAAGATAATATCTGGATAAACTCAAATAAAAGAAATTCAAAATTTTCGAATAAATGTCGAGATAATGTTTTCAAATTATGTGAGATATCTCTTCGAGCTGAGGACTTGGGCTGTTGGGCGGCGGCTTGTAATCTCGGTTGGAGAGGCATACAGTGTTGCTTGTGGTGGATTATGTATTGATAAAATGTAAAACGTGACGTTTTCAGTACAGTAAATCCTGGTTAGGAGCCCGTTTCTACCACGCGTTAGGAGCCCGGCGGCTATCCCCACCATTTCTTGGAATCCTTCGGACGAGAGTGAGAAACCCCAATGAGCGAGCGAGAGGAAACGAACGAGTCGGCTTTCGTTTCCTCTCGCTCGCTCATTGGGTTTTCTCACTCGTGCCAGTGGCCGCGCGGAATAGTGTCCAGTCGCGTTAAGGTGCCATTTCCAATGCCGCGGCGGCGAGCGGCGCGGCGCCGCCTCAGCACGCCGCGGTACACTGGTACAATGGAAAAGCATTCACCTGTTCTCCTATCTGCGACTTCGACCGCGCGCGGCTGCGGCAGGTTGCTACAGTGTATGCAAGTCTGCTCCAGGAGCAGCCTAGGCTACTGGAAAAGCAACACAATGGGACGAGTGTCTGTTTTCCGCCATTATGGCAGAATCTACTAGCCGCTCGACGGCCTGCGGCTGCCAGTCGCTACACTGCTCCAGAAGCAGTGTAGCGACTGGCCGCCCCGCGGCCCATCGCCACAATGGGACAGAATCCCCAGAAATAAGGAAACAAGTCAGAATTTAAAAGTTATGGAATTATGTTTTTATATATTTTTTGCAACCTAATAATATGAGGTCTTAAAAACGTAAAAATATCATGGCAGCTACTTCTGCTGTATGTGTAAACATGTGTCAAAGTTTGTATGTTTTTTGTGCAGAATTTTAAAATATACTCATTGCAATACACACGAAGATGTTTTAAACTTTTTTATCGACTTCTTCAGATCTAGTACTAGGTAGTTTTCTAGGCATATTTGCAAAAAAAGAAACAAAAACTTTATGTTATAAAGTAGCCCGATACGATTCGACACCTTGATTGGAAAAAATAGTATGATGAATTTTTTCTCTATTCTTGGGATTGACGGCCATTGTGCGTTTGGTCTTTGCAGGAGGCGTGTTGATAGTGGATAATACTTTGTAGTGGCTATACTGGTGGTATTTTGCTTACGTGCGTCGAAATAAAAGCGGGCTCAGAGCTAGCCGAAAATTCATTCATTCATTCTTTACGATGGGTAATTTATTATTTTTCCAAGAACGTTTCGAGAACATCTGTTTGTCAAATTTCTAAAGGCCAGTAAAAAACGTGGTAACATTGTTCAGTCTGAGTAAATCCGCACATTGCTCTGTCGATGGGCAGTGCGTACGATGCTTCGGCCGCGCAGGTACCGTCGTCAAACGCCAACCGCCAACTCGCGGGAAAAAACGGTCATAAACCGGGGCCCTGGCGAGACGCTCTGACCGATCAATCAGATTAATTTTTGGGAACCAGATGTGGCATTTTCCTCCTTTACTAACTAATCTCTCTATGTTCGGCAGGCAATAAACCTCCGTTACAGTGTAAAAAATAAATTCGAATGATGTTCTGAGCGCTGACCGTGACGAACATTAATCTTGTGGTCCGCGCAATGACCAAAAAACGATGGTCTTATCATAGATTGAAGAATTCTTTCCTGGCAATTGGGTAAGAAACGAAATAACTCTGAACAAGTAGCAGAACGCCTCGCGATGAGACACAGGAAGAAAAGAGGTAGTCCGCTGACTGCGCGATATTGCCCGTCTAGGGGCACCCAGCATAAATATTGTGTAATATATTGCACAATAATATTAAACGCGTCTACAGGCCGCTTACCACATCTGGTTCACAAAAAATTAATTAGGCTGATCGGCCAGACTCAAGTGGCGAGCAACCTTTTGTCAGAAGTGGGCCACAAGTGGAAACAATATTAAATACATAAATATAACATCGTTCATGAAAAACCGATATGACGATGTTCAGGTGGGCCACATGTGGCCCGCAGGACGCGGGTTGCTCATCACTGGGCCAGAGCATCTCGTCCCGAGCGTATTGTCCCGCACGTCGGGGGTTGACAACGCTACCTGCGCGACTGAATTCAGTTAGCTTTTATAGCTGGCAATTTAGTCTTTTTGAAACGAAATTTCTTTATTTCTTTACGACTAAGTAGGCAATTATTCGTTCTCGAAGCGTTCGTCGGGAAACATCCGTCTCCCAGATGTTGTAAAGGGACAATCGACATGACATTTGGTATGATTTTCATCAGAAAAACATAAGGAATATATTGCTGTTATTCCCTTATATGGAAGTGACACCGATGAATTCCTTATATTTCCCCGATGAAAATCGTACCAAATTTCATGTAAATCGGACTATTTTTAACGAAGCTAGCGAGAAATTATATAAATTAAGTTTTCATCTAATTTCCTTCATTATGCTCCGAAATATGTCGTTCTTCGTGTTAGTTTCATCGACGAAACATACGGAATCGATTGGCGTCGTTTTCACAAAGATCTGATGCGAAATGCGAAAATCCTGGACATTTATCACTTCTTCTTGATGGTATACAAACCCCTTCGAGGGTCGAAACCCATATTCGATGTCGAAGACGGTCCTCGAGACCTCATACAACAATAGACCTTGGTCAAGTGCTCGAAAAGGGACAGCGCGGCGCGTCGTGGGGCCCTGGCGGCGACGCTTATGTATAGGAAATGCCGTCTGCGGCCGCACGACGAATCCTGCGACGTGCTGAGGCGGCGCCGCACCGCTCGCCGCCGCGGCGAGCCGCGCATTGGAAATGGCACCTTTAGGCGCCCGCCGCCAGCCCCGTTCGACGGGCTCCTAACGAGGATTTACTGTATTCAGTAACATACTGCTGAGATTTTCCACATTAAAACGAGTTCGAACACGGTATAAATCGGATTATTTCTAGAACTGTACTAGATAATAAATATAAATGCGTAACATTTCTAATCTAATAATGCTAAAAAATAATCCGATTTATACCGTGTTTAAATTCATTTTCATCTGGAAAATTGCAGCAGTATGTTACTGAAACGTTCATGCCGATACGGTAGAAAATATGAAAGTTTTACATTCCATTAAAACAAACAAAACGGACAATCATTGAACAATCATATTATGCTTTTATTATACAAAATAAATTAATAATTATTAATTATAATAGAACCGCCTCCTCCACGGCGCCACCCACGGCGCCCTCCTCGGCGCCATTCGCTATATTTGAGGCGCTTTAAGCTCCTTCTTCATCTGAAACAGTACCTTGTGACGAAGTCACGTCACGCGCCGCGGCCGCTAGGCGGCCGCGCAGCCGCGAGCTGTCTCGCGGGCGAAGATGCACGGGTTCGCGATATAAGGACCGCGGCGAGCGAAACTGATAGCTCTTGTTCCGCACGGATTAGCCGTAATACCGCCGTACCGTCCTTCAAGACGCTCATATTTTTGGATTCCGTGAGGTGTGCACGCGTTGACCTATCGTCTCGCTGTGCCATTAACCAGCCTCTTTCCCTAAATAGACCGAGAGAAATCTTGTGCTTTACCTCGCCTGTAAGGTGTCTCCGCGCCGCTATCGGCCAGAGCCCTATTGTACACGGGAACGCCACTATACGACTCTCGTACGATCGTGCCTGTTGAGGCCCTTCCGAGTAGAACGTTCCACAAAACTCCAAATCCTTGATCCCCCAGCTCGTCGCCAGCGCCGCCGCCGCGAGAATCACGCCGTCGCGATTTACCGAGTCGAGTCTCCGCCCCCGCAACCGTCACGCGGAAGATATTGTAAACATAATTACAGCTGAATAAACATTGTTATTGTTTAACACGCCTTACTCATTTGACGAACCCGGCCTTACCGACTGAGTCGGCAATAAACTCCTTCTCCGTCCCACCGGCGACCGTCTCGCAAACCGAAGACGGTCACAACCTGTTCGCGAGAACGATTAGGGTTGATATGTGTAAATATATTCTTTTATATAAAGACTTAGAATTTCGACCGTATTTTTAGAATATAAAAACCAAAAAGTGATATCAGCGCGTTCGAATTCTTGCTTCCTTCATATGATTCAAACATTGGTACATAAAAATTTTTGCATATGTAATTTGCTCTTTTACTTAGTGAATGATGCTTTACCACATATATAATAATTGGTGGTATGAATTGGTAATGTTGTTTTGGCTAAAAATTCTTTTCTTTATAAATTTAATAAAACTTCAAATTAAATTATGATCAATAAACAGTACTCAAAAATCGATTCAAACAATAATTATTAACAGTTTCACTTTTGACTTTGTTTATGACCGTTATTCCTCTGTACCCTTCGGATGTTCTCGCTTCTATATACTATTTACTTTAGTCACGCTCCAACCGACTAACAAGGTGCACGTCTTCGATAACGTGTTTAACGTATAAAAGCAAACGCAGTATTCTTCAATAACTTTCTTGAAAATGGTCTAAACCATAGACCGAAACGTCGAATTATAATTATTGCAAAATAGCTTTTATTTAAGTGTTTACATGACCGAACCTACGCGCTGATATCACTTTTTGGTTTTTATATATTCTTTTATGTGTAGTTTAGTTTGTAAGTTGTACATATTTCTATTATTTGTATTTGGCGCCTTCGCGCGACCAATAGCGGGCTTGCCTCGCCGATCTCGCTGTTCCCGAGGTTCGGGTGGACCGAGTAGCTCGGGCCGCGGGTGCGGCGAGGGGGTGGAGCTGCCGATTATTTCCGGCAATGCGCGAAGACCGAGTCTTCTTCTTGTTCTTGATAAGCACGTGTTTGAATTACCTCCGGGCTTTTAACGTTTTTCGGCCTCGGACTTCGAGCCGATCTCTTCCGTTGTACGCCTTTTCGGCCTCGAGCTTCGAGCCGATTTCTGCTTTGTACGGTTTCGAGGCATTCGGTGTCTCTAAGTGAACATCTACGTCTTTGTGTGTATCCGAAACGGTAAATCGGAGAAAAATATATTGTTCTAGCAACACGTGTCGAACCGAATTCAGTTTCCGGAGTATCCTTTTCCCAAACTGTAACGAACGAGGTCAATCCTCCGAAATCGGAAGGACATTTCGTTCAGTTTTCTGGTCCTTCGAGCCGGATAATCTCCGGATTTAGCCGGATGCTCTGGATGCTTCAATCGGGTTCTAACCGGTTCGTACTCGTGCCTGCGCGATTCGCGAACCTACTGTGTGTTTACGTGCCACGTGGAACAAGTACGAATGTAAAGTGCCGACGGTTTTCCGTTTGCGGTTTTCGCAAATCTCAGCGCGATTTCCGTACGGTGCATCGGGAAAAGTGAGTGGTTTGCTTTCCCGACCGTGAGCTAGTGCGATTTTCGGGTCTGCTCCGAATTATCGGTTCGTGCTCCCACCTGCGCGCTTCGCAAATCTTCTGTACGCTTCCGTGCCACGTGGAACAAGTACGAACGTGAAGTGCAGACGGTTTTCCGCAACTATCAGCGCGATTTCCGTACGGTGCTACGGGAAAAGTGAGGGTTCTGCTTTCCTGACCGGGAGCTTGCGTTATTTTCGGGCCCACTCCGAATTTTACACCGTTTGAACTCACGATCGTTTCCGTTGGAAAATGGCGAACGCGCTGGAAGCTTTGATTCTCGAGCAAAACGAAACCGCTGGACGCATTGAGCGGTTTCTGGTCAATTTACGCAAGCTGGGAATAAACAATATTACGATGTCAGTGCTGGAAACCCGACAGGAACTCCTGCGGGACTATTGGAAGAGTTTTTCCGATAATCACCGCCAAATAATTCGCACGCTGAATGCGAACGCTAGTGACTATATAATGGGCGATCGGTTCGCGGATATTGAGGAGATTTTTCTTCAGCATTCGGCCGTGCTGAAAGACATGATGCGCGCGTTGTCCCCGACATCCGATCCCGAATTCAAGGACGATTTGGTGTCTAGAAGTGCTGTGTTTGATGAAGATTCGACCCTTCCTAAGATACTGAGGTGGGACACGTGAGGGCAATAATTGATTACACGTCTTGATTAAACTCAACAATGAAAATGTTTATTTACGAAAGTAACACCAAAAACTTCCGTAGAGTTAAAATGTAACGGGCGAAAAACACAAACGCTCAAGACGCTAGCTCGTAGCCGAATGCCACGACAACGGTCGCGTTCCTTCCGAAAACCCAAAGAAACGCGTACCGTGTGCAACAATCGGGAAAAACCCCGAGTCCTGAGGTAGGGGAGGTTTCGTCGCCTGGCAAAATCCAACGGCTACGAAACTTTCCGTTGACTTTATGACTCTACCTGGTCGCCTTCTACTCCGTTCGAAATCCGAAGCTACGCACGCTACAGTACCCCCTTACCAGAGATAACGCTTGAGAAAAAAGAAACCCCACATTAATGGTTCATCTTTTTCCAACAGTGCCACGAATCTAACCCCAACTAGGATGAACATTCCCAGAAAGTCCTTATACAACTACGCATAAATCTATCTACAACTAATGACTTAAAACTAACTCCTACAACTAAACAATAAACCTAAGTTGTAAAACTAACTTATACCAACTGTACAAAAAATTCAATTAAACCCGGCTTGAAACCGGTCTGGGAATCGAACTGCTCTACCTGAGCGCGTAGTAATACCACTACGATTTTCGCGATTTTCAATATCGCTACGTGGCATTTGCGTAACAACGTCACGTTGTTCCTGCGTCACTCCTTCGCGTCGCTCCTGCATTGGAGCGTCGGGCCGCTCTTGCGTTACAACGTCGCGTCGCGGAATACGAGTCTCCGTTTCGATGACTATTTCGCGATCGACTTCTGTTTCTTCGGCATATCTCTCAATATCATCCGAAACAACAAAAGCGGGTTTCAGTCTGTCAATAGAAACTTTTACCCGTTTATTATTAATTAAGACTGTAAAAGTTTTGTCACCCCGTTCGAGCACCTTGTATGGTCCATCATAAGGTGGTTGAGATGGTCCTCTAACCGCATCATGACGTAAGAAAACATACGGTGACGTAAAAAGTTCCTTAAACACAAAAGTCTTTTTCATACCATGTCGGTTGACCTGTCGTGGTTTTACATCATTTACCCGCTCTTTCAAACGCTCGACAAACTCCGAATTTGCCTCTCGCTCGGTAGATAAGAAAAATTCTGCAGGTAAACGAACCCCGGTACCATAAACTAATTCGGCCGCTGTCGCCTTCAAATCTTCCTTGATCGCCGTTCGAATGCCTAATAAAACAATGGGTACAACTTCGACCCAATTACTATTATCGTGACATTTAATCGCTGCCTTTAACTGCCGATGCAGCCTTTCCACCATCCCGTTAGCCTGTGGATGGTAGGCGGTTGTCCGAATGTGCTTAGCACCGAGCAATCTACATAGTTCTTCGAATAATTTCGACTCGAATTGGCGTCCTTGATCGGATGTTATTCGTAACGGTACGCCAAAACGAGCAATCCATGTCGAAAGAAAAGCTGAAGCAACAGTCGAGGCTTCCATATCGGCGATGGGAATTACCTCCGGCCAACGCGAAAAACGGTCGATACAGGTAAGACAATACCCGTACCCCTGCGCGGGTTGCATATAAATAATATCTATGTGGACATGTTCGAAACGGCCGGCTAAGTCTTCGAATTTCCCGACAGGTGCGGATACATGTCTTGTGACTTTGCACCTTTGACACGGAATACATTGTCGCGTCCAATCTCGACAATCCTTGTTAATCGCTGGCCAAACAAAACGGCCTGTAACCAACTTTTGCGTAGCCCGTATACTGGGATGCGAAAGATCATGCAAGGCATTGAATATTCTACGACGTAAAGATTTCGGGACATATGGTCGTACAACGTCCTTTGCAGTATCGCAATAAATTTCAATTCCATGGTCAGGAAAACGAACCTTTTTAAAGTTTAGAACGCTCGCATCGGAGTCAAGGATCTCACGCAATTCGTGATCCTCCTTCTGCGCGGCTTCAAGGGCTTGATGGTCGAACGGCTTTTCAATCGCCTCAACGCGAGACAACGCGTCGGCAACACTATTATCCAAACCTTTAATATATCGTATGTCTGTCGTAAATTGACCAATGTAGTCTAAATGACGAAATTGACGTGGCGAACACTTATCGAGATTCTGATTAAAAGCATAAACCAATGGTTTATGATCGGTAAAAATTATAAAATCTCTCCCTTCCACAGCATGTCGAAAACGTCTGACCGCACTATACATTGCAAGAAGTTCACGGTCATACGCACTATATTTTTGCTGCGACGAAGATAAAGATTTCGTGAAAAAACCTAACGGTTGCCAGTCATTCCCTACGCGTTGTTGCAAAGCTGCGCCAATAGCAAAATCCGATGCATCTACTACTATACTAATCGGCGCGTTATTTGCCTCGTTATTAAGCGGCATCGTCACGCACACAAGAACGACGAGAAACAGAAATGATTCGGCTAACTCACAACGTTCACTTCTTTCACGACTAAATCACGTCGGGGTCACCAATTTGAGGTGGGACACGTGAGGGCAATAATTGATTACACGTCTTGATTAAACTCAACAATGAAAATGTTTATTTACGAAAGTAACACCAAAAACTTCCGTAGAGTTAAAATGTAACGGGCGAAAAACACAAACGCTCAAGACGCTAGCTCGTAGCCGAATGCCACGACAACGGTCGCGTTCCTTCCGAAAACCCAAAGAAACGCGTACCGTGTGCAACAATCGGGAAAAACCCCGAGTCCTGAGGTAGGGGAGGTTTCGTCGCCTGGCAAAATCCAACGGCTACGAAACTTTCCGTTGACTTTATGACTCTACCTGGTCGCCTTCTACTCCGTTCGAAATCCGAAGCTACGCACGCTACAATACTGTTACCGAGCTTCTCAGGGGACCTCTTGGCTTGGGCAAGTTTCCGTGACCGATTCCGATCCTTGATACACGACTCTACTCGTCTTTAAAATTATTTTTTTATTATAATTTATTTATAATTATATGTTGTCAGTGTGATTTGACTTGCATACTCCATCTCGTATTCTTCATGAATACTGCGTGTATTGTTCAGTATATATACATACTATTATGTATATAATATTACACCTATAAGACTATTACTATGTGCAATGATAAGCACCAGATGCGTACTGTACATATGTATATATTTATTCATATATCATGCTCTAGCTTTTATAAATGATATATATCGTTACTTGAAAACTACTTGTTTTCCTTGTGTCCGAGTTATTTATTTCTATATTATTAACCTTCTAATTATTTTATGTGTCGCTGAAAAGATAAGTATTATTAGTAATAAATGTTTTATTATGAGTAGAATCGAACCGTCAAGTCATACGAAATGCCGGCAGTAGCAAATGTTTTGGAAATTTCATGACCCCACCGAATTATATTACGGGACCTGCTCTGCACTGGGGCCCCGTAAGGAACCCAAGCATATATACTTACACTACGCGGCTACGAGCCCGCACCTACACTACTGCAGTTCGCCTCACCGATTCTACCCTTAGTAACGGCGTACGGCTGGTTGCCTGCCGCTAGGCGCTGAAAAAGGCTGGCATATTGGAACGGCAGCCTTTAGGGCCGTTCCATTATGCGGACTCCCCGTTCCAATATGCGGACTCGTCGTTCCAATGTGCGGACTCGTCGTTCCAATGTGCGGACTCGTCGTTCCAATGTGCGGACTCGTCGTTCCAATGTGCGGACTCGCCGGCCGCATATTGGAACGGCCCTACAGGCTGCCGTACGGCCGTTCCAATATGCGGCCGGCGGCAGTCCCACTAGTGCAAGGGAGAAACAGATGTATACTTCTCCGTTGCACTAGCGCGCAAGCCACGTGTCGCGCTTTCCATCGACGTCTGCCATGGTCTTATCCTCCACTTGGAGGTCTGCCATTTTGCATATCGTTCATTAAATGCGTAAACAAAAAGTATATGAAATTTCAGAACTGCAATAATGACGGTATTGCGCTAGAAATTTTACCTGATTGACCGTCCACCCCCGCGTTGGTTCCCCGGGGTGACGCGGCAGACCGCCGATTTCGTATTCGGTAACACTAATCCAACATTTTTAACAACTGTGACTGCATTGAGTCACGTTGACCCCTATGTAGCCAGCTCTTAGAATATAAAGATAATGCCGCGAATAAACCGCGCCCCGCTGAGTTTCGTGGAAGTGACGAATTTCACGTTCCGCATTTCTCATCAGATCTTTGCGAAAATTGCGTCTACCGATTCTGTCGTCCGGATGAAAATGGCCCCAAGCTAATTTCGTTAAAAATAGTCCTATTTACATGACATGATTTTAATCGGGAAAACGCCAGGAATTCATTGGTAATATCACTGCCATATTGATTCGATGAAGAATAAAGAATATGCCGTAGTGAATAATCTCGTCGCGAGCGTCGAAATCCACGAAACTCAGCGAGGCGCGGCTTATTGGCGGCATTGCCTTTGAATACTCTAGCCAGAGAGTCACTCTGTATGATAGTATACAATATAATACTTACATTTTCCGGATTCACCATATCTTCAATTATCCCTCTCCTGCCAAACTTTCCTTTTCACTTTTCCTTTTCGCCGTTCTCAATCAGTTGCAACGGACTGACTGGCAGGCAACGGCGAGCTCCAGCTACCGCTGATGGAGGGGGACACACCTACAGGAGCGGTGGTTATGTGTGCGGGACTGACGCAGGCACAGTTCATGCACACATGACCACCGCTCCTGTAGGTGTGTCCCCCTCCATTGCCTAAGGTTGACTGCCTCGAAACTGTCGCCAACATCACGCGAGAGAGAAAGACATGTGCGAACTGGTGCGAAAGAGAGAAGTATAGAGGTCCCAATCGACAGTAATGCGCATGCGCCGATATCGTGCGAGAGAGAAAGGCATCGAGCGAGCATGAGAATCTATACTTCACTCTCTTGCACCAGTTCGCACGTTGCTTTCTCTCTCGCACGATATCAGCGCATGTGCATTACGGTCGATTATTCCTCTATACTTCAATCTCTCGCACCAGTTCGCACGATGTCTTTCTCTCTCGCACCATGTTGGCGACAGTTTCACGCTTTCAATGAGACCTCCATGTATATATGCTCTACGACTGGTGCTCGCCGTTGGCTGGTTTGTGAAAAGCGTCATTTGTTTCAGCACCACAGACGAATCTTCGGATTCACGTTTCACGTTCACAGTCCGCGTTTACGTTTTTTTATAACGGGCAGAAGGATTTTGAGTTGTGTTGTATTTGTTGGTTTAGTGTAAGATGAGTGACACTCTAAATCTGAATATGCAGGATGTGCAAGAAGATATGGACAATAAATCTCCGTTTCGTCCGCGAAAATTATGTCCGTCCCCAAAGAGAGTTTCGAAACGGAAGGTACATCGCGAAAAGAGAAGGACCTTGACCCTTCAGAAGAAACAGAAAAGGGCAAAAACGGCAGACGACACTGCCGTAGGACAACATTCAGATGAAGTGGACGAGGAACGTATGGTAGAGGGACCATCAACATCCGATGGACGAAATCATACGCAACAAGAGATAATGTACTCGCCATCTGATGAAGATACTGATACGGTCAGTTCGGGAGAAACTGAAGAGGCGGTGGATGAACTTACAACCGAAATACCAGAAGGCACGGATGTAGAAAGCAACGAAGATGAAAACTTCGTTGTAGAAAAAGTTGCGAAGAGCGAGTCGCAAGTACAATCGCGTCTCCTAAATAGCAACGATATAATGAATTTCAAAAATATGCTTGCTCAATTGCAGAAAATAGGTAAGCATGCAAAACATAGGGAAGACTGTGACATTGAACACCTACGAATAACTGGTGTGAAACGGTGTGGCTTCAAGAGCATCTTCAGCGTAATGTGCACTTTATGCCATCACAAAGCTGAAATCCGCAATCAATCGGACGAAGCCGAAGAAGTGGATAGCAATCAGGGTGTCGTTAATGCAACAATTTTATGTGGAGGCAGTTATGCCCAGTTGGAACACACTTTTGCAGGAGTGAACATACGTTGTATTTCGAAGAGAAACTTTGTGAAGAATCAAGATGAATTCGTCAAGTCTGCGACTGCCGCTGCAGAAGAAGAGATGTTAGCAGCGGCTGAAGAAGAAAAACGTTTTGGCGATTGAAAGAGGCAACGTTCTTCCCGGATCAGGGACCTCTCACATCCCCGTTGTGGCCAACGGAAGCTGGATGAAGAGATCCTACCGCAGTGGATGTTACGATTCTGCGTCTGGAGTCGGCGTGATAGTTGGCTATCACATGAAAAAAGTTTTATTTTACGGCGTTCGAAATAAAGTTTGCAGAATTTATCGGATTGCTGCAAAAAACGAGAAAGAACCCCGAAAGCACACATGTTTGAAAAACTGAAACACATCTCGAGCATCGACTGCTATGGAAAACGATGCTATAGTAGAAGGATTCAACACTAGCGTAGAAAAACGTGGGCTCGTTTATTCTACTCTCATTGCTGATAGGGACAGTAGCGTGTATAAGGAGATTATTGATGCGGACCCTTATAAAAGACAGATTCGTGTAAAAAAGATTGAATGCACGAATCATTTGTTGCGAAACTTTTGCAAAAAAATGAAAGCGATTGTAAAGAAGACCACATCTGGACCATTGAGACAAACTGTGGAAAGTAGTATTCGCCGGATGCGCACGGACATCGTAAAAGCCGCAAAGTTTAGATACAATCAGAATGTATCAATCGCCGAGAAAATGAAGAATTTGAATGGCGACATACAGAATGTTCCGAGCCACGTGTTTGGTGAACACGCAGAGTGTGCAAGACTAGAATATTTCTGCGATGGAAACAATAAAGAGAATGAAAGAAACATCGTTCCAGAATTGACGAAAATTGGAGTGTACCAGGACGTGACAGAAATACTTCGTCCACTGTTAGCTCATGCGGAGAGCTTACTCTATAATACTACTAATAACGTTGTGGAAAGTTTGAACGGATTAATTGCCAAGTACATTGACGTAAAAAGATTAAATTTCGCCGAAAGAGGATCGTATGCAGGAAGATGTGCTGCTGCTGTCGTGGAGTACAACAGTGCACTCGCGATTGAATGCGGTAATGAAGAAGAAAACACCCGAGGTTGTGCGCCAAGTGGAAGAAAACAAGAAGAAAGAAAAGGAAAAGAGAGCTGCAAAACAGAAGGAAACGAAGGCTGCGCGATATATACGCAAGCAATTGCACTCGCAGAAAGATTCTGATTATGGGCAAAATGCACAGAAACCAGACATGCCATCCGAAATGTATGAACTGGAGCTGGAAAAGCATATGCAAATGCTCAGTGAGTGGCAAGGCAAAAGACATGCTATTGAAGACGAGACCATCGGACAAGTGAAGAACCGCAGATGGTTGCAGTATAGGCCCAAATTGTTGACAGCATCCAATTTTGGACAAGTGTGCCGTCGCCGACCTGACACGTTTTGCGCAAATGCAGTGAAGTCATTTCTGTATCCGAAGATAATTAGTGCACCCGCGGTGGAATACGGGAAAGAATGCGAGAAAATTCCTCGCGAAGAATTGAAGAAGCAATATACAGATATTGCAGAATGTTGAATTTTCATCGACAGCTGCATCCCCTTCTTAGGAGCTTCACCGGATGGAATCATCGGTCAAGAGGGTATTGTGGAAATCAAATGCCCCAAATCAGCGGAGAACTTTTCGCCGGAAAATGCTATTGAAGCAGTACCCGCTATCCGGCGCATGTGCGCACGTAAAACAGGTATTTCAATGAACAAAGCGCATCACTATTTTTATCAAGTACAAGGCCAGTTACATATTACTGACAGAAAGTACTGTATATTTTGCGTTTGGACCCCGAAGAGTCTGAAATCTATAAAAGTAGAGAGAGATGATGCGTTTTGGAAAAGAGAAATGGAGCCAAAACTAGTTCAATTTTATTTAGAATGCATGCTACCCGAATTAATAGATAGTCGGCACAATAGATGCATGCCTATTCGGGAGCCTCAATTTATACTAGCCGAAAGAGCGAAAGAAAAAGCGAAAAGCTTGAAAAAGCGAAAGAGGTCTCCTTCCGAAAATAGTGAAACTGTTGTATCGGTCCGGCGTTCGTGTCAGTGGTCACAAGTGCCAACAATGGCACTTTTACTCGCGGATCATACGATCACGCGAGTCGGTCGACGCCGCCATCACTTTCCGCTAAAACCAGACAACCGTTGCGAATAACAGACACTCCAAAAAAAGCATTTGAAAAGGTACAGATGGACATTGTAGGGCCCTTACCAACGACAAAGAGGGGTAATCGGTATTTGCTGACTCTTCAAGATAATCTTAGTAAGTACTCCGACGCGATCCCACTTGTTAGTATTGACTCGGTATCCGTAGCCATGGCTCTGGCTGAACAATTTATCAGTAGATTTGGGTGCCCTCGAACAATTCAAACTGACCAGGGGAGTAATTTTTACAACCGTGGAATAACAATTACGAAGAAAAGCATGTACAAAAGTATTAAATTGAAATATACTTTTGTCCAAATTGATGTTTTAAAAAAATGATTAGGTTATTAAATTTGTATTTAAACAACAGACAATTCTTGTTGATATAAAAGATAATTTGATGTATAGTTAGATAAAAAAGGAAGCGTCATATGTTTTTAGAAGAATTGTAGCATTCATAAATTTCATTACGATCGGCGTATTACACTTCGGTCATGTACCTTATTCAAATTGTATGCTTTGAAATTGCACATTGATTATACAAAATATTACATCCTTCTACGTATAAATAAAAACTATTGATACGCAAATTAGTATTGTTTCATTGACATGTTTCCTAACTTCACTACCCAACCTCTCTATCTTTCATTATTGCTATCCTCTTTTACGTTCAGCGAGGCTCGGACGCTAGACACAGCTCTCGTGCCGTGATCCTTCAAGACTTCCCGAAAGAAAGAGAGATCTCTGTGGCAACAGCGCGGCAGAGACAGAGAGAACAGGAGATGTGGCAACTATGCGTCAAAGATTCGTTTACATAGAGTATCTCGAGATGTCACCTCTGTACAAGTTCTTTTATCGATCGCATTAGTTTCATTAGGGTCCGTCTGTTTACTGGGGATCCTTCGATCGATTCGGACCATAACAAAAATGAGACTTAAACTATCGTAGATCCAAATAATAAAATAATGAATTAATCACTTTTTAAGAATAATTTATGCACTTTTAGAGTTGCATTCGGAAGTATAGATCTTGAGCAACCATCGGCAAAACTTTTCACGTTTATTTTATGTAAAAGTTTATAAGTATTATCACGTATTATTAATTATTCTGGTCATACCGTTGTTCTCCCAAATGGCAGCAAGTTAAAGGCGGCGGTAGAATGAGAAGAAATGGTTTGTAGAAAGAAAATGAGATAGTTTCGACTTGAAATAATGGCATATTCTACTATATTGTTGCGAGCACCGGGTATAGGCCTATGCATGGCCTGCTAGTGCTCGCAGCCGAAGAAAGAAGAAGGTCGGCCTCCTTCAAGAGGGCGATCAGGAGGCCGACAAGAAAGAATAAATCTAATACCGAACGCCGTAGCGTTCGGACGTACGGGATATACATGTGTACTCCAAATATAGTGAATGGTCGTATAATGTGTGTGTCCGCGTACTTATTCTACCCTTTGCGTCGGGGTGGCCTGTAGTAGAAACGCCCCGACGCAACAATATAATACACGTTAAAATTATTAATTTTGTATTCCATTGCACTTTATACAGAATTCAGGGTGGCAAACAGTATACTTGTTTTAAGAAAGAATCAGTGGAAAATGGAAATGAAAGCTGTGCAACACGTTTTAAAGTGTATTGTTTAGATCAGGGCTCTCCAAGCTGCCTTACGCGTAAGCTCGGGGTTCTCCCACTCTCGTCCGCGTTGTCAGGGATACCGCGCGACGCTATCCGCGAAGACGCTAGCCCGGCTAGCCCGTCATGGCAGCCTCCGTAGCGTCGCGCGGTCTCCCTGACAACGGAAAGGCTCCCCCAAACCAACGCGAATATTCGCGGCGCGGAGCGGCAACGAAATATCCGCAGCGGCAGCGGTAGCGGAATCCGCGTGTGTGCTCACACCGGTGCGAATATTTCGCTGCCGCTGTGAATATTTGAGGTTGATCTCTAGGTTTCTTGCTCTATATCAAGTGTTGTGCAAAATGTACTCATCATCGGATGAAGAAGAGGCATTGTTGTTGCTTGTCGCAGCAGAAGAAGAAAGTGCCAGGTTTGTAATTTTTCGTAACACAGCATTTAGCATTGCTTAAGCATGCGGCATCCTCAACTAACCTAGTAGCATAGTAAAGGAATACCGTCCTAAGTATTTTTATAGTATTTAATGTAATTATGGGGATACCGCACTGTCAGTACAGTATTTCCTCGTTTAGGGCTCGCTGGTCGGGACCGGCGTTGAACCCACATCATGAACAGAGCCCTAATTTCAAGTGTTCGTTTCTCGCTTCTTTTTGGCCAAAGAGGGGAGCGAGATGGACCGCTTTCCGTGCGCGGCGAGCGTTCGCGTTCCCGTGCTCACCGTAAGCGCTTGCGACTATCGCGCATGCCCGTCGTGCACGCAAAGGACGGAGTGTCACGGCGTTCGAAAGACGAAGCGAGGCAAAACATCAACGCGTCGTCTGTCTCGTACTGCCCTCGCTCACTTTCAGTGCCTCTCACTCGCTCTCGTTCCATCTCGTTCTCGCCTTCGCTGGGGATAGCAAAAAACCCACATCGTGTACACCAACCGAACCCATAAGGAGACAATACTGTATATCAGGGATGAGAATAACAGATGACGCCACCCTTACTCACATATGTTTAGGGCTGTTTAAAATACAAAAGCTGTGTTTTAAAATGGATAACGTGATATCTAAAAGCAAATTATTTACTTTCTAATGAAAAATCTGATAATTCAATCACATTTGTGGACCTTTTATTCTTGTTTCTTACTTCTTCCTCATTTTATTTTCTGGATGCCGACACAATACAAACGAATAACCAATGTTTAATTCTAATATTTTGTTGTATTTGAATGTAGGTACTTCTTCTTTTAATATTTTATTATATTTTATAACTTCAGAAAATAAGAATATGTCACTTTACTTTTTTTATTATTTTTTTTCATTAAAAGGTTAAATTAACAACTTATAATTGAAAATTGAAAACTTTTTGATATGTGTTATCCCTCCAGTAAGTGAAGCATCTCCCCCTGAACCAGAACATTTTCAACTTCAATTGTTTAAAGGTGATAAACATATATGGAATCTTCAATTTTTCGAACGAAAATAGCAGATGTTCGACTCATAATACCTACCCTCGAAAACATTTTCTGTTACGAAGTTTAGGCACAGTGTTAATTTTTCAAAATGTGTGACATCTCTCCCATAATTACCCTATTTTATATGCTTTATATTGTTTACAAACGATTTTAAATAAATTTATTTACATTTACTTTAGAAAAAGAATATGGGTACATAATATAAACTTAGACAGAAAAAAATATGGAGAGTTTCACACATTGATGTGCGAACTGCGAAAGGATGAAAAACGCTTCTACATTTATTTCCGGATGACTATGGACTGTTTTGATGAAATTTTGGAACTTATCAAGGATGAAATTAAAAAATCTTATACAAATTATCGGGAACCTATCTCACCTGAAGAACGACTTGCAATTGCACTGAGGTAAAAAATTTATCATTTTAAGTTATTATAATTATGTTTTAATACTAAAATTGAAATACAGAATAAAAATAAAGAGTAATGTAAAATATAAATAGAGAAGAGAAGAAATAGAACACCAAAATATGAGAATATAAGTACTAGATATTTTGAGGACAAGATTGAGAGATGTAAATGCATTTCCACGTGATGATATTACGACACTGGCAATTCCGTAAAATTTATTATTTCCGTAACATAATATTTTGCCCAATATGTAGCCTGGCATATTACAAAAAATAAAACATTTTACGAATTAAATGACCCCACAGAGGTGGAAACATTTGTCAGTGTGGTAATATCATCAGATGGATCTTCAGTTGCATCCGTTAACCTTAATTGAACACTGTTAGTACGATCACGAAAAGAACTACTATCGGAACTGTCAGACATATGTACATAATTCGTAGTAATTGTAGTTTGAGAATGATGCAGATCTGAAGGTGTCAGTTCCTCCTGATCCAGGAGTTCTTGTTGCATCACTACTTCTGCAATCTTAAGCTTGGCAATAGCTTGCCTTCTTGCCGAAAACGTTTTTATAGTTTTTGCATAACCTAAAAAAACGTGGTCGGTGCCATCGCATTGAGGCTTTGTTTTTTTGTCCAAATAATGCTGTATCAGCTGTCCTACAGGTGATATTGCTTCTGACTTCCGCTTCTTCCCTGTTTGTCTTGAATGTCTTGATGGGGCTTCAGGAGGTGCGTTGAGGACATCTGAAGGTGTTGACTGTTGAGTGAATGGTGTGGACTGTTGCGTGAATGATGTTGACTGTTGCGTGAATGATGTTGACTGTGGCGATAATGATGTTGACTGTTGCGTGAATGATGTTGACTGTGGCGATAATGATGTTGACTGTTGCGTGAATGGTGTTGAGTCCGGTAACTCACTATTGCTGGTACTGAATTGTGCGTAGGTTTCTGTGTTTTCTGTATTTGCTGTATCCTGAATAAAATTGTTGTCGGAATATTCCGATCGAATATTATGATTTTCGAAATCCTCGGCAGATTCTACAGTGACTTCGCTATCGATATCACAGACATTGGTAGAAGTAGTAGCATAAGCCAAATAACGATCGAAACCTTTCATTTGGTCGGTCCATATCCATTTCTTATTGCTATTCGCTGCCTGTCCAGTTTTTGGTTTGTTACGCCTAACATGTTTGGCATAAGTGTCCCTTAAATTTTTCCATTTTTTTTTGCTCTGTTCACCTACAATGAAAACATTTTATTTCGCAGATTTCTTGCCACCGGTGATACGTTTTACACAATTGGCCATAGTTTCCGGGTCGGATTTACAACAGTGAGTACAATCGTGACAGAAGTTTGTGAAGCTATTTGCCGAAAAATGGAACACATATATTTACCCGAACCTACAACGCAAATTTGGAAACAGTCTGCGGAAGGATTTAAAAATTTATGGCAATTTCCTAACTGCATTGGTAGTGTGGATGGCAAGCACGTAACCATCAAGTGTCCAGACAAAACTGGATCTAACTACTGGTGTTATTTAAATAAATTTTCATTAGTGCTCATGGCTATTGTTGGTCCAGATTATAAATTTATATGCGTTGATATTGGTGGTTATGGTAAAAACAGTGATGGTGGAATTTTCGAGGTTTCCAACATGGGAAGGAGATTCAAAACGAATTTAATGAATATTCCTGGACCAATAAATCTTCCCGGACAAAATGAACCCTGTCCTCATGTTTTAATTGGAGATCAAGCTTTTGCTTTAAACTCGTATCTAATGAGACCGTTTCCGTATGCGCAATCTAGGTTAAATATTCGTAAAGATAATTATAATATAAGACTCTGTCGTGCAAGAAGAGTGGTGGAAAATGCTTTTGGCATATTGGCTCAAAAATGGCGAATATTTTTTAGGCCTATAGAAACAAAAGTAACCACTACAATTCTAGTTGTGAAAACGGCATGTATATTGCACAATTTTTTACGAGGTAAAAAAGATGATGATGAGTGGCTGCAATATTTAGAGCCACCAGAGCCCGAAGTTGGAGCTTTTATTAATTTAGAAAATAATCCAAGACGAGCAGCAAGATTAGCATTTTCCACCAGAGAAAAATTTGTCAATTATTTTAATTCTTAATTGACGCAAACTGTTAGGTTACATAATTGTAGGTTCTACGTAGGACGAATTCCAGTTACGCCCAAATCGCCCGTGATTTTCATTAAGGTAGGTTTTCCTATACGCGACTGGACGCAACGTCAAAAATTTCAAAGTCAATTTTCTCGAAAATGAAGCGCGATATAAAAAAAGTTACTCTTTCTTTTCGACTTACAACAAGTAAATAAGTCGAGAGAAAAAAGAATAAAATTTTTTGATATCGCGCTTCATTTTCGAGAAAGTCAGCTTTGAAATTCCTGACGTTGCGTCCAATCGCGTATAAGAAAACCTACCTTAATGAAAGTCAGTCGTTGCGGGCGATTTAGACGTAAGTGGAATTCGCCCATAATAGATTATTAATAAATATAAATAGTTTTGTATGATTTTCTATGATAAATAAATAAGTAATTATTTGTTTATAACTAGATAATTACTGTTGTCTGTATTATCAGTAGTACTACAGTAAAAAGTAACTGCAATATCAGATATGTACTTACCACATTCATTTAATTCTTTTCCAATTTCATCCCATATTTTATCCTTCTTCTTTACATTCTTGTAATCCTCGTGGGATAAATCGTATAGAATACGATAGTTTTTGACCAATTGTATCAGCTTTTCAGTATTGGACATTGTTTCATAAACAAACGGAACACTCGAATACTAAAAATGTTTTTTATTATTCACTATCCCTATGTCACGCTGTGGCTATTAAAATGCGACTGATCGCCGGTCGTGCACGAAGCCGTCTCGCGCCAAGCCCCGATTTTCAATTGGTTTTGAACTCTGCGTCGATTGGTCGATCGCAATCTCGCGATTTGCCTTACATGGGCATTTGGTGGTTATTCGGAGTGTATAGCAAGTTCGTGGAAACGAGCTCGGACCAAAACAAACGGCGCGAAGCACGACCTCTCCTCGCCCTTAGGAGAGCCGTTGGGAAGCCACGTGGAGGGGCCAAGCGTGGCCCAGCCAGTCAGTTATATTCTACCTATGAACCACGCCGTGATTATTTATCCGTACAATAACCCTATAGTCGAGCATTTCAAATTAAGAGTAGAATACAGTTTTCCACTTTAACTTTAATTTTAACTTTCTTCGACGTCGAATAATTTTTCTGGGGCGCGTTCGTGCCGCTCGCGCCGAGGACCGTCATCGGACGATACTACATTGTAACACGCGCGCCAGGTCTGAATCGCCGATCCTCGACAGGTCGAACGCGCGCCAGAAAATTATTTAACGACGAAGAAAATTAAAGTTTAAAATTACAGTTACAGTTACAATTAATGTTGAAAATTTTATTCGACGCTGAATTTGAAACGCTCGGCGAATAAAAAATTAACTTTATTCGACAAATAAAATTGACCTGGGTTTTACTTTTATTCGTTATTCGAAATTTTTGTTTAAATAAAAATTTTGCCCATCTCTATTAGTCTGCTGCACATCACAGTGTTGATTTTGCGAGAGAAAGTCGTGCCCATGTAAGTACTTACGGTACGTATTCGCGATTGCCGCCCCTTTTTGATTCCGCGCACTCTTGTTCTGTTGTGTCGCTAGGAGATCGCCACATCGATAGACGAGATATGGCAATCAAGACAAGCCCGATATCTTACCTAAAATTGGCAGTGAAAAAATGCCTTGGAGAGCGGAGAAATTTCGCCGCGGAAAAAAACGCCTTGGAGAGCGAATCGACATCGCCGCGGAAAAAACGTTGCGAATCCGCAGTCGCAGCGAAAATGTTTCGCGTTGGTCTGAACAGCCCCGTAAGCCGCCACGTATAGTAAATTGCCGCGGATCCAACGCGGCAAAATATTCGCGTGTCCGCCGCGGAAAAAAACGCTAAGGATCCGCCGCCGCAGCGGAAACGTTCCGCGTTGGTCTGAACAGCCCCATAAGCCGCCACGCATAGTATGCTGACGCGAATCCATCGCGGCAAAATATCCGCTCCGCGCCGCGAATATTCGCGTTGGTTTGGGGGAGCCTGAAGGCACGCTGCGCGAAATAAAGATTGGAAGGGGAAGCAGGCGCGTGAGGGGCCCCTACGCTGGAGAGCCCTAGTGTAGATCGAGACGGGGCCTTTTCCTACGGACCGCTGTACCATCATCTTCGGAATCACCATTGGAAGATAAAAAATCTCGTTTCCTCTCGGCGTTCAGAAACAATATTATTAAACGATACATTTTGAAATGTCTACCAACTCGTAGAAGACACCTTATGCAAACATACAATTTCTACCTTTTTATCCCATAAGCTTTACATAAAAACTCTAAATTGCTGGTATAAAAATATGTGGCAATTTAAATGCAATGCAATTTGTTACAATATATTATTTTGTACATGCATGGTACAAATTTCCAGAAACTTATGCGAAAGAAGATGCTTTTCTGTCGAACCTTCTCCGGACAACTTCCAAGTCTGCGACTTTACATAAGAAATCTATTAAAAAATGTTGGCGACTTACCTTGTTATTTGAGACAATAATTCAGTCTCCTATTCAGTGTAAAAACTCGTGACATTTCAAATTTTGACATTTGGACAACTTTCATTGTTTGACACTTGGCAGGTTAAGATGGATTGATGGATACTTGGTAGGTTATAATTCAATTGTATATATATAGGTATACAGGGTGTCCCAAAAATGTCGGTTTTCCTTGAAAGGGGTGACTCAGGGGGTGATTTGAAACAACTTTTTCCTTAGCGAAAATATTGTCCGAAGCTTCGTTAAGGAGATATTAACCCAAAACCCCGACCAATCAGAGCGCGCGCCTTCCGCCTGAGTTCCCGCGGTAGCGTTGGCTACGAGGTAGGCGACCGCGCTTGGACACCCTGTATACGTATTATGTCGACAAAAATTTGGCTTGAAGAAGAAAAATCTTATAATCTTACCGTTTCCGACTGATCCATGAGACGATATTACGATATCTCTGTCATGCGTGGACCGATTTTATTTAATTTGGTCATATTCGAAAGCTTATATGCGGTTTACATAAGAAAAATGCCTTTAAATTTAGAAAATATTGCAGGCGTGATGAGATATTAATGAAATAAGTTTCAGGTTAGGTTGGATTAGCCGGGCGACGAGTTAAGGCTCCCGTCTCAAATTTGTTATGGTCCGAATCCGTCGAAGCGCCCCCAGTAAACAGACGGACCCTAATGAAACTACTGCGATCGATAAAAAGAAGTTGTACAGAGGTGACATCTCGAGATACTCTATGTAAACGAATTTTTGACGCATGGTTGCCACATTTTCCCTTCTCTTTGTCTCTGCCGCGCTGTTGCCACAGCTCCTTCTATCGAGAAGTCTTGAAGGAATATTGGGAAACCAAGGGGAGGCGTGGCTTAGATATCAGCGCTGTGGTGGTCAGTTGGCAAACTACTGTCAGTAGGCCTGGATCCCATCAAACATTCCGAATAAGCACTCAGCAGCAGTAGTAGCTTTTAACTGTTTAAAGTTCTCTTAAATGAACAAAATGCGAATTTCTATTCAGGAAATTTGTAAATTCGCGTGTGCTACGCCTCAGAGCAAAAATTTTATTGGTGGTGAAAATATAATTAATGGTGGTCACCTGTTGAATTGTGGAAAAGTGAATGAAGATAACAATGACGTTGTCCAAATTATTGCATTTTGTCTACAAACTGCAAATTTAAGAGGTGATCCTCATGAAATTAATGGTGAAATCTTAAATGATGGTCGAATCATTGGGATGAGTTGTACATGTAAAGCAGGGTTAGGAAGTGCATGTAAACATACTGTGGCAATGCTTTTATTCTGCAATCGGTATATATTTTCTTCTTTAGATTATATTGTTTTAATGACTGATATAGTTATGATCATTCATCATAATAATAGTATTAATTAAAGTAGTGATATTTGGTTTTTGTTTTAGAAATGATTTGGAAAATTTGAAGATCATTTCTTGTACCGACAAAAAATGTGCATGGAATGCTAAAAAAAAATCGGCTTTGGAAGAATATGAAGTGAAGCCATTGGCTTTACACAATTGTTTTTTTGATGAAAATACAAGAAAGAATAATAAATCGGCAATATCAAAACAACCAACTCCTGATCCGTCTGTAAATGGAAAATCTGGTGATGATTTATTATCATCCCACAGTGATGTTCTGGATGAAATCCAACAGAATTCGTATGAGGAATTATTTCGTGCAATAATGATTGAAGAGAACCCATCGTCAGCTCTAGCAAAGCATGTGTAATTATCATTATAATCAAATTTTATTTTTAGTTCCATAATATTAATTTTTTTAAACCACTTTTATGGCCGTTATACATACAATCATTCAAGATCAAATTTGTATATTTAGGAATCAAATTATTTCTTACACATAAACTGAAGTATATTTAAATATTTATATGTAATATTGTGTAATTAAACTACAATGTGTCCATGGATTAACACAATAGTACATATTAATTTAAGAACAATAATATTCAAACGTTAAACTCATATCAGTTTAAGTAAATTTGTTTTATTATTTAGATGTGGAAGGCATAGTCCTATGCTTGAAAATAATAATACTATATCTATTTCATTTGAGAAAATAACAGACATAATCAACAATCAAGATACTTCAGAATTTTTAAAATCTCTGAGCATATTAGAAGTAGAATGTCCCAAGAGATGTTGCGAAGAAGTGTTATGTCGATTTTTACGAGATCCTTTACGAGAATTATACAGTGTTTGGCTTAGTGAAAGACAGTTCCGAATAACAGCTAGTAACGCTTATTCACTTTTTTCTTACCGTAATAATAAATCCCCTGATTGGGAAAAAAAATCTAATGCTTACTTTTACGGTGCTTCATTTAGTAATGACAATACAAAATACGGCGTAGAAAATGAACCTCTAGCGCGGGAGGCGTATAAAGAATTGATGTCTGTAGAGGTAGTAGAATGTGGTCTAGGGTGCTCCCCTGATGGAATAGTTTTTAAAGATGGTAAACTATCCAAACTTATTGAAATTAAATGTCCTACAATTGGAAAGAAACAGAATGTGGATGATTTAGTTGAATTACTTAAATGGCTAGAAAAAAAGGATGGTCAATTAGCTTTAAAAAAGAATCATTTATATTATGCACAAGTGCAAATAAGTATGGCAATCCTAAATCTACCATCTACGGATGTAATAATTTATTCATCTTTTGATAAAGGAATAAAGATTATTCCCATAAATTTTAATCTCATATATACGACACATTTATTATTTTCTTTGAAATCATTGTATTTTAACAAGATGTTGTATAATATTTGTGAAAGAGAAAAGGTGAAGTAAAGGAAAAAATTAATATGTACAAATTAATATGTATTTTTGTATTTGTTATTTAATGTTCATTTAATAAAGACACTGTACGAAAGAATATTTAAATGTCTTAACTTATTGTTTTACCCCTACTTTTACTGAAATTTATCGTCTTTAAGAATGGGATTACTTAGATTTACAATAGCACATATGATAGTAAAAATTTCTTCTACTTTATTAATAAGACCTACAGGCAGTTTTGAAGAAAAAATCTGAAATGTTTTAATTCTTTGATTACTTCGTTCAATGTGAACGCGTGCTTTTGCAATTGAACGTCCAATAATTGCTTCTACTTTTGAAAATTGCTTTTGTTTTTTTAAAAAAGGAGGTATGATAAGTTTTATATCATATTTTTTACAAAGTTCACTAACAGTAAATCCTCTGTCAGCCATCAGATCATCTTTTTTATCCATTTTACAAAGAATTTCACTTTGTTCGAATATGGCATTATCAGAAGCACGTCCACCATATGCTCTACTAATGAATGAAATTAATCCTGCAGGTGTTACAGCAGTCATGAATTTTACTGTATAAGTGCTTTTGTAATAAGAATAAGTTAAAATTTGACAACACAAATTTTTAGGTTTTTGTATTGGTATTTCAGTACAATCAACTATGGTACGAACGTTTGTATATTCTCTAAAACACTGGGGAATATTTTTTAATATATTTTCCTTGCTGGGCCAAAAAATAGCTGGTCTTAAACAAATGTACAAAATATCTATCATTTCTAAAAATTTTTGTCTACAAGTTTCTGGAGTGCAAGACTTAAACAAAATTGTTAGCACTGCATATGACATATTTTGCTTTAGTTTCATAAAGGTCATTATTATTATTTCTAAGCTATCCAATTTTGAATTCAAATGTGATGTGGGTGATTTTGTTTGGTCAACTAATTTGTGAATTACTTTTAATAAACTAAAGTTAGGAATACCAGTAAAAGTACGTAATTCATGATCGGTAGTAATAAAATTAGAAAATTTTGAAATTATAGAATCACTTGTGACTTGTACACCCACGTCATGAAGAGTTTTGAATTTTAATATATTATTTGATGCATCAACTGGCTCTAAATCTTCTTTATCTTGTTCTATTGCCTCATTAATTTCATTTCCTTTATCTGCTAATTCACTGACTCCTTCAACATTATCAGGAACACTTTGTAAACTAATGTTTTCATTAGGTATATTAGGCTTACACCTTGTCAGATGTTCTTTGTGAGCTCTTCTATTGATTAATCTTTTCTCTCGTTCAGAGGCTTGAACAACTGTTGAGATTTTAGCATTTGTATCAACTGAAGAGCTTGGAAGGTTTACGGATGGAACCGCTATGTTTTTTAAACAACGTATGCGATTATCTACAATAGAAAAAATATTTTAAACTCTACCCTATTTATGATTATAACAATACTTACTTGAGGGAATAAAAGCTTCTTTTGTAAAGTGTAATGAGCATACCCTCATAGATGATGATACCCTCTTACCCATTTTTAGAATTTTCACCCATGCCCTAAAGCGATCAATAATTTCATCTTGATTTAATTTATTTTTTAATTTCACTAAGTTTTGATTTTTCTCGGGAAAGTGATAAAAGCGGACAGTGTCATTTGTACATGCACGACTCTTACAACCGTATACACAGCAATATATTCTACTTTTATTTTTTCTAGAAGAAAACTCCATTATTTAAATTTATATAACTGCTTAATAGCATATATTATACTGCCTAGTATTTAAAATTAAAAATTTAGCGTGATAATTATATGGACTTCAACGGATTTAAGCCTACTCGCAGTAGTTCAATTTTCTGTCACCAGATGGCGTATCGAAATTCTTGGTTTCCCAATACGGCACGAGAGCTGCGTCCAGCGTCAGAGCCTCGCTGACCGTAAAGGAGGATAGCAATAGTGAAAGATAGAGAGGTTGAGCAGTGAAGTTTGGAAACATGACAATGAAATAATACTAATTTGCGTATCAATATTTTTTATTTATACGTAGAAGGATGTAATATTTTGTATAATCATTGTGCAATTGAAGGGTCGGGTGCAATAAAGGGATTAGCGCTCGAAAATGGGAAAAATTATTGTGCAAACGCTAAGAAAGATTGGAAAATTAAATGTTATTAAACAGAATTTTAAAAAATATGGTGTTGTAAAGCTCGTCAGGGCACATTTCTTCTTTGTATATTAAGAAAAAACTTTGTCGCTGCAAGTTATACGTACCTCAAAATTGCCTCGATACTTTTTAACGCCCAACATTGAAAAACATGGGTTATGTCCAGTATAACTTTTTAATGAAATATTATTACATTTTTCATCATAAGGGTTTTATACATACATTTTACGGCTCCGCTAGAGTTTCCTGAAGTTATATTCTAAGTATCATAACGATCCGTTAATATTTACTCAAGTTATCGCAATTTATGTAGAAATAATGATTTTGGACGATGAAAAATTTTGGTTCATAATTTTTAACTCGAATACTAATGATTGGATAAACAAACTGTAAATAGAAAAAATATGTGTCCCGACGAGCTTTACAACATTATATTTTTTATAATACAGTTTAACATCATTTAATCGTAATGAAATTTATGAATGCTATAATGCTTCTAAAAACATATAACGCTTTCTTTTTTATCAAGCTATATATCAAATTATCTTTTCTATCAACAAGAATTGTCTGTTCATTGGAGGCAGACGCGGAGGCGGCTGGGGAGACAGGCGCGGTGGCGGTTGGGGTGGTGGAAGGCGCGGTGGAGGAAGGGGGGGGGGGGCACGGGGCCAAATATTTATATATCAGTGATATTAATTTATAAAAACAATATATTAAAATATTTAATGATTGTGTATTTTGTTTGTAGAGTGTAAAACGTTCACATTTTCTATCGTAGCGGCATGAACGTTCCAGTAACATACTGCTGAGATTTTCCAGATGAAAATAAATACACGGTATAAATCGGATTATTTTTAGCATTATCAGATTAGTAATGTTACATTTATAGTCAATTATCTAGTACAGTTCTGGAAATAAACTGATTTATACCATGTCTCAACTCATTTTAATCAGGAAAATCTCAGTAGTATGTTACTAAAAACATTACGTTTTACATTTTATTATAATCCACCGCAAGCAACACTGTATGTCTCTCGAACCGAACATTTATTCTAATCTATCCAGATATTATCTTTGCCCGTCTCTGGTCTCCAACCGCATCGCCGTGAATCATTCAAGCCTTCCGGACGACAAAATAGTAATAGGGGAAATGCGGCAACAACGCGATAAGACTCTCGATACGTATCGGCAACTATGTCTTTCCTACATTTATCGGCTAGCTTGGACTTCCATCGGTTCCGATGGTACATGGCACGAATCAGCGCCGGTGACGGAGAATCCTTGAAGCATACACTTGATTCCACATTGGAGCATCTCGACGCCCCTACCGATTTGCGACCGATCTGCGCAGCTCCCACTACTACCCACGGATTGAACCGCATGCGATTGGTCGTGGTAATTTCCAAGGAATAATTGGTACATCCCAAACGCGGGACCTGACCGTTGTCAACGTAAACAGTCCCGCACGAAGAGTGAACAGAGAGAGTAGAGAAGGCCGTGCGACGGAGAAAAACATAGGCGGTTAAGTGGGGAGGCGGCGTAGCAACGTCGCCTGAGGGTCGTGCCTGCGCGAAATCTTGATGCTCTACTGTGGAATCAAGTGTAATTCTGTCATTTCTCGAGTCTGTGCCTCATTCTGTCTCAATACACGTGTCATAAATTCATCATTATTTCAACGTACGGTGCTTATTACCATTCAAACGAATCAGACCCGGAAGCACAGATGTCTACTGGAGGCAACTATACCCGCGAAAACTTCCTTCTTGCCGATTCCAGGACAAAATATGGTTGAAATGGATGGTATAAATCGGGTGCTACGTGGCTCGAATATACCACCAGCACCGGTGACGGAGAAGCCTTGAAGCTTCAATCTGTCAGTTTTCGAGTCATAAATTCATCGTTATTTCAACGTACGGTGCTTATTACCGTTCAAACCAATCAGACCCGGATGCACAGATGTCTACTGAAGGCAACTATACCCGCGAAAACTTCCTTCTTGCCGATTTCAGGACGAAATATGGTTAAACAGGTTTCGCGTATACGTACACGCTTTTCCTAGCTTGTGTGAACGTACGCACACATTCAAAGCCCGGTGAGACGGCAGCCTTAATGATAAGCGGTAGCGACAGTCGACATATACAGGGTGTCGAACATGTACTTGGCGCCGAGACGCTACCGCATCTCTAGATATTTGCGTCATTTCTTCCGGGTATATCTTAATTACGTCTTTTTTCCTTCTTACTCTTCAAAACGATGAGATGTAAGGGTCCGAAGATATCAAGAGCATATTCATCAGGTCTTGATTCTGTGCACTTCGAGAAATTTTTCGACTATTATGGTATCTGTAATATTTGAATTGTTTATTTTTGGTTTCCAGTGCTTCTTCTGATAACTCGCCAATTGGCAGTAAATGGTGAAGAATGATATTTTTTCCGTGCCTAAAACCTTGTTACTGTGCCAAGGATATTTCTGTTTCTTCTACATATATACAGAATTTTTCAGCATTCACGGGAAGACCACAAGAAAGAACATTTAATAGTGTCCTAAATTTTTGTACAATTTCTACATCTATTCTGGTAATTGTTGATGTTATTTCGGGATATTCAAAAAATCTGCGTTCAGTGTTGCCATCATTTGTGTTCCCAAATCTTTGTTTAGGTGTTCCAATATTTAATTTATTAGATATTGATGGAGGTAATGTGTGACGTAAATATCTTGTATAGCCGGAGTCATGAGACAGCACAGAAAACTCTAATGGGCAGGTAAGGTAGATTTTATTTCAATTACCATTTTCTTGGAAAGTAGCACAAAGTAGCATCTAATTCTTTTTGTCTCAAGGAGAGAAGGGTTCATTCTTTCACATGATATCAATTACACCCATTGCAAATGGTTGCAACTTTTTAAAATTTTATAAAAAGTTTGTTAACATTTTACCCGAATGTATGGTCTTAATAGATTATGTAATTAACTTAAACTGCACCTCTGAAAGAAAAATTCGTCAGAATCGTGATTAACAACTGTGGGAAACGTAAAAGTTGTTAATAAGCACTTAACTTTTGCGATTTTGGCAGACTTTGAGCACTGATCATAGTAAAACAAAAGCAAATATTGAAAAACGAGGTTTGCCACACTATAATACAATAACTAGTGAGGATGTTAATAAAATGCGAATTGTAGCTGGCCAGTAGCCTCACTTTTCGAAAACATGGGTCTAAATGCACGGGCCTCCGCGGGTTAATATCACTTATCAAGAGACACGGTAGTGTCTTGCGCCAAGTATATATAGGTATATGCGCAGCGCGAGACACTCTGTGGCTATATTACGCCGAGACCCGCTATCAAGAACCCTGAGATTATCGAATCTCAATAACGGCTGATCCGATTAGATTTTGAATGGTCTTAATGGATAGCTTGGGTTTGATTTACATAAGAAAAGTGTCTTCGTTTTGTTTCTACGTGCCTTATGAGCTGAGATATATCAATGCAAAGTTGGAATTTGCCGAATTTTATGTTAAGAGATTTTTCTCCATCGTCAAGTGTGGGCAAGAGGGAAACATGAAAGGGAGAGGAAATGTCTCCAATATGCACGTTGTTCATTCGATGAAGGTTTCATAACCTGCCAAGTGTCAAAGTAAGTAGTCAACATTTTTCAAATGTCACGCGTTTTTACACCATATAGGACACTGAATTATTGTCCCAATTAACAAGGTAAGTCGCCAAAATTTTTTAATACATTTTTTATGTAGAGCTTCTAGAAACAAAGAGGACGCACAGACTTGGAAGTTGCCCGGAGAAGGTTCGAGAGAGAAATATCTTCTTTCGCACAAGTTTCTGGAAATTTGTCAAATAAGGTAAATTTTTCAAATTAGCGTAGCATTAAGAATTAAGAAAATTATGGCGTACTGCTTGCAATGTAGAGTAAGTCACATTAGTGAAGAAAGTACGCTGAAAACGCATCTCCCTTGATACTTTTCAATCTGTTCTGAAATATATTCGTATTTATATAATATGTTCTACGTTAAGTTGTAACTAAAATGTGGCTTTTATATATTTACGGATAATCGAAGCAGAAGCGAAAGAGAAAGTAACCCTGCTGAACGAGGAAACGAACAAAATAAGCACATTTACATGTATTTTAGATTGTAAGGGAGTTATTGTAACTTATTAATCCTAAGACAATTAACATTTTTTCAGTTTTGCAGCGCCAAGTATTTTGAATAAAATATTTATTGTATTTATTGTATTATATTAAATAAACGATTTTATTCAACGTCGATCCTCTGTTTGCTTGCAGTGATACCTTAAATTATCTTAACCTATCTTACACCTATTTACTTACATCTAACTATATACACTATATCAGTCCTGCCCCATCGGGTGCAAATACCTCCTGAAGTTCTGGGACCCGGGCAACAGCCGAGCGCGAGCTGGTTACGTTGCTAACCACAGCATGGGTTGCGGGAGAACTGCATGAGTGTGCGGCCGTCCATGCAGGCTCGTACCACCATGCAGTTCTCTCACAAATTTCGCAACGGGTAGCAATGGAACAGTCCCGCGCTCGGCTGTTACCCGGGTCCCAGAAATTCAGGAGGTATTTGCACCCGATGGGGCAGGCCTGCACTATATACAAAACAAACAGAACTTGGAAAGATAGATAGAATTATTTAATGATGATATTAACAGGGTGATATGTAACTATTCAAAATTACATACAAAACAAACAGAACTTGGAAATCAAAATTACATAAAAAACAAACAGAACTTGGAAAGATATATATATTAACACGGTGATATGTAATAAGTAATAACCAGCTGGAGGGCGGCCCAGTGTTGCTGCCGGGCCCTCACCCTCCAGCCACTCCTCTTGTTTCGGCGGGTTGCATATCCTCCTGTAATTAGAAAAATAAAATAATTATAGTCACTTTTATTTGATCTGTTATGTAAATAATTAATGCTCAAATCTGGTTAATTTTTAAAACCTGTTTTAATAAAATCCTGCAATGATTAATTTTCTACTAATTTTTTATCTAATAAAAGTATTAAGGATTAATACGATATGCCGTGGCCGGGCCCTGTGTGGGCTGCTGTGGATGGGCATGTAGATCCGACGGTGGCGGCGCGGTTGTTGCGACTGCCAGTGGCAGCAGCGGCGCGGCGGAGAAAGGATGGCCTCCCTTGATATGGGCTAAATTTTTGATATGGGAACAATTTTTAAACGATTTTATCCAGCTTCGATCCTCTGTTTGTTTGTTTGTATGTTTGTATGGTTCACATCTGGCAACTCAAATTTAACCCACTTCCAACTATCCAATTGTCTTGAAACATTGCATGCGTGCGTAGTTTGGAGGACAATACAATATATATTTAAAAAAAAAATTAACCCCAAGCGGGTGAAAAATTACCCAGTCATCAATAAATCTTAGAGCATATATACATGGAGGTTTCAGTGAAAGTTTGAAATTGTCGCCAACATGGTGCGAGAGAGATAGACATCGTGCGAACTGGTGCGAGAGAGTGAAGTATAGATACCTTTTGCGGTGGCTGGATTTTCCACCGGCTGAGCCGAATTGCTGCCACTGGCAACCGCCATAATTACATCGTCATCCTCATCTGAAAAAAATAAATTACAATAAATGTATATATAAATTAATTTTTTATTAACTAATTAATTCTTCTGTAAGTTTATATGAAACTTACCAGCCAGTAGGGCGTCCTCCTGTGTATTCTAAAAAAAATAATAAACAATTAATTAGTAAGAAAGATCAAGAGTTCATAGGAAATACATGTGACGAACACGAATAAATTTCTCACGAATAAAACTAACGAATAAAAATAAAAATTCTCACGCACCGCTATCAAGATTATAAATAACAATAACTCTGCTATGAGTATATGAATAGTATGGTATTTTAATATTTACTTACGGTATGTTCGTCCGCCGAGGCCATTGCAGTTTCTTCGCATTATAGCTTCTCTCTGAAGCTGGCCTAGATGCCAGGTAAACATTCGACGATACGATCAAAGAGCACTTTTTAGTAAATATCGATCTATCGAAAATTTTCATTACGTTTTGCGTTAAGTAAAGGCGTGTTTAGACCAAAAGAACGAATGCTCGTTCGCCCCCCCCCCCCCCCCCCACTTCGACAAAATTCGTGCTCATTTAGTATTGTTGCGAGCACCGGGTATAGGCCCGTGCATAGCCTACTGGTGCTCGCAGCGGAAGACAACAGAAGGTCGGCCTCCGTCAAGAGGACGATCAGGAGGCCGACAAGAAAAGAGTCGGATACCGTACGTCCTAGCGTTCGGACGTACGCGTACTATAATCGGGACACATAATTGTATCGCCAATAAAGCAACCGGTCGTTTAGTGTGTGCCCGTGTCTTTGTTCTAACCGTTGCGTCGGGGTGGCCTGTACTGGAAACGCCCCGGCGCAACAGTATCAAATTTAAACCAATTCCATTAATCTAATTGTCTTGTAGCTTTGCAGACGTGCGTAGTTTGGATGACAATATAATATATTGTTAAAATCAAGATACACGGTAGTGTCTCGCGCCAAGTATATATATTAAAAAAATAACCCCGAGGGGGTGAAAAAATTATCCAGTCATCAATAATAAACACTACAAAATGTGTGAAATCCCCACAAATTTACCTTTTTCAAAAAAAGGTACAAAAAAGAGCGCCAATTAACACAATAGAGTAATAACATATTACATTAAACTACTAAAATTACATAATAAAATAATGAATATTACTGTCCATACAAGCTAAAACTATCAAAAAGTAAAATAAAATAGAAACTATGCAAAAAATAGCGAGAAGTGCCGATGTGATGAATTTCTGCGAAATCGCATCCAAAGCGCACTCGTGTGATTATGTATTAATAACAGCCAAAGTTGCAAATAAACGGAGCCAATTTTTGGAGGGCTGTTAGTAGATAGTATATGCTTTCAAATGGTACTATCTAGAGCCCGGAGGAAGGCGGAGCATTTTTTATAAACCTAAAAGAGTTAATGAAAACTTGAAATACTAGGTAGCTCCATTTGAAGTTGTATAGTGGGATTACGGTGAACAGTTTTCGAAAAGTATTTATGTGACAAATAAGCTGAGACTATACACATTCGAAATACATGAGATACAAAAATGAAAATACCCTTAGGAATTCAGAACAAATTCGACAATCTGGTACGAATATTGACACAACTGTAACGTCCCACGGGGACTCGAACCGTTAGAAACCGATCGTCGGTAAAGTAGGAACCGATCTCCATTACCATATAACCATATTCTGTTACCGCGTAAATATATTATAAGACTTTTATGTATAATTAATGATTTAGATAAATATTAGAGAAATAATTGTTATAAGAATATTAGGAATAATTAATTATAAGTATTAGCAAAACCGCAAAACAAAATAATAAGTAATAAGCAAGCAAAACATGAAATAACAGATAGCGATTCACTGCGCATGCGCCAGCCCGCCAATTTTCCAGTATAAAAGGAGGCGCACGCAGCGCAGCGGGACATTCAAGCTACGAATACGCTCAAGTGACGAACGAATGCTCAAACTTAGAGGCAGCTTAAGTTTCAACCAGTGGGATTCAGCTTCGCTCCGGAAACGGCAGCGGCGGATCTCCAGTGTATAAAAGTTACTGGTGCTCCTCTTTGGTTTGCTCATTTGAGAGTCATAGAACCTCGTTCTTGCAAAGCCATCGAGCTTCGCTCCGGAAACGGTAGTGGCCGAAGTGCTTGGTAAAAACAAGGTCTGTAGAGCATAGAACAAAACTCTGTCAAAAGAATCGAGCTTCGCTCCGGAAACGGCAGCGGCCGATCTTACTACAGAAATTGCCAAGAGTATTCGAGCTTCGCTCCGGAAACGGCAGCGGCCGAGCTCTGCAATATACATATATATATAATTATTCAAATATTACGTAGCGTTAGAGTCAGAAAACATAGAAAATCAAAAAAGAGAGTATATATAGTCGTAGATCGTAAGCTATATTAATTATTAATTCATTATTGTTATTATTAAAGTAAAACGTTATTAAATAAATAAGTATTGTTTAGTTTAAAAAGCCGTAGATATTACTCTTTTGCTGTAGAATAGAACCCCCACCTTTCCGTTACTTGAGGGGACGCCGCTCTCCCCTCAGGGACCTCGACGGTCAGTTGTTCCTGAACAGCCGAACGTTACACGACTCCCGTTAGAATACGAAAGATCAACTTCAGATCAATTTTTCTTTGCCATTAACACGAATATGACATATCTGTAATATAGGCTAGATACGTGGGTATATTGGCTACAGTGTTGAATACAGAGAAAAATACAACTTTCAGTTAAAGATTTATTTCCACTCCAGCCCCACTGTCCGGCGTCCGAAGATTCTTCTTCATTTTCTTATATGTAAGTATGCTTCATTATTATTAATTAAGTTGTACGTATTTCTGAATAACCTATTTCTTTATTGAAATGTGTATTTTTTTAGTATCAAGTCCCTTGGAAGAACGTTTATTCTCCTTAGTAGGAGAAGCAACAAATACTATATCACTAGTTTACAAAATTAAATGAATTTCATGTACCTTTGATGAGAGGTGACTTTTCTTATGGATTTTCTCCCGCTGAATTCGAAAATCAAGGTTAAAATTTTTTTATGAAACAGTTTTTACGATATTGTGATTTTTACAATTTTTATACATCTTTTCACTTTAAAAACCATATCTGGAGCTAGATGTGCCCGATATGGTCGTTCTTGGTACCAAATGAAAGACATTGCAATGACGAACAATTATGTATAATGGGATCTTTAATTGGTTAAGCGGTTCAAAAGATATTGATGAAAATAGTCCACATTTTAAGAAAAAATAAATTTTTGAGCTTATTCTGTGGCCACGGAAAAATAGAAACCGATAAAAAACGTCCGGTTTCTCTGCATATGCGTAAACCTGATACTTTTACGCAAAAAATAACACCAACCAGAAGTAAATCGACCGAAAAATGACAAAGTTATTAGCGATTGAGTGAATTAATCCAAATCCCACATTTTGACAAGTGGCCATGCCAGCAACGGTTTTTTTCGTTCTCACGTTGACGCCACTGCTACAGCGAAAACTGACATTTCGTTTTGAATAAAACAACACAATTTTGATTGAAAAAAAACATACGAAAGAACCCAACTTTATTCTTTAGAATATTTTAGAAATATAGTTTTGGCTCTTGCTCTGTGTAGGGATGAGCGAATTTCGATGATTTCGGCGAAAAAAATAGGGATGAAACTGATTTCGGCCTAGATTCAAGCGAAATCCTGGGTTCGTTTGACGTTCTTTATATGGTGAAACCCTTTCGATTTCGCCTGAAATCCCAAAAGTGTCCGAAACCCTCAGATTTGGGCTTAGTGAGAACCTTAGAGTAGTGATGGGCTGAAAACCGCAACTTCGAAATCGATTCGAAGTTATTCAATCCTGTAAAGATTCCGATCGCTGATCGTCTCTCGTTTCGAGGCTCGAGAACCCGAGCATCGGAACGAGTCGGAAAAATTCGGGGAGGATCGGGGAGATCTCGATACTCGAGACTCGAGAGTGATGTGAAATATATTTCTTGTCTAAAATTGAAACATACATCAATGAGATCTCCATGTATATATGCTCTAAGGTGAGAACATAGTAATACAATCAAAATTGTGTTGTTTTATTCAAAACGAAATGTCAGTTTTCGCTGTAGCAGTGGCGTCAACGTGAGAACGAAAAAAACCGTTGCTGGCATGGCCACTTGTCAAAATGTGGGATTTGGATTAATTCACTCAATCGCTAATAACTTTGTCATTTTTCGGTCGATTTACTTCTGGTTGGTGTTATTTTTTGCGTAAAAGTATCAGGTTTACGCATATGAAGAGAAACCGGACGTTTTTTATCGGTTTCTATTTTTCCGTGGCCACAGAATAAGCTCAAAAATTTAATTTTTCTTAAAATGTGGACTATTTTCATCAATATCTTTTGAACCGCTTAACCAATTAAAGATCCCATTATACATATTTGTTCGTCATTTCAATGTCTTTCATTTGGTACCAAGAACGACCAAATCGGGCACATCTAGCTCCAGATATGGTTTTTAAAGTGAAAAGATGTATAAAAATTGTAAAAATCACAATATCGTAAAAACTGTTTCATAAAAAAATTTTAACCTTGATTTTCGAATTCAGCGGGAGAAAATCCATAAGAAAAGTCACCTCTCATCAAATTTACATTTTCAGTGTAAACTAGTGTATTTGGTATGTGATGTTTACATTTATTTATAACTAGCTTAAAGTACCCGGCGTTGCCCGGGTAAAACTTCGATTATCACGGAGTGTTAAGGGGGTGAAATAAGGGGGAAAGGGTGGTATGTCCAGATTTCATGGTAGCCTATATTTTCCGCAGGGTTCTAGAGAGTAATTATGCAAAATTTGGTTCAGATAGGGTAAAAAAATCGGGATAAAAAGTATCCCGTATGTTATTCCTGTTCCTAGATTACGTATATTCAAAATTTCAGAAAGATCCGTTTCGTAATTCCGACGTGATTGAGTAACAAACATCCAAACACACTTTCACATTTATTATATTATATTATATATTATATTATATTATATATTATATTATATTATATATTATATTATATATTATATTATATATTATATTATATATTATATTATATATGAAATCGGAACAGGTCTATACGCGCATAGTGTTCTGCGCTCTGCGCGAAAGAGATGCGCGTGACGGTTGCCCGTACAGTGGTGGGGATGCGAGTCCCATCGTTAGCTGTTCTGTGAGCGCTGCGATTCACGAAAACCTTGCTTCACTAAAATCGTCATTGCTCGGCTTTTATTTGTCATAGCTTAATGTCGCATACACATAAACCTTCCTCGAGAAATGCTTTACACAACGGTGCAACCCGCATCACAATCCGTCCAGTGGTTTCGGAGGTTTAAGATTTTGAACAAACGAACAGTTACATTTTTATTTATATAGATTATTTATAATATTACGTATGATATTAGTGTTTATTACAAATTTCTCGTTTTTTACAGGTTGGAATATTCAACAAATAAGTAAAGTACACTCGCTGTGCTGCTTTGCGCTATTCTGAGTAAGCTTTACTGGCTGCAGAGCGCCTTATCTTTCTTATAACATTACTCGACAGGCTGCGGAGCGCCGTGTCTCGAGTATAACTTTCAATAAAGTTGAAATAATTGAAAATAAAAACTAATTGTAGTTCTTTCTACTGAAATGTCTATACAGGTACAAAAGAAAGATGGAATATCGACATTTACCGATAAAAATAAAAATGAAATTTTTCGTGGTGAATGGTTATGGGATGATGATATGGATCGTTTCAATTACCTTTTACAAACTCATTCCAATTATATGTAGACCCGTTGAAACGTGGCGAGTGCAAGTACTTGATACAATACTACCCATACAGACAAATGAGAAGCATATACAATTTTTATATAGTTCGTTGTCGAGAAATAATGCGAATGATAACACAGTCCAACAAAATGAAACTTTTTTTCTGTTCCGCAATATCCACTGGGTGATTCTTGTAGAGTTTTGCGCCCTGAACACGAATCCGCAAACCGTTTATCGCCATCACCCTCAGTTTTTGCGGAATTCGATTTTGAAAAAAACTGCAAATTTTCAACTTTGAACATTTTTTGTTTCGAAACGGTAATAGTTATTCGGTTCCTCGTTGCGTCAAATTATTCTACGAACCCTCCCGAATACAACGATATCAGTTATTATTGCATTATGATCATTTAAATTTGTTTAAACAACGATCAAAGGGAAAATGACACCCGAAATGCACCCTTTTTTGAAGTTATCTTTCAATTTATTTCCAAAACTAAGGGTCTTAGAAAAAATCTGACTACTCCACGCGATGCAGCAGACATTTTTCCTCTGGAAAGCATCAACAGAAGTGGTAAGTCACGTTTTGTTTTCAACACAGAAGCGAAATAGTTTGGCAAAACGCGCGGTGCCGACAGTGGTACTCAGGCGCGTTAAGCGATTGTGTTGCGCTGAGCGGCAGCGGACCGCGCGCCGCCGTTGACTACCACTGTCGACACCGCGCGTTTTGCCAAACTTTTTTGCTTCTGTATTGAAAACAAAACGTGACTTACCAGTTTTGTTGATGATTTCCGAAGGAAAAATGTCTGCTGCATCGCGTGGAATGGTCAGATTTTTTCCTGGACCCTTAATTTTGGAAATAAATTGAAAGATATCTTCAAAAATGGGTGCATTTCGGGTGTCATTTTCCCTTTGGTCGTTGTTTAAACATATTTAAATGATCATAATGCGATAATAACTTATATCTTTGTATTCGGGAGGGTTCGTAGAATAATTTGACGGAACAAGCAACCGAATAACTATTACCGTTTCGACACAAAAAATGTTCAAAGTTGAAAATTTGCAGTTTTTTTCAAAATCGATTTTCTCAAAAACTGAGTGTGATAGAGCATTTCTGCTTGCGGATTCGTGTTCAGGGCGAAACACTCTACAAGAATCACCCAGCGGATATTGCAGACCAAAAATCGTGTTGGACAGTGTAATTGGTTACAGTATGGAAGAGGTCATTGGGTATGCAGCTATTACGACAGAAAAAAATATATTTATTTATGATTCTTTGAATAATAAAAGGTTAGAGAAGGATCATGAACAATTCTTGAAAAAGTTGTTTCCAACATATGACTTTATCCAGAATCCTGTCAAATTTCCTACTGTGCAACAACAACCGAACAGTAGCGATTGCGGTGTTTTTGCAATAGCCTTTGCTGTTTCGTTATTATTTCATATTAAACCTGACAAAGTACAATATAATCATAGTTGAATGCGACCGCATTTGATAAAAATGTTTGACTTCAATATTATAGACCATTTTCCTCAAGACTTAAATTTTAGTGTTCCTCATAAAGTGATTCCGTTAAAAAAAAGTAAAAGCAAAAGAGGTTAAAGCGGCTTGTAAGCGCACAATACGTCAAGGTGAAAAAATGGAACAACTAAAATCGAGCTTATTACAAACAAATTACGATTTTCAGCAATCTGAGGACGGATTAAATAGTAATATCTCAGCCGAAAGACGTCAACAAAAAATGGCGCTGTCATTAGAACAAAAAAGTACTATTGCTGAGGACAGATGGCTAAATGATTTGCATATGGATCATTTTAATTATGTTTTAAAAATCTGCTCAGATTATAGACCTGTCGGAACATATCTGGTACAATCAATAGATAGAGTACAACCCATGCCGAGGAATAAAAAGCATATACAGATATTACCTTCTGTATCGTTGGGAATACATTGGACATGCGGTTCTTACGATACAAAAAATATATTTATTTATGATTCTTTTAATACAAAACTGTTAAGCGAGTGTCAGGAAGAATTTTTGAAAAAATTATTTCCAAAGTATGATTTTACTCAGAATCCTGTCGAATTTCCTACTGTGCAACGACAACCGAATAGTAGCGATTGCGGTGTTGTCGCAATAGCCTTTGCTGTTTCATTATTATTTAACATTACACCTGACAAAGTAAGGTACGACCACAGCTTAATGCGTCTACATTTAATACAAATGTTTGAATCCAATGTTATAGAGCATTTTCCTCAAGATGTAAATTGTGGTGCCCCTCAGGAAGTGCTTTCATTAACAGAAGTAAAAACAAAAGAGGCCAAAGCGATTTGTAATTCAGAAAGTAATAGTAAAAAGCGGTGTTTATATGATGAGCAAGATTTAGACAATAATGCTAAAAAGAATTTTAAAAGACGGCGTCTATATCAAGAAAATGTAGAAAATAATCGCGCCAAACAAGTACAACAATATAAAAAAATCGGGAGAATATTCTTGTTAAAAAGCGGCTTCAATATTAGCAAAACATTGAAAATAATCTTTTTAAAATTCTGTGTCGATATAAACAAGAATCAAAAAATGGTATTAAGAGACGCTGTCAGTATAAAAAAAGATCACTAAAAGAATGTGTTCGAAAACAAAAATATTTGCTACATTCAGATCGTAGGGTGACTGTACCTAATATCGCCAGGCAAAAGTTAAATCGCTATCAATTGAATAATAATTGATAATTTTGCATGCAGTTATTTTCAAAGTAAAGAGAAATTATTCATCTTTGAAGTAGCATAAGTTAGAATCGTTGAAACCTACCAATTTTTAATTAGGACTCAAAAAACGTAAGACATGCAAAAATCGGGTCCTGAAAAAAGTGTACCTAATATCGCCTACTCAATAAATATTGATTAATTCATGTATATATGAGTTTTTAAAGTCATTTTCACATGTGCTTTTATTATTTCTTGCTGCATAAATGTTTTTTTTATCCATCTTTGATTTTATTTTTATTAGAATAATATGGAAATTTAAAAATATAGATTTTTAAAATATTTTATTTTTTACGTTCCGATGTACATATTGGACAAATATAGTTTATTTCGGTTGCTCCGCACATTTCGTGACCTCATCTGTAACAAACATTACATCGAAACCATTGTTCTCCGGTAGGCGGTATTGAGAACACGCATACTGCTAAAAGAAAAACGCTATTTTCATTACGAAAAATATTTGAATCGATTTCATTTCTTAAGCATATTCATTAATTAGGTATTTCTAGTAGATATTCTTGCATTCACAGAATTCTTAGACTTACCTTCTCCGAATGTGATGTAAAATTATGATAGTCCAATAAATTTTGACACTATTAAGATTCTCTAAAATCCTTCCCTTTCTGTAATTGTTGATCACACGATGCTGCATTTACAGTATGTCTTCCTACATTAGTTTAGGTACCAATTCAGTGCATAACCGATAAATTTTAGAGCTTACTTTGCGAGATATAGCGAGTGGCGATATTAGGAACACTGGCGATATTAGGTGCAGTCACCCTAAGTGGCTTTACAATAAGCGATATTATCAGAATAGAAGGTCTAATTTAATACTTGGAAATAACAATATTGCCAAAAAAATTAGTAAAAGATATGTTATGCTTCGATCCAGAATTTCTATGAAAATTCGCGATTCTGCGGAAGTAATCGTTAAAAATATTTTACAGAAGCTCGATATTACAGATCGCAGCAAAGGTTATATTAAAAAACGATTAGAAGTTGAGAAAGTCGTACGCTGGTGTATACACATTAGAGATAGTTATGTTCGTAATATGAGTAAAATGTTCACTCTGCTTAAAAACAAATCAGAAACATGTTTGACGGTTTTTGCAGAATGTTCTACGATGGATGACAAATTCCTCGCGCTGTGTGGTAAATCTACACATACAGCTTCGTCTGAAAATTATTTTGTTGATTCTACATATTACAATATAAATTCAGCTGAAGTCACTATGAGGGAGCCATTAATAATAAATATGAAAGGACAGACTGAAAATGTATTACCTTTGATTGAAGCACGAGCAAAAAAACCATGGTCTTGCAGTTCTTTATGTAAAATTAATGATCCGCTTCTAATTGACCGATATCATATATTTGTAGAAGCTGTAAATATATGTACTTTGAAGAACTTACCCAAACTTATGCAAAACATTCACGAGTGTACTGTGAAAACTTCAAATAATGAAAAATTAGGCCATACGCATGGCTGTTATATTGATTTAAATCTTTGTAAAGCGATGTCTGTTCCAATGCAGTTATTGTCACCTCATTTCCCCAAAGTAAGAAGTATTAGACGTTTCATATATCAACTTAAAGGTTTTTATAAAAAAATGTTATATCTGGATAAAGCATTGTATTCTGCGAATCTGAATACGTTAAATGAAATTGTAACTTTAGCGCAAGAAAAAGCAGATATGCATAAGCATCAGCAAACTGAAATAATTTTAAGTGATGATGATATTGTTTCAAAATATCATAATGCATTTATGGTTCTGAGAAAATGTTCACTGGACACGCCGCGGTATAGTTGTATATCGTGTGAGAGACTTTGTTATAAAAGAAGTGTTTCTGAAATTAGTAAACATAAACAAAAAATACGGAGAGATAATCGAATTTGGAAAGATTTAATGGTGTATGTAGAGCAAAAAAAATTGATCCGCAATATATATGTAAGTATTGTGATAAAAAAAATCGTAGTGGCTTGATGCCTGCTTATTGTATTTTAAATAATCTCTCGGTAAATGATGTGTCTGAGGTAATATCATCTCTTAACGATTTTGAGAAATTGCTTTTACAGAGAGCTAAAGCTTTTCAAACTATTGTTAAAATTGGAACAGTTGTTAATAAAAAAACACCTGCACGACAAAGGATACAAAAAGTTAAAGGTAGAACATTTCATTTACCACTTCCCTTACAGCAGACTTTCGATAAGTTATGTTCTAACACTGATCCAATAAATTTAAATTTTGAATTTATTTTAGTTCGAAATGTTCCAACTAAAAAAAAAATTATCTGGGAAGATTTAGTCGACATTAAAAAAATATTTGAAGCTTTAATATGGTTGAAAAACAATAACCCTTTATATTCTGAAATTGTACTGCCCGATATTCATGATAAATTGTTTTTAGGGAATTTGGATAATCTAGATTTTCAAATGCAAAAATCAGAAAATGATACAAGTGACGACTGTGAACCATTAAATAATTTAGAATTACATGTGAAAGAGATAAAAGATCATGTAGAACTTGCATTGGACGATCAGCCCAAGGCAATGCTAACTCAAAAAGATAAAGATGATAGCTATTATGAGCAATATACTATATATCCTCTACACGAAAAAAAAGAAAATCAAACTGCGACTGCTTTATATCAAATGTTAAAAATTCGGGACATACTTTTAGATAATCGTGAAAAGAATTTAGTAGATTTGATGTGTTTTCCAGATTTATTTCCATTTGGTTCTAATGGGCAATGTGATGAAAGTAGACCGATCAAACTTCAAGAGCACGAATTTATTAAATGTCGCTTGACATCTAAGCATCCACAATTTAGATTAAATCAACAATATTTGTTTTATTTGTTAAATAACGCGAATATACGTCAGTTACGTCGTGGAATATATCATAAAATGAATATAACTGATACACGATTACGTTACACAGCTGCGGAGTATTTAGAGGCTATGTCGAAAGAAGCGTTGGAGTCCAACTTAAATTCTATTTTTTCTTCGCTTCGAAATACGGAACAATATTGGCGTAGACCGAGAAGTGATTTATCTTGTATGGCACAACATTACGGACCAGCGACATGGTTTCTAACGTTAAGTCCTAGTGAATGGTTATGGGACGATTTAGGTGAATATATTCGTGACGCAAATGGTTGGCAAGACTCTTCGTTAACCACTAGTTTACTTGTAGCAAAAGATCCTGTATCAACATCGAGATTTCTGGATAATAAATTTCGAGCAATGCTTGCTTTTATTAGTTCAGAAGATTCTCCGATTGGTAAAGTAATACACTATTTCTGGCGACGAGAATATCAAGGTAGAGGTATACAACATTTTCATTTATTAATCTGGATTGAAGGTGCACCAATTTTCGGCGAATCTTCTATTGAAGAAGTCTCTAAATTTATTTTACAATATATAAGCTGCAAATTGCCACATGAAAATATTTCGCCATTATTGTACAGACGTGTAAATACGCACCAACGACACAAACATAATGATTATTGTCTTCGTGCTAAAAAAAAAGGATCTAAAGTTATTCGTAGGTGTCGTTTTGGGTTTCCACGTCCTGTTACTGACACACTAAATATAAGAGACGTGGCAACTTCGATAGCAGGTAGAAAACATTTAAAACATAAAAGTAGATTGTACGATCTTCCACGAACAAAGAATGAAGTTGATATTAATGATTATAATCCTGTCATACTCGCTGCGTGGGAAGGTAATATGGATATACAGTTTATTGGAGAAAAATCGACACTGCTCACTTGGTACGTTACTAAATATTTGAATAAAGCAGGGAAAAGTGAACTGTCTGATTGTGATTTTGCAAATAGTATAAATAATAAAAATAAGTCATTGGCAAGTGTTCTTTGGAATTTTGCTTTACGATCCATAAGCAATAGAGAATGTGGAGCTCTGGAGGCTGCTGATACATTGCTAGGTATGCCTTTATATGGAACTGATCGAAATACAACTATTAAATGGTTAGATGTTAATTCTATACGGCAGAGGAAATTGAAAAGTCGTCAAGAAATTGAAGCTCTTGATGGTGAATCTACAGATATATTTTGTCCATCACTAATAGATAATTATTATCCAAATAGATCTGGAGAATTAGAATCTGTGTCTCTTTATGAATTCGCACAATGGTATGATATCACGACAAACAAACCGAAAAAAAATAATATTGAATATTATAAATTAGATAATAGTCATTATCTTAAACGGCGACAACGTGGATGTCTAATTAATCATTATAGACATAATGTTAATAATCGACCAGAAGATTATTTCTTTTCTTTGTTGCTTATGTTTAAACCATGGCGGGAATTAAAGGATCTTAAAAATAGTTGTGAAACTTATATGGAAGCATTTCATAAAGTTAAACTACATCTTACGAAAGCATTACAATATCACGAAAAACTAGAAGATTTGAAAAAAGCGTTTGAAACTGCACAAGAGTTTGTTCGGCAATTAGATGAAGAATTACAAAAAATCGTGTCTCAGGATGACCCTGACAATCCGATAGGAGCTCAAAATGTAGAAGCTGGTGAAGCAATGCAAGATTTTAGGGATCTTGGTAATAAAACGGATGAAAAATTTGATGTGTCTGAAATGATAGCAAAATTAAATGCCGACCAAAAAAGAGTATTCCACAGAGTCATTGATACTGTAAGGTCAGATAATTCGATATTACGATTGTTTGTTAGCGGAGAAGGTGGAACAGGAAAGAGTTTTTTAATTAAAACCATTAAGTGTTGGATAAAACAACATCTCAACAAAGATACCGCTGTAGCGGCACCAACTGGTATAGCAGCGTTTAATATAGACGGTTTGACAATTCATAGATTGCTTCAATTACCCGTTGAACATGGCCTAACGCCAAAGTATAAACAATTATCAGATCATGTTTTAAAAGTTTTACGAGCAAATCTCAAAGATGTTGTTCTATTTGTGATTGATGAAGTGTCAATGATATCCAATTTAACTTTAATGTATATACATTTCCGATTGTCGGAAATATTTGATACCAATGATTGTGAAGACGGTTGGTTTGGTCATAAGCACGTCCTATTATTTGGTGATCTGCTTCAATTACCCCCTGTACACGAAGACCAAATTTTTGTACCTTTATCAAATGATAAAATTAACAAATATGTCGGTTCTTTAATTGCTGTTAACTTATGGACTACATTATTTGATTATGATGAGTTAACGATCAACATGCGCCAGCAGGGGGATGATTCTTATCGACAGTTGTTGTCAAGAATTCGTATTGGTCTAGTGACAAAATCTGATTGCGAGATTCTTGGGAAAAGAAAAATATCTTTTACTGGGGATTCGTTTGAACTCAGATTAAACGAATTATGCCAGTTTATTAATGATTTTCCGTTAGACATTGTTTGTTTATTGCCTACTCGTAATATGTGTGACGTTCTAAATGCTGCAATGTTAAAACGCATTACAACGAAAGAGATATTATTAATTGCCGAAGATACGATTGACTGTATTCCGTATGTGAGAAAGAAAGTATCAAAAGTATTGTCCAATACTGATGACGAAAATTCAAAAACTGCTGGACTTTCAAAGGAAATTGTAATTAAGATTGGAGCAAACGTTATGATAAGGCGTAACATTGATGCTACTTTGGGTCTTGTGAATGGTACCATAGCTAAGGTAATTTCTGTTGTACAAGATATGTCATCTGATTATGTAGAGAAAATTAAGCTCCTTCTACCATCGGGATTAGAGTACTTCATTGATAGAGTGAGCGTAAAATTTGAAGTAGTGGATAGAGCATTTGTTATTAGAAAACAATTTCCATTGTGTCTAAGTTATGGAATCACAATTCATAAAAGTCAAGGTTTGAGTTTACAAAGTGCTATTATGGACATAGGCAACTCTATATTTACTTATGGTCAAGCTTATGTTGCATTATCACGAGTAACGTCTTCAGAAGGGTTGCATTTGATTAATTATGATCCTTCGTCAGTAATAGCTGACGAAAAAGCTATTAGGGAATATAATCGGCTAAGAACTAAGTACAAACCAGACGCGGACATTATTACTGTTTCAAAAAAACGCTATTCGAAAGTGAAAGATGTTCCATGGATGTTGACAAAAGTAATTGATTCTGTCCAAGAAATTTGTCAAACTCAAAAAAAATTTCAAAAAAATGTTTCTTGGGTTTTACGTGGTTTTCAAAATACAGATAATGCTTCATGTTATGCAAATTCAGTATTACAATGTTTAATGCATTTAAGTGCAATTAGAAATTTGTTTAATTGTAATGAATCATCAAATGTTTTGAAAATATTAGTGCATCGATATGAAAGTGGAATAAGCAATTTAAATACATATACAGCAGGGCTCTCCAAGCTGCCTTACGCGTAAGCTCGGGGTTCTCCCACTCTCGTCCGCGTTGTCAGGGATACCGCGCGACGCTATCCGCGTTACGATAGCCCGGCTAGCCCGTCATGGCAGTGTTACGTATTTTGGCGGTGATTTTAAGAACAGAACGCAGGTTGGTGCCCGTGGAGCGCTGAACCGCTCTGCTCGTCGGAGTGCGTGGGAGTTTTAAATAAAATAACTAAACACAGAACAATTTCAAGCTAAACTTCAAAGTATATTTGGACTGCTCAGGAAGCTGGTTAGCGACAGAATGATCGAAGCGTTTAAGAATCAGCTCCGAGCTCGTTGTCAAAGCCGATGACAAGATCATCCTGGTCCTCCCATAGATCCTTGTTGTCCAATCAGAACGATGCCATCCCTCAAGCTTCGTCCGTGGGTTGTCCTCTAGTCTCTCCCTCTTTCGCGCTTCCCTCCACTCTTGGCTGGTGGTCGAGGCGCGCTTTCCGAGTACATACTCAGTTTACATAGACTACATACATTACATACATATCCGGAAGGTAGGTAAGCGCAACCCTCAGGGTCAAGAAGACGTCGCCCGAGCAAGGTTTATGACTTTATGACTCGGCCTCCCCCGACCGGAGTTTTTACCCTTACAGGACATCGGCAAGCGTTAAAAGGAAGATCAGAATTTTAGGTGCTTTTATGAGGCGTGTAGCTGCCCGCTCGACGAAACTTGGCACGCAGATGTGCAAGGAAAAGTTAAGCTATTTACTACCCTCGCCTGGCCTAACTGTAATTTGAAAGCTATTTAATTATAAGGACACGTTCAAAAATAGTAAGGAAGAACCCCCGAGAAATACAACATGCTCCACGTATTTACGTTCCCTGGCAATAAACTCTTCCTTGTCCTCCGTTTCAAATCTCGCTCCTACATACTTATCGATTATACATAATTCCCCAGCTACGTTCAAGCGATAGCGTAACAGCAGCCTTCGTAGCGTCGCGCGGTCTCCCTGACAACGGAAGGCACGCTGCGCGAAATAAAGATTGGAAGGGGAAGCAGGCGCGTGAGGGGCCCCTACGCTGGAGAGCCCTGATATACAGTACGGCAAAGTTTAGGAGAACATTTTTCAATAAACGTAAAACGAGATGTATTCGAATTTCTTATAATCCTCTGCAGAAAATATGATTGTATAAGACAATTGGTAGAGCATCAAGTAACATCTACTACCCGATGTAAATCTTGTGATTATACAAAAAGAATTACTTCTGATAATTTAGTTGTTTCATTACCTATTAACAATTTGAAAAAAAGAAGCTATAATCTTAACGATTTATTAAATGTTACATTTTCACATTGGCATGAATTAGATAACGGATCATGTGAACAGTGTACAGGAAATTATGTTATGTTTAAGAATGAATTAATATTGACGAAAGATATAGTTATTATTCGTTTACTATTATTTTCATTGCAAGGTGATAAAATGGTCAAAGCAATACGTAAATTTAATATATGTACTATTCCCACAAACCAAAGTATTGATAGCTGGAAAATCATATAAAGTCATGAATGCTATATTTCATAGTGGTTCATGTATTGAGGATGGCCATTACACCAGCATATGTAAAGAAGAAGGAATGACTAGTAGTTGGATTGAAGCTGATGACGTGCAAATTAAAAAAAGGCAATGGCCCAGAGGCGCTAAAGATCTTTATATTTTGTTCTTACAAAAAAATGATAGTAAATAAATAAGCCAATTGCGCCAATTAGATAATTGGTCATCAATAAAAGTACAAAATGTGTGAAATCCCCACAAAATTACCTTTTTTAAAAAAAGGTACAAAAAAGAGTGCCAAGTATATAACCCATTCAAAAAGAATCGCATTTAAAAACATTGTCGTAAATTAATATAAATTTATTAATGTGGTATATTTTTTAACTTTACAAAGGTAATGATATACAATAATTGCGCCAATTATCACAATGACTATTTATACAAAGACAAAATGTATTAAATATTTTAATACGAATAAATATTTTATTCAAAATACTTGGCGCTGCTCTCCGCAAAAAATGTTAATTGTCTTGGTTAATAAATATAAAACAAGACAAGACACCACTGAGACAAGAAAGAAAGAAAAAGATTTTAATGCAATTTATACATATTTATTCAGTTTAGCAACATCAATTCGGAGAGCAGCGCCAAGTATTTTGAATAAAATATTTATTCGTATTAAAATATTTATTTGTATAAAAATATATCTGCTTAATAATATTTAATACATTTTGTCTTTGTATAAATAGTCATTGTGATAATTGGCGCAATTATTGTTATAATAATTATAAAATAAAGTTAAAAAATATAGCACATTAATAAATTTATATTCATTTATGAGAATGTTTTTAAATGGGATTCTTTTTGAATGGGTTATATACTTGGCGCACTTTTTTCTACCTTTTTTAAAAAAGATAATTTTGTGAGGTATTAATACAACTTGAAGGCCGTAAATTTGCGGTTTAACTCCTGCGTTTGGCATCAAATTTTGGAAATCGCCACATGTGGCGCTGCATGCGTATTTAATGAAGGATTTGCTCCTATTCTTAAAATTATGGAGAATATGGGAGTGACAATGGGGCCACAAACCGCCGTCCTCGCCGAGTGTTGATAATACGCGCATAGCGACAGCTGACAAACGAAGCGTAAAAAAAAGCTCGAATCGCTAGGCGGAATAAAAAAAAAACGGCTCAGGACGAGCTTTATGAAGAAGCTGAAGGCCTGTTGTATGCAGCTGATTAGATATAAGTATAATAAAGTACGTTTATATAACAAGAAAAATGTAAACGCGTTTTTCTCAGAACGTCATTTTTTCAATCTGCGGACGCAATTGCGAAAAAACTATACGACCAATCGGGCTAAAATCAGGTTTGCCACGTCTCCGGTTTTCGCCCAGAGACTCCGGGTTTTGAAGGAAATCTCCGGGCTCCGGTGTTACTGGAAAAATCTCCGGGCTGTAAAAAAATGTGATAATAAGAAATTGTGGTATTAACAATGGTATCAATTTTATATAAATAAAGGTTATTAATTAAAAAAAACAGATATTTTTAAATTCTGAATTGTTTGAGCTTAAAAGAATTGCACATTTGTTTTCCGGATATTCGAGAACAAAACTTTTTTTTTACTTTTTCCATATCCGGGTTTATATTCGAATCTCCGAGTTGGAATGTGTGGCACTCCGGGATTTATATGGTGATAAGATGGCAAGCCTGGCTAAAATACTTACACGTTAATCTATACATGAATGGTTATCGCAGGGACTAGAATCACACATTTTCGTTGCTTTTTTCTTATTTTTTGTGTTGCAAAAGGATTAAAAAATTTAGCTGATTTCGGTAGCTGAACTTTGGACGTCCGTCATTTTGTTAATTCTTCACCAATCTAATTAATCTTACTCCCTGCCATAGCGACAGTCATACTGATTACAAATCTTTTTGATTTTTTTGTTTCAGACACACGGCTCCTCTAAAATTAACCACGCAGTCGAGGCGTCTTTTTTTTACACCGCATACTACACCCACCTATTTTGGCGCAAGCAAGCATTACAAAAATATGAAAAAAATAATTTTATATTCTCAAAACACGTATGAATAAATAGGCAAAACCTCGATTTATTAAACACAATCTTCTTGTGACAAAAAAAGTTCCAAACAGCGGTACTTTACCAGGGAGTCACAGTGGAAAGGCTCGTCCGTGGCATCGTACGACAGATACCGTGTCGCGGGATATCTCTTCCGTGGTCGCGAAGCGGTTAAGTCTCTTACGCCAATAGGGTAAAGGCAGGTAATAAGGAACAGCACTTAATATGGAACTTCGTAAAATTTCGATAAAGAAATAACAAACTCTTCAGGTAATCGTTTATACTAGATCCCTAGACACAATAGACGATGATACTGAGAATTGAGCATCAGTCGGGCATCTATCATTGAAAGAGAAACGTTTATATTTTTCGTGGGGTGTAAAAGTTTCTGAAAAGTGCATCAAACAGTTAAATATTGTAATGAAGGTATGTTACAAAGTATTATTTTGATATAACTTATCATTAAATATATGTGTTCTTGATTATTCAGCAATAGTTTACCAATAAAGTTACTTTGTTCTTAGTATAATTCTTAATTTCTTGTCGGAACATGTGTGTACGTAATATGGAACATACCGAGTAACATAGATGAAGTTGATAATGACGATGACGACGATGATGCGGAATGCTTATTTTGCGATGGTAATTATAAAAATAATGACAATGAAAAGTAGGACCCAATGTATTCGCTGCTTTCATTGGGCACACGAAGAATGTGGGGCTTCCGACGTATTATTCACGTGCCCAACGTGTAGGACACGCAGAAAGCAGGAATAAATTCCAAAAATGATGTGCATTTATTTATTTGTATCTTCTACTTAATAAATCTTCATTTTTAGTAAATAAAAAGTAAAGATTTTTGGGTTTTCTTTACAAATTTCCTAGGTGTTCCATATTAGGACCCATTTTTTCGAACTGCCGATTTTCACTCTTTTCAGTTTTTTTACTAGAATTGCAAAACAATTGGATTTTTTTACATTTGACTATGTAAATATGATTACGCATTAATTCCTTCGTCCCCTCATGTCAGTTTTAGTAAAAGAAAACGAATTCCCCTACTTTTGACAAGCTTTTGAAATCAGATGTTCCATATTACCTGCCTTTACCCTACCGCTCTGCGATGCCGTTACTTGGCGGTGCACTCAATTACGTTCATTTCCGTAATTATTCGAATTTCCTCATGGAACATTGTTGTAAATGATCAGAAAGAGTGGACACTTTCAGAATTAATAATAATAAAAAAAACGATTTTTTGATATTTCAATAGTCCTGTACTCCCTTAAAAGCTTCCACAATGCAAAAATCTACACAATTCCCTAGGGTCATCCTAGTGCGATTGCTGAAAAAAATCAATTTTTTCGGGAATTAAAAGAAGAAACAAGTGTTGCACGTATCATTTTGCACGTTCGTAGTTTTATTATTCTATCATCATATAAGACTATAAAAAAAAATTTGTAAGTAAAAATATCCATTTGTAGCAGAATAGGAGCATCGCGAAGAGAACAATATCCTTCCGGATGTCAGACCTGATTGCTAAAAAGCCAGAAGTCCCGATCCACTTCAAATATATCAGACATAAAAATAATATCGGTGCATTGTTCCTCCCATATTCAACTACCCCGTGTAGCAAGAATTTTACAGCTTAGGCGATGGTTCTGAAATCGACTTTTGGGCAGCCAAACGGGAAATTGGACCACTGTGCTTCGGTTCAGGCCGAATATCCCGTTCCCGGCACCCTCGTCCGAACCGTCGGAGCCTAGATGATGGCTTTTCGGAGAACAGCCCACGGTGCACGACGATATTCTCGCTGAGAATCTCCACGCACGGTACCTCGCAATATTATCAAAACCATAATGACACAAAATCTGAAAACAAAAAATGTACTTACGTCTTCTTTGCAAGCTTGGATGAAAAAAATGATTTCCTAATACTCATTTCCTGAATAGTGCGTTTCTACTTTTTTGCAATACGCGCAAAAAGCTTCTGAGGTTTAGGAAGAGATTCGGAAAAGTTGTGATAGGTGTTAATACGATTCAATGACACGGGGATATCTGAAGTATGTAACAATGTACTTAATGCCGACATCTGTCGAAATTAGGAGCTGAAAGAAAAGATAAAAATTATTCGAACTGGAGCGTTTCAGATGAGGGAAATTTGAAAAAGGGAAGAAAAATTTGATTTGATTTCAAATAACTTTATTTCTATCATCATTATAGTTATTAGAAAATGAGAGACACCCATGATCGTTCAATTATTCGTAATTCAAATTCTCACTCAACGATTACATAATTAAGTAATGAAGAAAGCAACCCAGACACTTTTCCGAAATAAAGAAGAAAAAAGTAAACATCTTAATATAAACATATATTAAATTCATACAATTAATTAATATACATATGCATTTATATACATATATATATATATATTATAGATATATATATATATATATATAAATAATATTCTTTTATATATATATATAACGTATATATTAATTAATACAACTTTTACAGATTCAAGATAAAAATAAATAATAAATGAAAAACACGGTAATTTATCTCCAGACTTCTCATAGGTGTGTAATATTTTAATACCTCTATAATGAACTACTAATTCATTATTTAATTATTCGCTTATTGGTACGGTTCTACAATAATTCATTAATTAATACGTTCGCAGTGACAATCTAAAAATCCTGAAAGAAGCGTACACAATTGGGTTATATCTTATTTAATTAGTTAAAAGGGCCTGCATTTGAGGAAAAAATATTCGAAAATGCAGGGTGATCAAAGAATAATGGTGCAAGAGACAATTCAGAAATTTTTGAGTGGAAAATAAGACGATATTCGAAATATTCCAATTATTCGATGTATCGTAATTCGTAATTGTGCAACGGGATCGAATTACCTCGCTTAAAAGGACCACATTAGGCGGGGTGAAATGCATTGGACTGCTTCGTTCTTAACACCAAGGCTACTACTCCGATTACCTTCTCGGTACCATACAATTCCAATTTGATTAGTAATATTTTGATCTCCCACATAAAACTACTTATCAAATTACAGACGAAACAAAATAAAAATAAAAAAAATGTTACTTTTAATGTGCGTATTGTTACAACTGTGTATACTCATTTCGTACCGCCAACTTACGCTACTCCGCGAGTTACAAGTACCTTAGCAATTTAAAATCGAATCAAGATTCATGAGAGTGAATCGAGGCGTCAATCTGTCAAAGCAATTGCAATAAAGTAACCCAAAATATAACTCAATGTTAGATATTAAATTTCTATTACAACTAGCTTCAACGGTTCTAAAATGCTCAGATTTGATTTTTTTTTTTTCGTGTCGTAAAACATTACAAGGTGTACCGTCATGGAATCTTGAACCGTCGCATCCTTTCTTCATAAATTACTTCTATAAGCAAACATAAATCAATCGTTTTACTTTCAACTCAAAAGTACTCAGTTTCGCAGCCGTAGTGTTCAACTCTTGGAGCTACGATCGCTCTTGAAAATTTCGATTGTTCGCAATGAGGGAAGGGCACGGTTAAGGATAATATGTTCCTTTATATCTAGGAAGGCCGCAGTTTTCTCTTGTACTATAATCTTCAAAACACCCTGTATGTAGGAAAGTATACTCTAAATTAATGTATGTACACATGTGCATGCGTATATGTACGCATCCATTGCGTGTGCCTTGCCACACAACATACGCGGTCGTACGCGTGCACACGTGTGTGCACTAACTCGTGTAGGTGTGTTTATATGTATAGATAGTCATGTATCGATACAACTCCATACACACGCGTGCGCACGCATACACACGTCCTATGTACGTATACACATATTAAAGCCACACACCCAAGCGCGCGTAAGCACGTACTGGCACACGCGCACGTACACGCGCACGCACACACACACACACACACACAACGTACGTACAGCACACGCACGAACGAACGTACGTACATAGGGTGTGTAGTAAGACTGAAAGTGCGATATGTAAAATTCCCAGGTTCAAATTAAACAACTTTCCAAACGCGAACTTCGTCGAACGAAATTCATTGTTGCAAATAAAAATCATCGTCAATCTGGATTTGCGCACGAATGCAGGCAATGGTATTTGTCATTTATTTCCAACAAAACGGTTCGTCCTGAAATAATCTGTTCTCGAGCATCATTTGATATGGAAACGACGAGTTTCTCCGATGTCTTGTACTTTTTCGCACACCCTGCACGTAACAATACACGTTGCGGAGAATCAGATTCTCAACTACTTAGAGCAGCGCCGTTCAGGAGTTGCCGCGTAGGGCAACTGGTCAGACAGCCCGGGGCAAACACTTGCTGGCGGCGCGCAAGCCACGCCTCCCCGGGCAATACGGTACAGATGCCTAGGATGAACAAGCACCGTCGCCTCCCTACGCATCTACGAGCCTGTACTCCCGCCACAACCATTCCTCCCCACTCCGCTCTAACGATAGCTGACGTCACTGCCCCGAGCTTTGCTCGCAGCGTTTGCCCCGGGCAAATGCGGCTGCCCATGCCCTGAAAACGGTAGCCGGACCGGCGCTGACTTAGAGCGTTTGTCTCAACAATCCGGCTGCAACTTGCATGTCCGAAAACTGTATACATGTAGGGTGCTTAAAGAAGGAGGCATTACAATGTACAAAATTGTTCCCCAACGTAAAGTAAAGCAAAGTAATTTTTTTTTTTTTTTTTTTTCGACAATCATCCTTTCCTGATTTTATAAATCCCTTTTGCCCTAACTCCCTCTCTCCATTTCCTTAAATTTAATTCTCTCCGTAGCTCGTGGTAGCCGAAGAGCTTACTCATCGCCGACAGCAGCTTAACAAAAAAAAAGATGGGGGGTGGGTGGTTCGATTCTAAAAATCATCTCGGTTTTAGTAGAAGATTCCTAACTGCGCCCTTGTACTATAATTTTATAAGACACCCTGTACAAATACAATCATTTTAACAAGCATATTTAAATATTTACACTCCGATACGGGTGTGTACCTTTCAGAAGAAAGATTCTCGTTCATCACAATCGGCACGCATACAGAGACGCAGGTAGAAAATGAGGCGGGTTCACTGTGCATGCGCAGGATACGCAACGTTGCAAACCGTCTGCTCAAGTAGAAAAAGTCGAGGCTTTTGAGAATTTGCTTTGCAAAAGTAACCCAGCGTATTATTTAGATTCTAATTCATTACAGTAATAATTTATACCCTAGAGCTATATTCAATATTTATTATCACAACAAACATTTTTTTTTTCGCTAACTTGAGGAAGCTTTCCACCCTTCGTTCGATTAAATAAATTGTATATATGTGCACGTATGCACATACAGGGTATCCCATTTATCATAATCATCCTGAAGTAGTCCACGATTTTCCGAGATGGGAGAAAACGTCCGAGGGAGATTTTGCTACAGTTTATCACCCTTTTCGTGATTACGGTTCTCCAGATCGTCGTCTTTCTTTAAGTTCATAAACATACACTCGTACTAGTTAGTCAGTATTTTGTACACTTCAATAAAGCATATTTCTCATTTCATAAATTCTTTAATTTATTCCTTTCGCCATATTCTCGCTGGAACATTGATTTTGTATGTCGAAGGTTCGTTGGAGTCATAATTGTCGCGGGCAGTTAGATCCAAGAAATTACGCAATAACGACAACCTGTAGCCGTTTGAAGCAAACAAGTGTTTCTCGCGATGTATCTACAAACGCACTGGAGATATTCAACATAATTATAATAAACAGGACATTTACTATGTATGCACTTATGTATTTTGTGTGGGCACGCAACGCGCGCGCGCGTGTCTGTGTGCGTGTGTCGGCGCGCGTTACACACGCGATATTAGATATACCCTACTTCTTTCACTCTGAATTCTTTCTAGACTCCGTTCTTTCTGGCGACAAACAAGAAAATAAGTATCGTGTCCTGATCCCCCGACGCATTATTTCATTCCAAAATGATATTATCAACTACTTTGGACTAAAATCGACTAAAGAATAATCTTCGACGATTATCAAACTGTGATATGTGTAACGTTTAAAAGTTCAATAATTTTATTCAAAATACGTTTACACTTATTTGTAGAAAATTTCAGTGGAATAGCTCGTCATAGAAACCATACTTCAACCTAGAAACAGCAACAGATTACGTTGATGATCGACCATCAGCGGTGCAAAAGTAACAGTTAAAAAAATAAATCCGCAGAACGTAAGCATGGTACGAATACACCTGTGTAGTTTTGAGGGTGAAAAAGGTCGGCGAACTGCGGAGACTACTCAGAGTTAAATAAGATTATTAATGAAAATAATATGAAGGAAAATGTAATAAACAAGGTAATGTAAAGTTCAGGAAAATCATTTCGGAATTCTTTTCAAAACACCGAGAGGTGCAAAAATCTCTTCATTGTAAAGTCATCGAAACCACCGTGCAGAGTACATATACTTAAAGACATCGACGCGCGACATTTTCTGCAAAGAAAAAAAGAGTTTAGAGGAAAGAAAGAAGGCCCAATCGCGTGAGACAGGAACAAGTAAAGGATGATCTTGAGGTTCAAATATCAATGTCGCCGGCATTATGAACTTCCAGATCATAGATGATCACTGGTCACAAAAAGACTGTACCAGAGAGAAATCATTACTGAAATATTCTTGGACAACATTTAAATATAAAATAATCGTAAGATTCTTCAATGTTATCGTACATCGAACCGTTATCTCCGCTCCCTCCCCTTAACATCTCCCCGCCCATTGCTGCTACCTCTCGCATAATAATCTCCCAAATCTTAAGTCTTATCCTAAACTTCTCTATTGGTGTCGTTAAATTACTACACTACCTGCAGATGTATCTCTCGACGCCGTCAGTGAAGATGAAGTAATTTCGAATTGTAATTAACTACAATTATTATATTTATCATTATTTCGTATCGGTACTGTATTCATTTGTTAATTAGCAATATATATGTGTGTGTATATATATATATATATATATATATCTATACAGATACATAGATATATATACATATATCTTAACCTAGTACGATCATTATTACTGTTAATACGTATATTATTAATTTACCATTCATTATTAGTAGTTAATATTAATCTGTTTAAAATTAATTCTTCATTCTCGTTAGGAATAGAGGTTACTCGCGAATTAGTCCACTTTGTTGCATTAACCGATAATAATTTTTTACAATACCTAATCACCTTATTAATTAGTACTCTCTTCCAACCTCTTGCTTTTATATATATTTATATATATATATATATATATATATATGTATATATATATATGCTGTATGTGTGTAATATATGTGTTGAACGTATGTATACATATATAGATTTATACTTTACTTATAGGTATACAGACAGACAATGTATATTTAAGAGTGTACTCGATTATTTTATATATGATTTTTCCTTACTGATAATGCATTGTAATATATGTTTTTGCGTGCGTGTGTGTGTAGGTGGGGGAGTGCGCGCGCGCACACACGTGGGTCCACACGTAGCCTGTTTTCACTACTACTGCTACTTCCCTTGCAAGAGTATATTATTTCGATAGGTAAGTGCCAATTGGCGATTTAAATTGTCCCATTAATTCTTGACTTACTTTACTGTTATCTTAACCTTTCGGGATGTTTTTCTCTCCGAGGCGTGTGCACAGGGGGTAGATCCTAACTAACTAAAAAAACTCTAATACATCGTGCGATACTGATTTCTTGTGGCTCCCTCGCAATCATACTGCCTGGACAGAGGATAAGATCGGCTCATGGCACACCGTTCCGAGAACGGTCACTTGAAAGTTTGCGAAACCCTGCGGAATCTAAGTGTTCGCATATTTTCAATAAACACCTGCACGTTTAGGGTCGTTCCAAATGACAACGTTCTGCGATAAACGAATCCAACAATCAGGTCAAATAAGAACTGTGCGTAAATGTTGTGTTGAAATTTGGTTCGCTTGAACTTCAGCCACAGTATAGTCTGTAGGTTAAACAATCGTGTGAATTTTTTAGCGCGGATTATTTAGAATATTCATGCACACCGAAAATGTGCTCGAACTAAGAACTCATCCGTCGCTATTGACACTGATAAACGGAACAATGAAAACAGAGATGAACAACAGAAAATTATTTCACTTACAAATTTCAACTTTGCCAAATGTCGAAAATAGCTGACAGGTATATAGACTGCCACTAGATACATTCGTAAGAGCACTTGTACGTAAAACTCCTTGAAGATTTACTTAAATTTTTGTTTCTTGCATATTTAAATTTTACGTTCCTGTCTAAATGCAACAATACGCAGCACTGATTTATTGACTATGCACCGAAATGATCCTACAGCTGCTCGCGAGTTACCGCATACCAATTTTTGGAACTACCTCTGACCCTTCGCGCCACCTGCACTCGGATCACCAAGTTGCCGGACGATATGTTACCAGACCAGTCCTATGTACGAAAAAAAAGTTTAAAGTATTTCAATTAAATGAGTTTTACTGAGTTGGCAAGACACTGCTGGTAAAAGATATATGGATTAGAGTTAACGAGAGATTTGAAAGAATTATAAAAAGTTTAATTTCTCATGTATCCCTGGTGGGAGAGCAAGCGAGTATAGTCGGAATTATTAGTTTTGAAGGAAGACACTTAGAATATTTAAAGAGCTACGTAATCAGGGGTTAAATTTTGGGCGTGAACGTTGATAACATATATGTTAAAAGAAACTTTTATTCTTTACTTCGATTCACAAAAAGGAACAAAAAGGAAACTGTTTAAGCTGGAGGTAAAATTCGATTCGTTTGCTCGCCCACCGATACGGAAAGATACAGGAGTGATGTCATCGTGAGCTGCCTTCAAGCGCAGTAACGGAAGAATTTGTTCTCTCTCTCTCTCACGCTCTCATTCTCTCTCCCCCTACCCCGTAGACATTACAGCCGGCAGCAGAGCTATTTCTGGCGATTCCTTGAAGAAAAAAACTCGCCACTGAGCCGACGAAAATATACGTCACCGGTTACAAGTCGCGACAAGTTGTCAGAGCACTACTGCGCGAGTATTAATATATATGAGTCAAGAGTAATTTTTATATTTAACTTGAATTCGCCGAAAGTCGCATTTTTTTATACAAAATTTTAACAACTATTTAAAACAGAGAGCCCGACATTTTTTACAGCGTTTTAGAAGCGCGTGTTCCTACTGCGTTCGCGTACATACAAGTGCCCTTGAGAATATATCACACTTTTATTATTTCAATCACTTTAATATGCTCTAAAGCTTTAAGTAACAATTCAATCCATCAAAAGAATACCTTCGGGAAGTTTTATCTCTTTGAAAAATTAATGACCCTAACACTTTCAATGAATCTACAAAAATGAAACAGACGATTCGGCAAATAAATAATAATTTACTGAATTTTCAAATCTCAGACTGTTTTATAAGCCATGTTTCGTTTACACGTGTCGTTATAATAGGACGAATTAGAGAATCGACAGGAAGAAAGAATAACTACATTTTGAATACACGCCAGCCTAACTGTTAATTAATACTGTATCATAATTAGCAAATCAGACTATGGAAAGTTACGACTAACATAATTACATCGCAATAAACATCGATATGCGAGAGCATTATTTTAAAAAATAAATAGAACACTAACATTTCTTACGGTGCTCAGAGCATCGGTCAGCTCTGCTACTATATTGTGTCATACACAAAGTTCTGTATGCCTTACAACAAATAGTCGCATCTACAATTGTTCATCAATTCGTTTATTTATTTACTTATTTATCTACTTAACTTTTACTTAAATCAGCTCCATCAACCGCCGTAAAACTATTTAAAGTACCTCCAATTTCTAAATGTTATATCGTTAAATTTAGTGACTCGAGAAATCAAATTTATAATTGCTTGAATAATATTCTAAAGGATTATTTGGGACATTATAAATGAGACTACAAACAAATATACAAATTAATTGTTAACTACACTCGATCCATCCGGAACAATAAATTAAGGTATTCGTTACTTTTTGTCCTATAAAGGCAAATTTGATGTACAGCGAGTGCCACTTAAAATCATACACCGTAACGCTTACCAGATTATCGTTTGAAAAATATAGTTACCATAGATTTAAGATGAAACTTTTGCAGGAACAAGTACACTAACATAATTGTACTCAATATATACTGATTGCAAAGTAAGAATTTTATTTGTAATCGGAAAATTAAATATACTTGAAAATGACGCATATTGGTATACCTGTAAAAACTAGGGGAATATATCATTTTCGTTTCTTTAACAGTTGACTTTCTTTTGTTTACACCTTTATTCAAATGTTTCCTGTAGCTACAAGCCACGGTTCGGTGCAAAACGGGTTAAATTAATTAAAATGAAACAAGCGATTGTTGCGGAAAGGAAATTGGTTAATTGGTTAAAAAGCGAAGAGAATTCGCATAGGAATATTTAACAACAGATTTTGATTTCTGGGAGGCCGTTATTTTTGCGGACGAATCAAAAGTTAACATTTTTTGCAAGAAGAGTGAGCAAAAATTTCGAAAGAATTTTGCGAAAAATTGGTGTATAAAATAAATTCGGTCTCACGGCGACTACAAGCAGTCGACAATAATTGTGGATAATAATTTTTTCGTGAAATATAATAACAATTTTTTGCATCTGTAGGATGTTCAGTGATTGGCGTTTTCCGTGCGTTATTTCCAAATATATTTACACTTCCTTGTTGCTAATAATATTTTTAATTTGCAATCAGTATATATTGAATAAAGATATGTTGGTTTCTTATTTCTAAAAAAAAACCTTCATCTTAAATCCACGGTAACAATATTTTTCAAACGATAATCCGGCAAGAGTTAGGGTGTACGATTTTAAGTGGCACTCATTGTATATCGAGCCTTGACTAAATGTATTCTGTTTCCACAGAATTACATATATTGTACACGCGTGTATATAGAATTGTTGGAGCAATTTCTTTTTCTGATATAATTCCTTTTCTCATTATCGTCCCCGTAGTCGTCAAATGAATAAATGGCACATGCCCCGAATGCACACGCATTTATACTCGAGGGAAGAGGAAAAACAATGAAGTCCCGAAAGGAAAAAGGCGACATGTGTTTACACGTTTCTCCAGAAGTGCGTATGCACGCATGCGCTCGAAACACATACGGGAGTAACTAACTGTTGATTAAAGGGTAAACTCACGGAACAAAACGATATGTAAATGATGTTGCACGCAAGCGTTTCCATCGCGGGCCTGACGAAGTAGCGCGCATGCGTATACGTGTACAAGCGTATATCGCGTGTGCAGAAAAACGAGAAGCAATACACACGCGCGTGAACGTGCCAAATGTAAACCGAATGAAAGGGCACAAATTATTAAATGCGTGCGTATATGTATATAACATTACGCGACCTTATTGGCTGCATTCTTTTCAAACTCTCCTTCCTTCTGTCCAATCTTCGTACGATTATTAATCGAGAATTTCGCCCATTAAATTAGAAGTGTGTATTTTCGAATATGCTTTGAAAATTTAACTCTTTGACTGGCAACGAGTCACCAGAAGTACCATCTCAAGCCCGACAGTTCTTCGCACGGGTTTGTTACCTGCCGACAATATATTGTCTAACCTTATCTGCTGTATACACCGCGTCCCGATTAGGCTAAGAACACACGAGGCGCTTTTCATCGAATCGGCTAATCCGCCTGCCGATTGGGCACTCCATCTTACGGCCAGTCGTCGAACTGTACACACGTTCGACAGAGATGCCGAGTGCACTTTTCGCGCTTGGTAGCATATCTCTTCGCTCAGCGGTTCTCAATGGCAGTGTTTACAGGATAGGCAATCATTTATCTGTACATGCGTTCCCAAATGTTTACGACGATACTACAAAATATTTATTTCTTCCGCGATATGTTCATTCTTTGACAGAAAAGCTTCAGTAGAAACTGACAGACTAACTTGCTTACCTTTCAGTGAGAAATAGCATTTACTGACAATAATTTTCTATCCTTTACACATCGAATCGATAACACATTTTTTTTCGTTACAGTTGGTAGCGTTGCCCGATCGTCGGAAACCGCCTCATGTGTGCTTGCAAAGACACTTCTGTAACCCAAAGATTCCGATTTTCTGAAAACTCTGCCAATTTGTAGAGAACTTTAGTAGAAGTATTAAACCTCGTTTTGTGGTACTTTTTTATTCTTCAAGGTGGAAACACGCCTTAGAGGTTAATGTGTTCTGTCTTATTTTCGTATATTCATGCCTTGAAAACTACAATAAGTATAAACAATTGTTATCATGAATGTTCAATGGCTCTTTTATATTCTATAGAACGAACTCATGGAATTGTTTGAAATTTGTAATTTAAATGAAAAACCTTTCGAACCACGCTTATTTTAAACGATTTTTCCCTTTTTTGCGGGGTCAAAAAACCCAACATACTATTTGTATAATTTTATCTGATACGTGCATTCCGGACGCTTGTCGTTGAATATCGAATAATGCGTTATCAAGTATTTGGAAATAAACCTTGTTCACTTAAATCCAACGATAAGACAATAAAATAAAGTCGTAATCAACTATGTGCACAAGTCTTAAATCTCTTTTTTGTAGGTACAATCGCGACCGTCTACCCGATTTGAGCGATAAGCAACCACAGAAATAAACGTATTCCCTTTCAAGTATTGTGCATTCATCCACAATTACCGCTCGATCTGTATTATGATTACAAATGTAGCATTACGTATTATTCGCTGTGTACAGTGGAAATTTATTATAAAAATGGGCCGAATCAATCTTCTATTCTGCTATTCTTCATTTATAGTAGAAAATCGATGGATGTAGACTTAAAAAAAAAGAATGGAATTGTATCGCTTAAAATAGCGAAATTTATGACGAGTCAACTTATGTAAAGTTTGACAAATTAGAATGAATACGCAACGCTATTCAACGTGATGTGAAATCAATAATAAAGCACTTTGGTGAAGATAACGTTTGTAATGCAGATGAAAGTGGTTTCGCGATAGAAATACATTCGGGACGCACATTAGCGAATAGAGTTGGAACTGCCGTTCAATCTTGATGCTCCCTGACGCACAGTTGCGATTCTGTCTACAATCTCCGCAAGTGGGAAGGTGCGCTCACGTCTGTTTAGCGTGTTGAAAAAATCTACTGGAACTTCAGACCCTCGGGTACAGGAAACCCTCTTTAAACCAAGCAATATTTATATACTATAATGTTTATTGTCCAACTACTTTACAACAAAAATTACTACACGAAAAAGAAGAAAACGACAGGGCTAATTTTCAATCCCTAAATATTTATGGTTTCCCAATACGGAAGAACTTTGTTAGAACATTCTCTGATAGAGTTACTGTATCATATTTGGATGCTAATCTTCATTAACGCATAACCAACTATCATCACCACGTTTTCATAATTTTTTTAAAATATGCCTGGTATAAAAGCGGTTATTTTTCTGATACACCCTGAGCCAGAATCAAATAGATTTTGTTACGCAAAAGATTCTCGGTTCTATGCCTCACTCTGTAGTATATGGAAAAGTTGCATTGTTGCAATGTGCTTGGTGGAAAAAAAATATGTACTTCTGCTCGAAGTATTTTTCTGAACGGTAGGTACCATTTCTGCAAAGAATATGAACCCTAAAAAATAAATGCTTATTAAATGATACAAAAACCACGAAAATGTGCATGTACGACTGGATGTGTAGATATATGATAAAATACTATATTATACATAAAATGTACGTTATATTCAAGACAAGGCATTGTGCAATCCTAATTGTGACGTATGATTACATAATGATTACGAATAATCAAATTTGGTGACGAATTAGTATGGTAGAAACGTCCTTATTTTATATTATTATTTGTTGAATAGACATGAACAAGGTGTATTAGCAAATACTTGATGGCGCATTGCTCGAGGTACAACAACAAACGTTCGAAATGCACGTATGAGTTAAAATTATCGAAATAATGTATTTTCAGATAGGTTTAATATACATACAGTGCTGGATATAGTTGTTGCATCACTCTCAAATTTACATACGCATAATGTTCATAGCAATATCATGCTAATCCTTATAATAAATGCGAAAGTGTTTTTGGATGTTTGTTATTCAATCACGTCGCAACTACGCAACGGATCTTTCTGAAATTTTGTATATACGTAGTCCAGGACCAGGGATAAAATATAGGATACTTTTTATCCCGATTTTTTTAACCGATCTGGACCAATTTTAGTATAATTACTCTCTAGAACCCTGCGGAAAATATAGGCTACCATGAAATCTGGATTTCCCCCTTATTTCACCCTCTTGACACTCCGGGATGATCGAAGTTTTATCCGGGCAACGCCGGGTACTTTAAGCTACTGATTGATAAAATGATTCATACGCAACTTATTTTGCAAATTTCTGTGATATATAAATTTTGCAATAATATTTTTTTACTACTAATAATAAGAGAAATATAAGTGACAACGTGTTTATTCGAGTGATGCAATAAATATTTCCAGTACTGTATGAGTATATACCGGGTGTTTGGCTGCAGCTGGCAAACCTTTTAGGAGGTGATTATACAGTCCAAAATAATGCGAAAATATTGAATACGATTTTTTAATATCGCACTTCGCTTGCAAGAAAATTGACTTCGAAGTTCTTCTAAATACGGGTGCACCAAAGGGCAGTTTTCAGCGCCTATGGGGCGCGCGGAGATCAGCGGAACGGCCTACGGACAGCACAAAGCGCCTCCCTTATCTCCGCGTGCCCCCTAGGTGCAAAAAACTGCACTTCGGTGCGCGCGTACTTGGCTAAAATTTAAAGTCAAATTTCTAAAAAAAATCCAGTGCGATATTAAAAACTTGTATTCTATATTTTCGCCTTATTTTGGCCTGTAGAATCACCCCCTAACAGTTATACCATCCGTAGCGAAGTACCCTGTATAGATAAAAAAAAAATTAAATAAGGATGGTGGGAAACATTTTTTATTTAAATTACAAGGTTTAATCAGCTCTATGACACAGATTTATAAAAACACGTTCAACTTTCATTATAACAATTCTTTTATATCTATTGTAGTTTTTAAGATATACACCTAAATAAAGCACACATTAAACTTTACAGCAAACCTGCCCAACTGGCGGCTCAGCGGGCACGAGCGCAGCGATGCATCCCGTTTTAATGTGTTAGTTACGCGGACGCTGCACTCTCGCTACTTGAGCTGTTCCTCACTGTTCATTTACTGCGACACAAAAATTGTCTGATACCAAGGTCCTTTATAAGCTGACACAGCTTTTAAGAAACGAAGTCTTCGGGTCACCGAAGGTTCCTTGTTAGGCTAAAAGGTTCCACAGAGGTACGCCCGTGAAGCAGAACATACGACAGGCTTCATCAAAGCGCCGTACAGTCGTCAAACACTAAGGCGTCGAACGATAAGTCATACCCCTGATATCTGTGGGCCCCTTTAAGCTCCTTTTAGCCAGAGGGTAAGGAGACAGAGAGAGCTAGAGACGCGTGCATCACCTGTAGCATGTGGTCGACAAGCGCCTACTCTCAGGTCAGAGAAAGAATTGAATTGAAAGGCCATCCTTCGATTGTCTTGCTGAGAGGAGCTCTTCTTGCATCAAACTTCTTGGCTGACGTTTTAAACATTCGGAACTATAGGGACAGATAGAGTGCACCGCGAGTCTCTTTCGCGAACTGATCCACATTGGTAAACACGTATTAGACACAACATAAATATAGAATGTACGCTATAGTATCATGTAGATAATAGTGATAATAACAATTATTAGCGAAAGTTGTGAAATGCTTCTAATACTTTGCACAAATTTCATAATATGCTCTAATGCTACGCTCAACGGAATAGATAGTAGTAGAGGCTCGCGGGCCCTAAGCTGTCCCTACCCTGCAAGCTGTTAGTCCCTTTGTCTGACCCGAGACTAGGGGCGGGTGTTTTTGCCACCGCCGATGTGGTCCTCCGGAATAAATCATCGGAATGCTTTGCACATAGAGTGACTTTGATTCCTTCGGACCAGCCACACTTACACAGTGAAGGAGCCCTCCTAGGCGCGATGCATAAGGGACGTATAGGGAGTACTTTCCAAGCGTATTAGAAACCGGCAAAAATGGCGACGTAACCCCCTCTTAATTTTGCGCAGACTACGGTGTATTTTAATTTTTAGAGAACACCTGTCATCGAGTGCAAGAAGTGGTCGATTTGACGTTGAGTGATCCATGTATACGTATACAAAAATACGTTGCCTGCTGAGAAGACTTAAAATTCAGGACTTTCCGAAATGCTGCTGCCCTTACGTCCAGTGTTCACAGGAAATTCCCTCCCGTAGTCTAAACCACGGTGTAATACACAGGTGTTTCGACTCCTGTTCAGAATGTGTGACATTTTCGTCCTAGTTCTTCTGGAGGCCGCTAGATTGGCGCTCGGGGACAAAAGGCAGACATTTTGCACATAATACCTCGAGCGCCAATCTAGCGGCGTCCAGAAGAACTAGGACGAAAATGTCACACATTCTGAACAGGAGTCGAAACAACTGTTTAGATTACACCGTGGTTTAGACTACGAGAGGGAATTTCCTGTGAACACTGCTTACGTCACTCTTCACTCGCAGCTTGCCTACTCACGTATAGGTATGAACTGGAAATATGGAAAATGCCTAACTTTCTAATCGACTTTCTTGCAAAACTAATATATAAAATTTGGGCGAAATTGATGACATTGAACACCTCGTGCACTCCCGTTGTAAATGTTGCTGCTACCACAGTTTTCACTCTCTCTATTCCTATGTATCATGAATTGAAAAGTACTCATATTTGGTAGAAGGTTATTTTGATCCTAGAGATGGTACAAATTCGCCTACAAACTTGATAAAATCTATGTTACGGTTGATCGTGGTCTCGAATATTCCTCAATAAAACGTGTAAGTTATTATTTTCTCTATCAATGCTAAGCAACGAATGGAATCATTTGTACGGTGACAACACGTCAATGCCAGTCAAAGAATAAAGGTCTCGCAACATTTACTATTCCACCGAACAGCTCGTATCTTATTTAGAAAAAAAAAAGAAAAAAAAACAACTGATACATAATCGACAACTTAGCGAGTTACAAGGCAAAAACCAACATAATTAAATTTATGTTCTACCTAACACTATTTCCGACCTGTATTAATAAAGTACATCACAGCAGACACATTCCAGTTATTTACCTACATTTGCCATTCACACGAATCTTACTCAGATATCTTATATCAATGTACTTAGTGTAAAAATAAAACGAAGGACGTTCCTAAGGGCCACTAGATGGACACCAACCGATTATTTGGTGCTTTAAAACTTATTCGAAACGAAACGGTATTACATCGAATTTGTCAGTTTCACCACGCATCTAGGAATTCCGAATTGGTTTTATAATCCTACAGAGTCAATTTGCTTTGTCTAACCGATTTCATTTATAATTTCATACACTAGCGAGATATAAGTAAGCAAGCAAATAAGTTGTCTAACAATATTCAGGCCGTCTGAAATTACCTAAGACTTTCAGAACACTTACGCGTAATATAAAGATACTATTCGATGAATACTAGTCGATGTCTAATGAAAACGAACTATCACGGTTATACCGTGCTAATGATATAACGATATAACAGCGACAGTTGAAAGAAAAAAAATGAAAAGAGGTATTTCCACTTTCTTTATACGAACAAACTCAATAAAACCTTTTTTCCATCTGGACGAAAATGTTTCGAAAGAACACAGACAATAAGTACGACGAAATACATACGCGCACGTGTGTAATTCACAGAAATCAAGATATGGAAACGAGGGGGGCAGGGTGAGAAAACGTGGGAAGGTTTGCGAAAGTAGAACAAACGAATGTAAAGAAGAAAATGCGGACAAGAAACCGTAGTAGTATCACACTAACTAATCAGTGTACTTGATGTAAAATTAATTAGACAACTTCAGGGCCATTAAGCGATACGTATCGTCGGACCATTCAGCCACTCTGCTATTCTGTCTCTGGTCTCTCCGCTTTATGTTCACTCCGATCAATTGTTTGTTTTGAACACAGAAAGCGCGAACGCGACGCGTAACGTAATTAGATGCTAAATAGGCTACTTACCCTGCCCACGCCCACGCCAACAGGACCGATCGTCATGCTTACAGACAGGGCATACAATAGCGAGAACTATAAAAGAGGAGATCGCAGTTAACGTGATGACATAGCACGAGACGTGACCTTGAAGGAGTCAATTAATCTTGCGTCAAGTAAAGCGTATTAAACTTATGCTTTTCATAAAGTAGTAATTAACGACACTGAGGAAAATGGCTATTACTGCACTGGTACTTGTTGTTCCTACTTGCTCCTAGTTCTTTTCCTTTCCAATGATATATGCCCTATGTTAATCAGTTCTTAAGAGCTTGAAAAAGTAAACCTTTTTTCTCGAGCACTTAAATACAGCTTTATATAAATTTTAATATTTTTCATTCAAGCACTCTTGAAATCTTTGTTTTTCATTTTTTCTTTCCGTAATTACTAAATTAAATCCTACTTGGTTATTACAAAATGTCGGACTATTTTAAAATTTCCAATAAGATCGTAATATTAAAATCAGATGCGTGTGTTTATTAATTGTCATAATATTCCAAGTGTTCAGTAAGGAACAATAGCTGAAAATAGTTCTGGATTGTGTTCTCTCTCTCTCTCTCAAAAAAAAAAAGAAAAGTGATGTGAGGATTGTGTTTAAATTACTAAAATTTCTGAATTGGAAATATAACCAGCCAATCTTTCGAATATATTATTTAAATGAACCGTTAATACTAATTGTAGACACTATGACTTTCGAACGTACATAAGGTAATGTTTCAAATATTTTCTTTTTATACTCCGCTTGCACAACATAATTTCATACGAAACATGTTTCTAAATAAATTAAAATTCTTATGAAATAAGCAGACGAACGTACTAAAATGTAAATTGCATTATTAAAAAGAAACGTTACTACATACTCTAAATGAGGATATCATCAATCACCCGGAGAAGTTCTTAAACTATACAGTAAAACTGTGCAACGCGCGCGCATGTATATGTTAAATCCTCAGTGTCGTAAAAATTCCGTATATAAACTCCCTACATTTTCTTTAACTTAATTTATCAAACGATTACAAGCAATCGTGCTTGGAGTGTGCTGCCGTCTATCCTCGCGATGAAGGACAATGGATTGTTTGTCGTTGGAAGTACCAGCGCTCGCATAAATTTAATTTTTCCCCTTGCAATATAAATTTAAGTTCCACCTCGCGGTATGCAAAAGAGGTACACATTTATCGTGTCCATAGAACGCCCTCAGACCTGTGCTCGTGTATTATCAGTTACACGTATCTTAACGATCGATTCCTATTAATACTATCATTACCTGTTTTTTTTTGTTTTTTTTTTGTTTTTTTTTTACAATAATTGCTGCTTTATTACAAACACCGCAACTGCCACAACCCCTGCGTGTAGAAGTATCATCGCTGCTACTATTAATGTCACTACTTGTATTATTATATTAGTATTATTGTAATCATACTCATCAATATTATAATCTTTAGTACTATTATTATCGTCATAATCGTCATCACTCTTATTATTGTTTTTACGGATTATTAATTATTGAACATTATAATAAGTAACATCATATACCTTCGTAACATTCACATATCATTAGCAGCCTTATTACTATTACCATGATTAATGATCCTATTCCATCTAATACTACCGTGACTACTGCCGCTGATATTATCCACCACCATCATCACTTCGCTCCGACTTGTCATTATTATTCCTACTACCCTCATTTGCGCCATCTGCGGGATAGCGGCGACACTGACAAACTGTAAGTAGCGGTAGCACTAATAACCATAACAAAAGTAGCTAATCAACAACAATACCAGTAATAACAGTAGCAGTAATTAACAGTACCAACAATTATTCTATTATCATTAATATTAAGTAGCAGTATTAGCAGTAACAACAATTGCACTCGTAATAATAGTAATAATAACAGTAATGCCGTACTACTATTAATTATAGAGAATAAGTCATGGTAATGATAGTAGTAAACGTAAGAATCGCTAAAGCAGCAGCGGCGACGGCGGCGGCGGCGGCGAGTTGTGGTGGTAGAAGCAGTTTTAGCGGCAGAAGCAAAACGAATACATGTGTAACCAGTAACAGTGGTAGGTAACAATAGTAACGGCAGTGGTAGCAGCACTACGAACAGCAGCAGCGACAAAAGTAGTAATAGCAGCGGTAGTGGCAGGAACTAGAGCAACAATAAATATAGCAGCAGCGGAAGCGGCAGCTACAATAATACCAAAAGCATCAATAGGGGTGGTAATAATGACGATTGTAGTAGTAGCAAGAACGGTAATAGTAATAGTGGGAACACTATCGTTAATACTACTATCACATTAAATAATATTGCCGCTATTACTATCATTGTCGACGCCACTACTACAGTTACAGCTGCTATTACTACAATTACGATCAATACATTTGCAAATACTGCCGTATACCACTCCGCTACCAATACGATTGCTAGAACTGTTGTGTCACCGTTGTTGTCATTACTACTAACACTACCCTTACTATAGTTTTTCTTAAAAGTTATTCCTGTTATTCTTATTTTTATTTTTATTCGCACGTATGTTACTATCACTCTTACTTTATCTTCCAGATTATCCCTCTCGTCAAATTATTATCATTCAGGCTATTGCTGTTGCTGTTGCTGTTACTGTTACTGTTACTGTTACTGTTACTATTGGTTGTACCGATATTCTCGTGTAAACTATTATTTAATGATAATAGTAGTCCAATAATGAAAACTAATTTCAACGAGTTGCAGGAGCAGCTGTTTTCAAGTGCTAGGATAAAAATTCTATAGGTTATGTTACCGAAGTATCCGATATCGCGTTCAATTTAGCGGAGTACTGATTCAGAAATTATTCGTCTAGGATTCTTGAATTGCACTGCTAAACGACTCCTTTTGAATATAGATAGTCTTCGGGTTCCGCCAGAGTAAATACAGTTTTAAAGAAACGAACTGAAGGAAATGCATTTTTTAAGTTCTCAGATTTTTAGACTTATATATTTAACTACTATCGTTGGAATAACATGGTATCAAGTCACGTTGCGCTTGGAAAGTCTTTTTAGGATAGCGGCGACACGAAGCGCCAATATTTTATGCCTTTTTATCTTCTTTTTTGTTTTCACTTTTATTTTTAAACATAAATACGTAATACTATGTACATCGGATATTGTACGAACTACTTATCAGCTTTTGTAAGCGTTTTAGTAATTTATTTAGCAAGTAAATGCTACTGTACTAATGTTACTAGCAATTACTGTTAACAATAGGTAAAATATTAATAAGCGTCTTCCAAAATATTACAAAATCGGCAGGGTTAGAGAGGTATATCTTTCTTCAATAAATTTCCATCCATCCTTAACTAATGTCACGTAATGTTAGATTAGTGAATATAGATTCTACGGGGAAAATCCTACTGAGAATAACAAAGACCTCAATGAAACACTGTCCGCGTTGTTCGATAAAAACAGCATTGCTCCTATTTTGTCATAAACATATAAGCCTTTTACTTAAAAAAAAAAAAAAATAAAAGAGAGAAATCTAACACGCACAACTGAATATCTGTGTCAGTCTAAAATATTACACAATCTCGGGTCCATATAAGAGTTATTTTTATTACCAACGTCAGTAGTTAATTGGTACAAAAACGTTTTCTAGTATCGACTTTCTTTGGTTTTCCAAACTTACTCCTGGGAATTTCTCATATTTTAAGTAGTTCTCTATCTACTTACACATCTACCAATAAATTTTCACTTACTAAAGTATACATGTAAATTCATTAAGTATTACCACTTCTGGATAATTATGGAATTTCTAATATATTCGTTTCTCAAACTTTTGATTTGTTGAATTATTAATCGTTTAAACTCCAGGCAATCTTCTCGAACTAAACCGGAAATTTTCTTTGATCCCTTCATTTGTTTACTATTACGCGATTAGTTGGCAACAATTTGATTAAATACCAAGCATCGATCACCCAAGACCTGTTTACTTTCGAATACTTTCATATCGCAGTAAACTTAAAAAGAAAAACGCAAAACAACTTAAACCTCCTAATGCTCAAATGCTAAGAATCCCGCAGAATTTAAATCCCAGAACGCTAACGAAATCTCGCGTCGTTATTTTAAATGCATCGGCACTTGAGACAGGATCGAAACTGAACTTTCAACTGGCACGCACTTTGTGTTACCGCACGATCCGTTTACCTCCTTAGTGGCAGATTGTAAAAAAAACGAGCTCCAGCTTTGTAACCATTACAAAACCGAAGGCCTGAGGGCGTTGCAATGTACTTCAGAATATCAGAAAAAATATTGTGCAATGAATAAACACTTTTCCCCATCAGTATGGTTATCAGTCCATTCAGGTACCTTTGACGTTGAAATCATTCATGCAATAAGTATCACACGCGCGCGCAGGCATACACGCGGCACGCACACGCACACGCACGCAGGCACGCAACGGAGGGGGAGAGGGTGATGAGAATTTATATTGGCTTTTGCCAAAAATCTCACGTGGACCCCTCTTTTGTCATCGAACCTCCCTCCCAATGGTCCAATCAGAATTTTACACTACCGTCAACGTCTATTTTTTCCCTTGATTCGTCTATCAAATTTTCGAGATCAATTGCTTCCCCCCTTTCTTCAATAGTAAACTCTTTAGAATGAAATCACAGTGGCGTAGAATATACTGCCGTGTTTCCAATTAAACGGCTAACGAAGACAATTAATCACGCAAACAAGTAGTCCGATACGAATGCAGTGTGTGCTGGGTATTACATATGATATCCTAGGAAGTCATATAATCTACGAACGAAAATCTAACAGAACCTATGAAAACACTTACGACGGAGGGGATTGTTAAATTTACACAATGCTTTCTTCGTAAACGATTAATATAACTTTCTCGAATCTCGTAAAACATATTTTACTTAAAAAGATATCACTATCACTTTTGTAAGTTACTCTTCAATGCCTTTCAATGATGCCGAACTTGTGGAATAAAAGTACGCTAACTTGTACGTAAAGTACGCTTACATTTCTTTGACTTATGTAGGAAAGGTCTTCAGTTATAATACTCCTGAATTTGTGGCACCTTGCATTGTCGACAGTTGGAAAAAGTAGTAACATAACCTCGCAATTGTACGACATCCACTGTATTGCAGTGTATTTAAGTTATAATGCATTTTAAATAAGAATAATTCCTGTTACACACCGACAACACGTTAATTATATTGTGTAGCGAAGTAAATAGTTGCAGGAGAATCAAACGCGGTCTAATAAATATATTTTACGTCACTGCGCGATTAGAAAGATTTCTGTCTCGAAAATTCGAAATTTCTTCGAAAAAAATATCTTTGATTTAGAATTTCAACTTGAAGTTTGATATTTTTATGAATTTTTGAGTATAATTTTTAATGCATAGTAACCAATGGGAAGTGGTACATCTCAGTATCATTCGTTTTAGGAAGTATGTGTGGGGAAAGGGGGAGTGAAGGGGGAGTGAGCGGGAGAGGGAGGGAGGGAGGGAGGGGCGAGAGGGGGAGAGCGAGAGAGGGGGAGGGGGCACACAAATCTGCAGGCAGACAGACAGACAAAGATAGCTAGAGAAAAAACATCGAATTGCCATATTCGTTATAACTCTATAATTAGTAAATGGTAGAGACACGCTGGACATTGGCACGACAGGTGGCATTTAGATTTAATATAGAATAAACTTTACGTTATTGCGATAACATTTGGTATCGTTTTTTTTTTTTTTTTTTGTCGTCGCAAGAACTCGAACCCCGATGTACTACCCCTTTTTAAGGATTTTGGGCATTTTACGATAAAGAATCGATTTTTAGTTGAATTAATAGCCGCTACGTTTGTTAATAACACTTCGAAAAATCTATCGCCGCAGGTTAAAGATAATCGTCTAGAATTATAAATGAAGTCTCGCGATTTTGCGAAACTGCAACAGCAGGAGGAACAAATTAATTCCACTTCGGTTTAATTTAAGGTAATGATCTTTCCATTTCGTTAAAATATTAAATATAACTGCATTTATTCATTCTCGAGTCGCGATACGTTACGATGGCATATAAAAATAAACCCTACTATGCATATTGCGATTGTCATTCTGGCGACAACAATCATCTAAGCCGGACCCTGCCAACCACGAGGGTTCAAGCTAATTGAAATTCTACTAAAAAGTCGATTCTCTATGACCGGTGCTAATGGAAGAGGTAGGTATAGCCCGTAGCATCGACGCGGATTCTCGCTTGGATTCTTTAAAAGAGGTCTTTCTATTTCTTCCTCCCCTTTTCCATTCCCTTTCATTCATATCTTATCCTTTTTCTCCCACTTTTTTTTTGTTTTGATTAGATTGAGATACAGTCTATGTTTGATACGCATTGCAGTCTCGACTAAAGGAAACTGTTCAGAGCAAAAAAGTGGAACACTCGTGAGACCAACGGTTAGAATTTACTTTCTTATACGCGCATTCCTAAGAAAGCATTGGCAGCGCCACATTCGTTAAAAACAGCCAAAGTTTTATTTCTTCGAAGCTCATGGCTGCACTATATAGTTATGTGTATCTTTTTACCTTTCTATCCTTTGTGCTCCAGTCCCAAAAACACACAACAGGAATCGATAATCCTATTGTTCCAATGTTTGCACTTTGATGCTTTAATATTCGTCATATGCACGCGCATTCTATATATGTGCAGATTAACATACTGAAACCAAAATTGTAACGCACACCAATATAATACTCGAACAGAAGTAGAGCGGTGAATTTTAAAAGTTCTTAACAGACACACAAATCAACACGATTGACAAGTAGACACACTCATGAACGCTGCGCCGCGTACATAAAAACACGCGGTTTATTAAACAGCGTGTGTATAAAAAAAAGAAATTTAAAAGAAGAATAGTGGGTAAAAGTACTGCATATTCAATGGCCGCAACACCGTATTATATTGGTGTTTAAGCCAGTGTGCTCCGCATGTGCATACCTTGCTTACCAAACGTTACGCCGAGTTCGAAGCATGCGCGTGCAGTATGAAGTCAGAATTGAAAATATTAAAACATCGAATGATTCAGCATTACGAGAAACCAACTTAACTATTGAGACTAATAATACATGTTCGTTGAATAAACGGACCACTAACAAAGTATATGTTTGATACACATGTTAATAAAAAACGCGACCTGCACAGGAAGAATACTAATTCAATGATCAAGACGTCATAAACCGTGTCTACCGAAATAGGGTACGCACTACGTACACACATATGCGCATATTAGCGAATGAAATTTGTATTATCTTAAAATATCGAAATACCGAAGGTTGTGACAGAAGCAATGTAATGATAATACTAATTTAAAGGTCAGAACAGCATAGTACGCGGTCATCACATAATACGCGTTAATTACAACAGAATTTACGCCCAATGTTAAATATTAAACGTAATCGGCACTACCCTCAGGATTGTTGAAAAAACACGGCGCACACCAAAAGCCTTGTTTTTATACGTAACATTTCCCCAATTCCCCACGCCCCGCCCAGATAAATCCTGAATACAAACGTTTGATGAGAGAAATTAAATCAGATTCCTAACTGCTGCGTCATGATAGAATGCACGTATACGCGGCACTGATTTAAGTAACTTATTTGTGAGAATCGGCCCATCTGACAATGCGGAATATAATTGACGTATCGTGAAGAAGAAGGTTTGGTCGTCGTACAAGTAATACCGCTTCTCCGTGCGAGCGGCACTCTACATCGACTCACCTCCCAGAAGGTCTCCGGGTAAGTACGAGTTCAGGGAGCTGGGCGTAGCACGTTGCTGATCGTTGCTATCGATTCCAGCGTTGCTCCAAAGAGAATTACTACTAGGCGGTGCACCCCACAGTTGGCTGGAACTGCCGCCCCAGGTATCAGGTGGTGGGGCAGTTTTGTTCGATGGTCTTAAGCCCCAGCCTGCTCCCCCCGTTGCTCCAGCTTGCTGCTGACCACCATGACTTAGTTGTTGCAGTAGAGTGTGTACCTCGCTGTCAGCCGGTGATTCGGCGAATATTGTTGTATTGCCCAGAACGCAATTGTTCAGAGCACCTTGCGCCTAAAACATGATAGAATTTTTCTTAACAAGTGTTCTTCTTATGTTATTTGCATGCTGTTCGTAACAAATGTCTCCATACAAGGCGATTGACCCTTGGACGGCCAATGGTTCGTATGATCACACGGAACTCGGCACATGGGTCAGCTTGGATCCATATTAACTATTCTACTGTATGAATTTTAAACGACGTTTTTCTTCGGGCACTAGAGAAGTAATTTTTCCGTTTTCCGAAGTTTTTCCTACTACTATTACACTCAGTAACGTTACGCTTGGATCCAAAAAGACCCCGGCACGGCCCGCCGAGGGTTAACTATAATTTAGTTAACACCATCAATTTTATTTTTAATGTTGTGAAAAAAATTGTAAGGGAACAACATATTTTGCTGAATGGCAAAATAGCCGGAAGTACTTTTTTATAAACCTAACATTTTGTAAACATTTTGTCGGGAATCGGCCCAACGTGCGAGTGGCAGGTAAGTGGTGCCCTGTTAAGTAGTACACATATTTAAGGCCCCTATTCACGAGCGAGCATGCTTGCCGAGCCTGCAGTCCGCGAGCGGCTCGCTCGTGTATGGTAGCCCTTAGTTTTGGAGAAGAAGAGTCACCGTCGGCCCTGGATAGCTTAATGGTTAGAAAGCAGTTGCCCGGAAAACTGAAGATACGGATTCGAATCCCGGCACAGGCAATCCGATCAGCCGACTGTTTTCCTCCAATATTTTGAGGTCATCGTGACTTTTTTTTCAGCTGAACATACTAAATAAGTACCACGTAGTCATCATAGCCAATGTAAAGACAAATGACCCGAAGTGTTATTACCTTGGGATGACCACCAATCACAACATTCACACTGAAAGTATGACAGCTTTATGAAGATTTATCTGCAAATTTTCTCTCATAACACAGCGTGAGCATGAAATTCATTTTATACACGGTTACGTCAAAAAGAATACGTGGCATAGAAAATCATAACTCCGAACACTTTCAATGCGTATGTTGATGTTGCACGTCATCTCTGGGTACCAACACTTTAGGCCATTATGTTTATTTATGTAACTAGCTACAAAACTATGTAATAAAAACTTCCCCGTGCCATTAAAAATGAACTTAACATCTCGAAAACTGCGATATATAAAAAAAAGTTATTGCAAGTTTTCTGTGTCCAATAAACCAAATACAATTGTTTCATCCTTTAACATGTTTCTTTAATCCTTTAATTAAATGCGCTGGTGTATTTTGTACACCACATCCGCGACATGTCTAATAACTTTTCTCAAAGAATACTATTGTTTCCCTCACTGCGTGTATCCTATAGCAGTATAGCCAAAGCGTTATCTACCATCTGTAACAAAATCAGTTACGAAAGGTCATTTTAAACAGAAATATAGAGTTAGATGACCTGGTCTCCCAGGCGCATTGGCACCGAACTTTCTCCATGGAGCATGTGTTGGCCAGAAAACAGCTTAGCTATAAAGCTCAGGCTCCCACCGCTCCACAAGGTCAACACGAGCCTGCAACGCTTTTCCGAAAAGATTCTCCTGAATCCGGAGATCAATTAGAGGATACTATCAGTTTAGCTATACTGCATTCCACTTTAGAGTAGAGCTGCGCGATCGGTCGCAAATCGGTAGGGGCGTACGTAGGTCTACTCTTATATGGAATGGAAGATAGTGACCAAAAATCTGCAAGCCCCACAGATCCCCTTCAACAGATGTTTGGTTACGAATTGCAATGGTGTACAAAATACATTTATGCCCGGTTAAGCTTAATAATTCCAGGTTCCAGAGAATATCTTTTATTCGGGTTGGTAGCCGAAGGTCACACCCCCGATTCCCCGAGGACACTTCACTGAATTTTATGCTTTTCAACGCTCGAGAATAGAACACCGGAAAGACAATATAGTACTAACCATTGAGACGTGAAAAATATCAAGTTCCGCATTTCTTATCGCATCTTCACGAAAGTGAGACCAATCGATTCCTTCTATTTTCCCGATTAAAATGATACCGAAATCAACATAATTCAGGCTATAATTAAGAAAATTACATAGAAAAAATAATTTGCAGAATTTAAAGCAAACTTCGTTAAAAATAGTCCGATTTACGTGGTATTTGGTGTCTTTTAATTGGGAGAATGTCAGAAATCCATTGGTGTCATTTTCATATCGATGTGATGAAACATAAATACCTTGATATCTTTCACTTCTAAAGGAAGATTCACACTATACGTCTAGCCGGCGGCGGGCTACCGCCGGTCAAAACATTCTTGAATGGGTTTTACATGGTGATGGTAGACAGTCGTCGGACGGCACAATGTGCATGTCACCATACAAAACCCATTGGAGAATGTTTCGACGGATGGTATCCTGCCGCCGGCCAGATGGATAGTGAGAATCTACCTTTAAGGGGTTAGACCACCTTCGCCAGGTCAAGAAATACCGCATCTTTGGGAATTTAATTCTAAGTACCAAAAACACTTCAAGATTAACATTTTTTAATAAGGATAGAGGCATCTTTGAATAATATATACAATTTTTTTCAAGCTTCCTTTAAAAACAAAGATGGCGGTCGAGAGTATACCATGGCATGTACGCGTGGACAGTGTGCATTATTTCTGATAAGCAGGTTTTTGAAACAAAATTTTAATCATAGAATATTAAATAAAACTAAGTTGTCTATCGGCCGACGTTCAATTTTTTCGATCGGTTGAAATCTAACAAAATAGTTACACTTTGAAGCAAGAACAGCGTGGGGCACGACGAAGTTACTCGATGGGATCTTCCCCCACCGCTAAACATCCCATCGGGTCACCACGCATGCGCGCGATGACGCGGCAACCGTCGAACCAATCAACGCCAAGGTGGGAAATGAACCGACGCCAGCGCCACGGCAAGCCAACTAACCAAACCAAGTGAGGCCCAGGGGGGCGGAGTCTAAGATAGGAACTTCCGGAATAGCGTTTAGACAGGAAGCAGGAGGCGTTCATAGCTTAGATGGCGCTAGTGTCGCGGTATAGTTGTATTTGTGTCTGTACATACACGATCGGCTTGGCTGAGGCTCACGCATACTTAACAGCTTACGCTTGGCTTCACTTGGCTTGGCTTGATTTACTGATGCTGACCGACGTTTCAAACAGCTCCAAGTTACAAAGTGTTACAAAGTTTCGCTACATTTTACCACACGTTACATTCGTGAAACGCCATCAACATTTGTGATTTTTAAGTGTTATTATAACATAATTTGTGTGATATTTTGTAGTATATAAGTTTCGTAGATAAGTGTCGTAAATAAGTTTCGTTTAAGCATAGTATATTTAATAATTAAAATGAATGTGCAGAAAATTAGAGGAACTGCAAAAAGAGTGGCAGGTAAGAAAGTTTCATATACGATTTTCATAAACTTAAAACTTATATTTTTGGATTGTACTAATTTGCAGGACAAAAAGTTCATTGGCGATGTGTGGTGCCAGGCTGTAATTCTAACAGCGGTGTAAATAGGCACAGTTTCCCAAAAAATTCTATAAGAAGTAAGAAATGGGCCATAAATAATCCGGAACTGGATGGGATTCCATCGAATGAATTATGCCAATATAGAGTTTGCCAAATTCATTTTGCGAAAAGTGCTTACAAAAGCACACATATTCGCCAATTACTGAAAGATGATGCAGTTCCGGAATTGCTATTAAATATCAGTCCTGCTGCATCCCCTGCAGGTACAAGCGATGGCTGAGATATGATAATAATTGATGTAGCAGAATACAAGAATATGGATTTTACACTGAAAAATCCACTGATTGACTCAATCAAGTACATGTGAAGAACCCATTTCAACAATACATTTCAAAGTTTTGCCCAGTTGGGAGGACATGCATGAATTGAAAGTTTGGAGACCTGAAGCACTGAACAACAACTATGAAAGTCCTATTCAACATTATGTGGAGAAATATGCCTTTGCCATGTTCAGAAGAAAATTCTGCCCCGAAGGAAGCCATTACATCAACTCCTACAACACATAAAACAAGAACATTTCTTGGATCAGTGACCAGGAAAAAGAAGTTGACACCAGTAGCAAAGCGTCTATGCACAATAGCATCAGCTTTAAAGAAAAAACAAGCAAAACACACACATATCATGGGAACTTTAAACGATTACAAAAAACAGAAAAGTACATGGCAACGGTAGAAATGAAAGAGCTAAAGAGCTTGTCCAAGGCACAGTTGACATTTGTAGAAATGCAAATACGGAAGGTGCACAAAAAAGCTAAGGCAAGTGAAAAATGTCACCCATCATGTCGGTTTCATTAATTAATTTTCATAAATATCATATCACTTTGTACATACAATTTGCTTTCTGCATTGATTGTAAATTTGAAATTGACTTTCATAAAAAAAATTCAATTCAAAAGAACTCAATGTGGTAACGTATAATTATTTACAATTTGTTAACGAAATTATTAATGATGCGTGAATATGTGCACTTTCTTTAATAGGCTAGACGGTTTACACTTCAGGATAAAGTTTTATCATTACAGTAAATCCTCGTTAGGAGCCCGTTTCTACCACGCGTTAGGAGCCCGGCGATTATCCCCACCATTTCTTGGAATCCTTCGGACGAGAGTGAGAAAACCCAATGAGCGAGCGAGAGGAAACGAAAGCCGAACGTAGCCAACGGCAACTTCGTGTCGACTCTTTCGTTTCCTCTCGCTCGCTCATTGGGTTTTCTCACTCGAGCCAGTGGCCGCGCGGAATAGTGTCCAGTCGCGTTAGGAGCCCGCCGCCAGCCCCGTTCGACGGGCTCCTAACGAGTATTTACTGTAGCTATATTGAAACAGTTTGCACAGTGTTACAGATTACTGAGCAGGATTATCATTCTACCGAGTCCACGTTCTTTACGAATTTTTTTGAATTGTATTACATTAAAACCGGGAGTAAACAAAATTATTTTTGACCATCTCAAACAGCAAACAGTCTGAGGAAAATAAAGTTTGTTTTTTACTGTGGGACGAAGTGTCTCTGCAACCTCAGCTACATTATGTTGAGAATAAAGATAAGATTATGGGATTTGCAGACTGGGGCAATGCTAGAAGTAATAGGTTTGCTAACCACGCCCTAGTTTTCATGTTAAGAGGTATTAACAGAAACTGGAAGATTCCCTTATCTTACAATTATCGTACGGGATGCACGAATGCTGCACAGTTGATGCGTTGCATTAAAGAATTAGTAAGAGCCATAAAGGGATCAGGGTTCAAGGTTGTTGCAACGGTTTGTGACCAAGGACGAACAACCGCTGCATGTATAAGAAGACTGCTGGAGGAAACAAGGTCATTATGTATTAAGGAGAACATATCTTTTTGTAAGTATATACAGGATGCCCACACCCTTCTCCACAACACTATGCCAGTTTCTTTTATACCGAAGTAACTAACACTATTATTTTCAGGTGGCAGAATTCAAATTTCAGGAGAACCTATAGTTCCTCTATTTGATCCTCCACATCTGATAAAGGGAATGAGAAATAATTTTTTGACAAAAACATAGAGGTAGTTTTTCCACAAATCCCGAACAAAAATAAAAAAAAAGGACCATAATTTGGAGAAAATACAGAAATTTATTCTGACACCAGATTTCGTCCAGGAAATTCACAATAAATGTGATATTTTGTCATCGTCAGATCAAAATGCTAGATATATTGGTTCGTGGGATATTTTAGAATTAGCATACGATATAGATAGCAAAACCATGAATACAATAAAGAAGCAAATGCCAAAATTACACGATGGACACATTAGGGAGAAGAAAATACACAAAATGAAGGTGAAGACAGCTGTTCAAGCTTTAAGCAAAACAATGTCATCATTCATTCGCCATTTGACGCGTATTCAAGGTTTGTATTTTTATTTTTTTATGTGCATTACAATTCTATTTCACATGCAAATAAAAATGTTCATCCTATTTAGAGGTGCAGTGCAGACAACTGAGGGATTAAAAAACATGCCGGTCAAGGAAGGAGTGACGACATCTGAAGTTGTGAAATTTTTAAATGACATATTCGATTCCATGAACGGCAGGAAAGGAGTCATGAAAAAGGATAAAAATGAACTCAGAAAAGAAGTGACTGCCGGCACCTCCCACATGATCTTCTGCAAGGAGGCCAATAGTATATTGGCAAGTAATTTTCGCTTTGTGGACGTGAAAACGACAAAGGTGAAAAGTGTGCCTTCATTAAAAAATTTGAAAACGACGTTGATTGGATTTCAACGCCTATGGCGGGATTTACAGAAATTAAAATTCACAAACTTTTCCCCGCGGATAATCAATCAGGATCCATTGGAAATTTTTTTTGGAACGATTAGGAGTCATGGAGGTCGAAACATCAATCCGACACCCTTCCAGTTTCAAAATTCATTTAAATCCCTGCTCATTAATAATTTAACGTGTGCTAACACCGTTAGAGGAAATTGCGAAGATGATGATGCAAATACCACTATTTTCACTTCGCAATATGGCTTTAATCGCACAGAACGCACAAGACACAACGATGCTTGTACAAACTAAACCTACTAGTGACCCATATATGCTTTTCAGCAATGATGATTGCGATGAAACGGGTACTTGCATAGATACTTCCGCAATTTTCAGAACATTATATTCAGATGTTGAATTTAACACGTTGACTGCCCACGAAATCTGGAGGTGCTATGCTCGACGCCGAAAACGCCCCGATGGGAGTGTACTGTTTAAAGAAGGGATGGGGGCTATAGCGGTTTTACAGGGGCAAGAGGTACTCCGCTCGCTCCGCCTGTGATGTGACAGTTCAGCCAATAACAAAAATACGTGTGTTTTATTTTTATAATTAGCTACGTTGGAAATTGATTTAACCTTTCAAAACCATCCAATCGCTGATGTATCAAAACAAGCGACACTCCGATTGGCGTGCTCAGCATCGGCCTACGGTCAAGCCCGTACCCACCCGATTGCTCCGATCGGTGTAGTCGGCGTTGGTCAAAGAACAAAAAACACGCCGATCGGTGTGGTGGGCAGTCAACGTGTTAAACGGTGCTGCATCTGCATATCGGAACTGTATAATTGGAATATTTTAAATACAGTTTTTAAAGAGGCCCACAGCCTTTTGGAGGCGAATATCGGCATTTTCTGCTTTAAGAAAGAGGTTTTAAAAAATTTGACTTTGGCGTTGTCCGTGGTATCGGATTTATCCTTTGTAACATGTAACGAACATTCGGAATCCCTGCGTCAAGCTTTCATTCAATTAACAACCGTGGAATACATTTAATGTTGGTGTAAGAAAATCAACCAGTTGTTAAAGGGTAAGGATGCAGGTCCTAGAGCGAAGTCACACTTGGCGAAGGAAGCATGCATACGTTATAATAAAACTTGTAAAAAGAAGTAATTAATATATAGGACAAAAATAAGAAGAATATTTTAAAAAGAAAAATCTGTGCCACTAACTATCCCTTACCGCTACTTGTATTTTTACAATTAAGTATATTATACAAAATGTAGGGTAAGAGATACATTTGTTGGCATTATCAATTATTGTTGGCAAAATAATGTCCAATTATGCCAATAATAATTTAAAAAAACGGGGAAGGTTTAGGTAAGAAACTTCAGGCGAATGAGAAATTTTTAATTACATTCAATTATTGCAAATTTCATTAAATATTTTTCTCTAACACCTGAATTTCATATCCAAATCTTCTTAACATGTCAACAAATGTATCTTTTATGCTACATTGCAGTACGCAAATTTTGATATTTGAATTCTCCCGGTATGGGTCGCCATATTGAATTTTAGTTCTAAACACAATCTTTCATAGCGTAGATGGCGTTGAAATACGGATCCAAAACTTTTGCTGGAGATTCCGCCCCCTGGTGAGGCCGCAACCAACCAGCGCCGCCGGGGAATCAGTTTCCTGCGTGTCACGTCCCGCGACGTAGAGTCAAATATTAAATTAAAGTTTCAAATCATTTACATTTACTATTTCGTACTCTGGAGGTATTATAACCACCTTATAAGTAAACACAAGCAATGTATGGCCGATAAGGCACTGTAACCAAAAACTACGATAAGAAGAGATCGAGCTGAGAATCCACGGACGGCAACAGCGAACAGGAGAGCAGGCACCAAGCAGGTAGCGGCCAGCTAGCCGACCGCACGCACACCAAGCAGACCATAGTGAACGCCAGCTGATGGGTCGGAGGCCCAGGGTTGCCAGGGATTGTTTGTGGCGCAACACTTACAGGAGTGGTGGTAACGTGTGCGTGAACTGACGCTAGCACCAAGGCAGACAAGTGGCCCCAACGCGAAGCCAACCACGGCCAACCAACGTCGCCGGGAAATAGATTGTAGACGCTAGCGTCCGAACATGCGAATAATCCGTAATATCTTTAAACTGGAAAGTAGGGACGTAATATAGGAGTTTTAATGGTGGCAGCGGTGGGATAATCTGCAATAGTTGAGAAAGTAAAAAAGCAAAATCGAAAATCATGTAGGACCGCGGTAAAGACGACGGGGACGAGGAATTGCGAAAGCAAACGGAGGTAATCCGAATCACGAGAGAAGCATTTTACAAGCAAGGGGTGAATTGACCCCTGCCGAAACTCTAACTCAACTCCTCACAGTATGTCAGTTGTTGTGGGACAAAAAATTCGATCGTTTAGATTCAGTAGCAGCAAGAATAAATAGATTAGAGAAAGATCGCCCCAAAGATATTCACAGCATCAAATCTGAGGTAATTACCCAAAATCCGGCCGAAAAACGTCCAATACCGCGCGAATCAGTCAGAAATCTCTTGCAACTATTGCAAGAAACCGGGACATTTGATTAAGGACTGTTTCAAGTTCAAGGCCAAAATAGAATCAGGAGAAATATTCCCATATTCAAGAATGAATCAGGGAAAGGAGCAGGGCCATCCGGTAATGTCCGGCGCAATCCGGAGTGGGAACCCTCCACAGCGCCAGAAAATAATGAAGATGGGAGTCCCAAAAACGGAAGAAGCAAGACCATCCGGAAATTCAGCGTCCTGGAAGCTGACGTTGAAAATCGAGGAAAAGAAATCAGTGAAGGAAAAACAAGTCAAAAGAGATTCGATGGAGGAAGAAGACGAAGAAATAGACGAACAGTAACTGTTCCAATTAATACCGCACGGAATATCCCAACAATACTAATAACATCTCCTAATCTGGAAGGGAAGGCACGATTAATGGTTGACTCGGGATCAGATGTCAACCTCATCAAGAAATCAATGATAACAGCATCGACAATCGTCAACACTCAACAAATCATATATATCCGTGGAATAATCGATTCGAATCAAGCTACCTTAGGGACTGCATCAATAATGATTGCAAATCATCCAATAAATTTCCACGTTGTAAACGACGCACTGTTTGACGATGAAGACGGAATCTTAGGATCCGAATTTCTGTTACATCAAGAAGCCGGCATCGATTATGCAAAAACGCAAATCAAGTGGGGGAAAAACTATATTCCCTTTAATACGTACGAGGAGAAATTCGTGCCGAAAAGAAGTTCAGTTCCATATTAATATTGCAAATCCAGAACTGCGTGAAGGATACGTAGGGTGCACATCAAGGAAGGAACCTATTTGGGAAATGCATTAGTAACAAATCGAGAGGGAAAAGCCCATGTGAGGATAGTAAATAGTACGGACGAAGATTGTCACGTTGTAGTACCTACAATCGAAATACTTCCATTTGAAGAACGTTCCTCTAAACCAGGCCCCTGTCCAGGGATTTGCTCGCACGTATGCCAAGAAGACCACAGTGAACACCAGCTGATGGGTCAGAGGCCCCATCCGCCAGCGCAGTCGACACCTTAGCAAAGCTGCACCCCTGATCCTCGACTCCAATACGGAATCAACAGATTTAACTTCAGCCCTAGTACGTAAGGTATACGAAACCGATCGTACCGAGCATATTGTAAACCAATAGCGTAGGAATCTAAATATGAATTAATATAAGAATGTAACTATCAATGCTGATGGGAGTAATATAACAAATGCGCACTAATCGCGAAGAAGACGTCTAAGGGGTGCGCAACGGATTGAAACTTCGAATCTACTAAACAAAACTCTCGGATAGCGCGATGGGAAGATTTCTCCTGGAATATCGCAGGCAGATGCTGTGGGATGAGGTCCCCAACCGTTGATTTGTCATGTGACAATCCTAGGGAAGGAGTGATTGGCAGCCCTATAAAAAGGGACCGACCACTCGCGGAGCGCATTAATTAATTAGTCTCATACTTAACAGTATAATACCAGTGTTTATATTTTCGTACCTCTATCTCATAAACGGGCATTAAAATACAAGTGAGAAATGTAAAAACACCAAAACAATAATAAAAGTGTTAATTAAAACGTTATACAAGTGAGCGAAGTTTTACCCACCAATACCTTATCCCTGAAATCGAGCATTTGTCCCTTTAGAAAGAAAAATCAATTCCGACAAAAATGTGCATTGATAAATCACGGATTGCGCCAATCAATGGTATCATTTGCGAGCAGAACCTATTTACAGATCTATTGAAATACTAATGAATACCTAAATCGATGATTGTCAATATGGAAAAATCACGCTTGCATCCGCCAATGGTGCCGCTAGCGAGCAGAACTTTGCCCGCGGTAGCACCTGGTGCGGGAGGTAGAGAGTGATTTATCGGTAAAGTAATTATCATTTGTCTAAATTCAAAAGAGACGTATGCAAAAAACCACAGAGCGGGCTGACGCGTCGAAGAAGATTAAATTGTCACACTATTGGCAAGCGCCGGCAACCGGTGACCAACTACTGGGGGTCAGCGCATTCCCGATCGTCCAGCAGGACACCGGATCCCACCGTTTCGGAATCACCCTGGTTCCAGGGAAGTGGGCCCTACCGAAATCCGACCAGGCCCCTGAAATCCAGGGAATTTCACCGGATCCTACTGACAAGGGAACACCGCGAACCCGGACTCACCGATTGGAACGCAGCTTTGTGGGTTTTTAGAATGATTCAAAACAAGACCAACGGCGTGTTTCATTTGGGCCCTATCGCACTTTAAGGGGGTGAAAACTAAACTCAAAGTCAAATTGGCACTTTTACTTTTTCGCGTATAACTCTCAAAGTACAACAGACAGAAAAAAATGTTTCAAACAAAAGTTTAATGGTACAGTAAGCGCTGAGAACTTGCGTTAACAAAATTTTGAAAAGAGTTTAAAAAGAAAAATATCTGACGAAAAAAAACTTTTTCAAATATTTTGTTAACGCAAGTTTTCAGCGCTTATTGTACCATTAAACTTTTGTTTGAAACATTGTTTTCTGTCCGTTGTACTTTGAGAGTCACACGCGAAAAAGTGGAAGTGCCAATTTGAATTTGAGGTTAGTTTTCACCCCCTTAAATGGCGATAGGGACCAAATGAAACACACCGTTGTTCTTGTTTTGAGTCACTCTAAAAACCCACAAAGTTGCATTCCAATTGGTGCGTCCGGGTTCGCGGTGTTCCCTTGTGAGTGAAGACTGATCCCGCAGGACCAGTGACCACCGCGCGAAAACTAAGGTAATTCCCAAATGCAAGAATGCACTCTCATAATTTATCCGCGTTGAGTCCCAGCCGATAATATACACCCTTTACTCTCTCAACTATCTCAGAGCGATAAGTGACTGGACTTGCTCAAAACCGGGATATTAAATCAACTCCGTTAAACGAGCATCCGAAATCGCGAATAATCCGTAATATCTGTAAACTGGAAAGTAGGGACTAACAGCCATATATAATAATAATAATTAATGAAGATATGGGTCATCTCGTAAAGCGTGTGCAAAAAAAAAGTTGCCTCATGGTGCATACGATTCCGGCTGTTCCGCTGATCCAAAACAAAAAAAAACAAAAGCATTCTTAATCAGTAGGCGTGTGGCCATAGCCGGTAGCAGATTTATGAAAAAATTAAAAATTCATAAAATGGCGGGACTTTGAATTTAAACTCATCTTTTCCGCGTTTTTCGTCTTTAAACGGCCTTAAATTTGTGGGGAAAAAACTATTTCGCCTTGATTCTGCTACCGGCTAGAATTATATGATTTCGAAAAAGATTAGATATCGTGCGATATGAGAAAAACCCATATCTCCTTTAATGATTATTATATATGACTGAATTTTTTTTATTATATATGACTAGTTTTTTTTGGGTCGTCACTAAAGAGAATAGGGGATCTCGCCCCTCTAGACGAGAATACCCTCTTAGTATCTCCTGAACCTTACATTTCACCATTTCGAAGAGTAAGAAGGAAAAGAGATGTAATTAAAATATACCCTGAAAAAGATGACTAATTTATTAAATATTGATGTAAATCATATATGTGCAAATATTTTGTCAGAAATTAATCAATCAACTTTAAGCTTCATAGTATCATATATGAATTGTGTTTTTACTTCCAGCTGACCCCAGCACGTTCCTATTATTTTAGCATGTATTTATTTTCTATTCTCATTAATTGAGCCGTTTTTTGCAATATTTTGATAACCGTTTTGTTCCAACAAAATTATGATCAGTTGGCGAGTGGCTTCACTCTATTCTACGTCAGGCATGGCTAACTGGCCGATTGGGAGCACGAGGGGCCATCGTGGATTCCAGAACCATGTGGGAGTTGAGCTCGAAGTCAATAACACCGCAGGCATGCAACGGATGGGAAGAACTGTAGTAGTGTGCGCGTATGCTCACACCCGTACTGTAAGCTTAAATAACTGAGATTCTTGGGAGTCTTCTTCGTTCTAGGATTCTTCTTTGTTAGTTAAATTTACTTTTTTACTTGAATTGTTTATAAAACTGTATCATTCTTCCCAGTGCATTCTTTTTCACACTTTGTATAAATATTTATTTAAATCACTTTGTTTAATTTCTTCATTTTGCTCTCATCAAAATTATATGTACACATACTATATTGTTGAAAGTAATGGGAGAGGCTTTCAAATATTTTTGTTTATAAATAAATAAAATCAAAGATACGAAACTACGGAACATGTAAAGAAAAAATTCATAATTTCCTGTCGTTGCCAAGAAGGTCGCAAGTCAGCTCTGAATTGTCTGTAGAAAATATCCGTGAAGGCTTGATGGGCAAGTCTAATTTCAATTGAATGTTTTAACTGTTCTTTGGTTCAATCGATTTGTAGAAAATGAAAAACGCTGATTAGCAACGGATAAGAAACTTTTTGTTAATCAGAGTCTGGTGTGAGTGGAACTGTCCAAATTTATTCCGCCCAAGTATATAGGGTACCCCAGAATTAAGGGACAATCCGGAACATGCAATATCCTGATGCAAGCAGACATCGAAAAGTTCTTTGCCGTTTTGGAATCCGAAGCTTCGTTCTCGGGATATTAACAGTTGAGCGCTAGTAGCGGCGCTAACCCATTTCTAACCCGTTCTGTTGTGCGTGGGTCTGTATCTACGCGTGACTCCTGCGTGTGCGTGCTGCGGGTCACTGTTCCGCGTCAGCTGTTTCGGTTTTAAACCTCGCGGCTCGGAAGTTGCACTGCTAATATTCAACTGTTAATATCTCGAGAACGAACCGTTGGATCCCAAAACGGAAAGGACTTTTCGATGTCTTCTTGCATTAGGATATTGCATGTTCCGGATTGTCCCTCAATTCTGGGACACCCTCTATGATATTATTGTGTATTCCTGAAATCTAGAACACTGGGGCCGCAAGAGTCCCAGTTATTTAAACCCACGAGTGCGAGCTTGCACGCACACTAAGGTCGGGGCCAGATATATTGGCCGGTGAGTTTCGTGAGGGGTATTCTCCCACCACACCGTTTGCCTGCCTCGGTGCTCCTTTTCTCAACGTTTTCTGACTCGCTCTCGTTCCATCTCGCTCTCGCCTTCACAGAACAAGAGTGAGCCAGAAGTGGTGGGGATAGTGCCAAGCTTCTGGCGTGTAGGTCAAACCGAGCTGTCAGCGTAGAAATACACACATCAGAATAGGTGTGCGTTAGCTCCGAAAAAATTCAGGAGCTTTATTGGTCAGAACATTGATTCCTTCTCGATAGTTTCATCTCGTATTGGTCTACGCGTATCTTCGTAACGCACACAACTATTACGCTAAGAATAAATAACACCCAAACAGCTAGGTTCAGGCGAAGCCGAGCAGCGTTCCCGTTACCCCACCATACCCCTCGGGGGCCATGCAACTCCAACTGACAAATCCACGATCGTCATACGGTGGTGGTTGATTTCTCCTCAATCGCTGCTCGCGAACACGAATTCACCGGCCAATATATCTGGCCCCGACCTTAGTGCTACAGTTTTCTCCATCCGTGTTGCATGACCGCGGTATCATTAGCTTCGAGCTCCTCTCCCACGCGGCTCAAGGAGCCGTAGCGATTTTCCAGTAGACTGATTGTCCAAATGGTAATTAAAAAAATCAAAAATAGCGGATAAAGTAAAGATATTAGACACCCTATACTTTATAAGTGAATATCTAGACACGTTGTCTAAATCTCGGAGTGGCAATAGTTCGGCGATCCCGCGGAGCCTCGTCATGGGTCAATATAGACCCATACACATCTCCATTCTATTTTTATCATTTAGGTATGTGATTCTTTGGTTATAACAAGTGATATTTTCAATTCTAAAGATAGTTCTTTCAAAGGATATAAGTAAACAACGAAGCTCTCGAAAACGTGGATCTAATAAAATTTAAAAATTTAAATAAAATATTTAGAACAGAATTTTATTGCGTAAAATGAGAGAGACTGCGCCTTGTTGCAATCTTCGCAGGCCCTTCCATAATCATGCAAAAATGCAAAAATCTGCCAATAATAATATTTGCCATTTCAAATCACATAACTTTCTTAGGAACTTTTTCATATGATCAAAACAAATGTAAATTTTATAGATGACTTATTCTGTATACACATACTACACTATCAATACGTTCAAATATAATAATATACAGTGTTGTCTGCAAAAGTGATCAGGTCCCCCACCATTTCTTTTGTAGTTGCCGCGACGAGTGTGAGTGATTGAGAATGAATGAGAGGGGACCGTAATTTATGGCTTTCCACCCTCAAACTCATTCTCAATCTGGCTCACTAGCCATGATAGAGAACAAAGGCAAACTGAATAGACTAGCCCTCTCAAAAATTGCTCGCAGCCGATCCCGAGGCGCGAGCACTTTTCGAGACAAAACTTTAATTTGGAAACTCCATGAATTTTGCGTTCTATGATTTAAGAATTTCTCGTCGTTCCGCATAATTGAACCTTATATAATAGAGAGATATAGTAACATAAAGGTACTTGAATGATACGAAACCTTAATAGCCTCGTCTCTTGATGAATACTTGGTTAATGCAATCCCATGATTAAGATACAGTCGGAAGTCCTGAACAGGGCCATGCTGCATGCAAAGAGTTTTCAACGTAGAACCATCAATCTGAGGCGTCAGATTCTTCAGTAGTAACCAAGTAGAAACCCAGCCAGCATTTGTACTAGATTGAAGACCCCAAGAACTGGATGATCTACCGACAGTGCCAAGGCCTGCCCAACCGTTGCTCGCATTGCTCGTTGCTTTGGTACCTAGACCTGGCGGTGGACCACGGACCTTACTCATTGGCGCTCCCCAAAGTTCAGAAGTAACTGCAGTTGGTGGTGGCGCAGACTCACCCCAAGTATTCTTCGAGCTGAAAATTATATTTATTCAAATTAGTTTCAAATTTTCTTCCGGCTGGAAGAAGAATGGCAACACTTTTTAAATTAACAATTCTGAGGTTTCTGTTATAGGAGAAAAGTGGGAAGTGGAGGCGGTAGACAGTATTAAGATAAAACATCCGAAATTACTATTACCAGCTACAGTAATTTCTCGATATACGGAACAGAATTACTTATCAGTATAAAAAGATATTTATCCCCCCCAAGTCGGGACATCCCCCATTGGAACCGTATTCAAGGCAAGTAACTGATGTAGGAGTTCATAGGTTAGGAGACGGACGGGCGGCCTGTGGTGCAAGTGAGGCCCCAGGTCCATAGATGGCGCGCGCTCCGTTAAGAGGAGCTCAAATAAGTAGAGCCCTCGGGGAAGCCGCAGTGGGGGAATCGGTTAGGCGGCTGGCCAGCACGCGGACGGCCCAGGTTCGAGTCCCGGTGAGCGGCTTTCCTTTTTTCCGTCTCCTACACTGATGGCTGACATTTAGCCACGTTACGCACTTGCGACAAATTGCCGACGACCACGAGGTACACGGGGACATATGAGTTCGTACGCACTTGGTCGGGACGACCAGCGAGTCGTCGGCAACCACGAAAATGTGAGCGACGCACGGGAGACCAAGTGATTGCGGCGACCGAGGTGCCTTGATTTCAATGCACGCGTTCACACGACGAGCGACTTTGTTAGCGACCAGACACGTGCAAGCAACGAAATGAGTTTCGATACGCAGAAATTTATTTTGCAAATTGAATCTCGAATGGCAATTTGGGACTCGTCATATAATGAATGTGGGATCAGGAACCCCCATAACATAAGAGGAGGACACGGAATAACTAAGACCGGGAAGCCGGCGGTAGCCGAGCTGGCTAAGGCGGCTGGCCAGCGTGCTACGAATCAAGAGATCGCGGGTTCGAGTCCCGCGTCCGAGGCTTCCTTTTTTCCGTGATCCTAGATGAATACTCCAATCGTGACATGGAAAAAACAATAAGAAGAAATGGTACAATTATTTGGGAATGAGAAAGCCAGTAAACATTCCTTTCTTACGGCGTTCTTACAATAAATAATGCGCCGAATGTTACACCTCTTCTTTTTTTATTTTTTTTCAATGCACTTCACAATTAGAACAATCTCCTAGACGTCGTTTGGTTGCCCAATTTCTGGTCTCTCGGCGAACAAGTTGCTGGCGACTGGTTGCAAGTGCGTAACGGGCCTAAAGGTTGACCTTGATTAACAAGGGTACCCTCAGGTTTGGCGATTTCATAAAATATTGATCGTGTACGCGACGGTCTTCACTCGGACATTAATTTCCCAAACCATTAAGGCGCGCTTTTCAGACAAATTCGAGAAAATCGACTTTGAAAAATTCCGAGTTTGTTATATAAATTTGATAGAAGGCAATAGGTCAGTGGATCAGTGCTTAGCGCTCCCGACTAGTAAGCGTGGAGACGCTGGTTCCGCGGCTCACTGTTGGCCCCTTTCTTGTTATTCATTTAAGTCGGTGTCGTCAACCTAGAAAGAGCAAGTGGGTAGGACGACGAATTCCCCACCAAGAGTTGGCTCTCACTAGGTGCTCCATTGACGGAAAACTATATACTGGTATCGGAATCGGAAGAAAAAATAGCGGCGAACAGTGGCTAGCATATGAACAAATGTCGCAGCGTTCCTGGATGCGCTTTACAATTAGATTGTGGACTTGTTACTATTGAAATGAATTAAAAAAAAAAGGTGCCAACAGTGAAACGCGAACCGGCGTCCTCGCGCTTACTAGTCGGGAGCACTACGCACTGACCCACAGCGATCTGTTGCTATTGACGTTCTATCAAATTTATATAACGGACCCGGAATTTTTCAAAGTCGATTTTCTCGAATTTGGCTCAAAAGCGCGCCTTACTGCTTTGGGGAATTAGTGCCGAGTGAACACCGTCACGTACACTAAGTATCAACATTTTCTGAAATTACCCAACTTGAAGGTCCCCTTGTCAGTGTGACCAAGAAAGCTGTTCTGGAGGTTTGAAGACTTCATTAAAACAGCTACGACACACCGATTTCATTTATAGAATTTAAATAATGTCATTAATTTTTAATACAGATGAGGCAATGCTTGTAATCGATTAAGGTACATAGTACAGTGCTGTTTAAAAAAATGATACATTTCGTGATTCGGCGAGTGATAATCCGCCATCCCCACTACAGTAAACTCTCGGTATGGGCTCGCGCTCGGGCTGGCGGTGAGCGCTTAACGAATAGTGTCAGCGATTCCGAGCCGTCGTTGGTGCGAGTGAGAGAACCCAAAAGCGAGCATGATGGGGCGAAAGAGTCGACGCGACGTTACCGTCTGCTACGAAAAAGAGATACTTTCTTTCTTTTGTGGCAGACGGTAAGGTCTCGTCGACTCTTTCGTCCCCTCCCGCTCGCTTTCGGGTTCTCTCACTCTCGACCGAATGATTCCAAGAAGTAGCGAGGATAGCGACGAGCGCTTAACGCAGGGGCTAAGGCGAGCCCTTAACGAGTATTCCTGTACTACTAATACCGGTGTAGTATCATCAGGCGAAGTTTATACTGGTATAACCGTGTACAGTTGTTCCCGGTTACCTTGATAAAACCTCGGTTGGGTTGATACAAAATCATCCCCACTACTATTTTTTGTCTGGGAATCTTACCAACCGCGTTCGGCTCTCAAGAATAGGTACTGACGAGGTATATGATAGACCGAACATCCAATGTTATTTTCTGTCCCGCGGTTCTGGGGCTAATGAGCCATTACTAATTCTGTATATCATATCCAACGTTAACGGCTAAGCATGAAATAAAAGTGCAGCTTTTTCAGTGAGAATTTACATACCGGGTGTCCCGATGCCAAATTAATACAACATATTCGAGAGGTCAAATAATTGAAAAAAGTTCATATAAAAATTAAAAAAATTTCATGTGTTTATCAATCAGCAACTCTACAGACCCGTGTAACGGAGAAGCAATGTACAACTTTGCTTAAGATTGAAACGCTCGAAAACGTAGAGGGCGCTCGAAAACCAGTGGTGTTTCCAAACGCGAGACACGGAAGTCCATAAAGTGACAGGTCTCTTCTATACCTCGTCAGTGGCGACGGGAAGAAACAAAGATGCTAGTCATTAAGAAGTGAAACTGCCAAGTTCCGCATTTCCTGTCGTATCTTCACGAGTGTCACCAATCGATTCCTTGTGTTTGTAAGATCAACAATTTGTGAAATTATGAAAAATCCTTCGGGATAACGTTTATATATCACTGAAGACTATAACATATCGATGTTTCTGCAAAATCCGAAATTTCCCGAATGACCCGAATAAGACTGCAAACGCTGTAGCAGTCTTGAAGAGCAGAAGAAGGGAAGATTTTCTCTACCAAATTTCACAGAACCCTCTGTGAATTAGTAAAACCCGAAGAGCAGAGAGCAAGTCAGGTGGAAGATGAAGAAATTGGCTTCATCTTTAAGAAGAAAGGGCAGGGAGTCGCTCGTTTCTCTCCATCAATTAAATATTACGGGTCGATTTGGAATTCATTAGAAGTCAGGGATGAACTTTTATTCCGAAGATGGGAATCGGGCCAGTTGAGTGCCCATTTCGTGGTTAATGATAGTACCACGAGGGAAAATACCAGTTATGCTGAGGGAGTATCCTAATTCTCCAGCAGCTTGACAGTTTGGCGTGAATAAGACCTTGGCCAAAGTAGGTCAGCAATTTTATTGGGCAACTCGTCGGCAGGGCGTTGAAGATTGGCACCGACGATGTGACGCGTGTACGGCGAAGAAGGAACCGCGAGAGAAAGGAGCAGGGACTCCGAAGGTGTATAATGTCGGAGCGCCATTTGTATCTCGAATAGATACATGCTGGTTGTGGCCTGAAGTGGCCCGAAGTAATGGCGCAGCAAACCAAAAGACGGTCACGATCGCCAAGACTCTTTTAGAGAGAGTGGTGTGTGGACATGGAGTGCCGCTAGAAATTTATTCGGACCAGGGGCGGAAGTTTCGAGTCCGTCATGTTCCAGGAACTGATACAACTGCTGGGAGTAAGGAAAACAGGAACCTCACCCTTGCATCCTCGTTCCTCATCTGAACAGAACATAGGTCCAATATTTAGGAATGTTGTTTCAGGACACCAGGGGAATTGGGATGAGTAGATCCCTTTTTTCCTTTGGGCGATACAGGTTAGGACAGAGTTGCTCCGTCGGAAGCTGTAGATCTCCTTAGGTCCTGGGACCCGGGTAACAACCGCGTGCGGAACTGTGACGTTGCTAACCGGTTGGGGAACAGCAATAGTGTGCGTGATATGAGCCTACATGCACGTACAGTCTAGCAGTTACCCCCGCTCTTTGCTGTGGTTCGCAACGTAACAGTTCCGCGCTCGGTTGTTACCGGGGTCTCAGAACCTAAAGAGGTCTGTGGCTCCCGACTGAGCAACTCTTGACTAAGGACTAACTGTAGTTCGTGTTTATATCGTACGATCCTGAATGAGACCCGAACTACCTATTTGCCCCTATATCTCTCAAAGTGTTGACTTTGCTGCTGGTTGGGTTTTATCACCACCATATATTTCCTCCACCGACTGTACATGGTCACCAACAACGACGAATCATCGAGACGCAGTGTACAAAACGATTTCAGAGTCTGCTGCGTTTGCAAAATAAACATTGAAGAACGCTTGATAAACGGACAATAACTGGACAAAGTGATGAATGAAACAGTTACATAAAATATTTTATAGTACGATCAATTAATGCGTAACTGTCGTGTATAATACAAGTATCACAACGTGGGTGTGTGCGAACCACGCGTCCGGCGTAGCGATCTGTTTGGTCTTATTTTAAATGCTGTCTTATCTTAAACTTCATATTTCAGGATTTTGTTATTCCGTTTTACATATTATTATTACTTCAACTCGACACTTAACTACAGTCACTGTGGTAATAAATAATTACAGAACTATATGATACTTATCTATTGAATGTAAAATATAAGAAATAAATACAACCGTTTTAGAAACTTATCAAAACAAAAAATATGCAGGCTAAGTTACAAAACTCGATCACCTTAAATTACTCGTAAACTGTTTATTATATGAATAAATGATTCGAACAAAATTCGTATAATATGAAGGGGAACGTACAGTCAGGGATGCCAGGGATTCTTTGTGGCCCAACACCTACAGGAGTGGTGGTAATGTGTGCGTGAACTGACGCTAGCGCCAAGTGGCCTCAACGCGAAGCCAACCACGGCCAACCAGCGTCGCACAGTGGTTCGAGTATACTACATGCTAGCTGGACAAAATTATTTTTTCGCGGGTTTGGGTTTATATGGGGTTCAAATTGTTAGAAAACAAACCTGATTCGTATTACAGTTTATTATTTCACTAAAAATATGAATAAAATAAAAATATGACTAATTCAATAAAGGAAAAAGAACAAAACGACAGTATTGTACTTTAACTATAATTATCAGTTATAACATTATGTCTATTCCCGTAATTTCTGAGTTTTTAAGTTTAAAACCCGGTTTTTGAAATCAGTTTTCTCTGCATCGCTATTAAAATAGTGTTTTACTGTATGTTCCACGTCGATCCACGCGACAAGGGTTGAATGTACGGAAAGTAGAGACTTTCTAGTTTATTTTAATCAAACGATCGATCTGCAAAAATTTGCAAAACTATATTTTTTTAATTGTTTTCGAGCGCGGCGCTCGGCAGAAGAGATAGCACAGTTGTTATATTTTTTCGCGGTATTGGGTTTATATGGGGTTCAAATTTTTAGAAAACAAACCTGACTCATATCACAGTGTATTTTGTCACTAATAATAATAATATTATTATTATTTTTAACGGGTATAACCTTATAAATATATTATTGCAAACATAAGAAATAAGAAAAAGTTACTACTAGGTTACAAGTCGTTAATTATGTTTACAAATATATACATATCTACAAAGTGTACAAAGAAGTATTTTTGTATTTTGTAATTGTAAACATAATTAACGACTTGTAACCTAGTAGTAACTTTTTCTTATTTCTTATGTTTGCAATAATATATTTATAGGGTTATAGCCGTTAATAATAATAATAATATATTATTATTGGTGACAAAATACACTGTGATATGAATCAGGCTTGTTTTCTAAAAATTTGAACCCCATATAAACCCAATACCGCGAAAAAATATAACAACTGTGCTATCTCTCCTGCCGAGCGCCGCGCTCGAAAACAATTAAAAAAATATAGTTTTACAAATTTTTGCAGATCGATCGTTTGATTAAAATAAACTAGAAAGTCTCTACTTTCCGTACATTCAACCCTTGTCGCGTGGATCGACGTGGAACATACAGTAAAACACTATTTTAATAGCGATGCAGAGAAAACTGATTCCAAAAACCGGGTTTTAAACTTAAAAACTCAGAAATTACGGGAATAGACATAATGTGATAACTGATAATTATAGTTAAAGTACAATACTGTCGTTTTGTTCTTTTTCCTTTATTGAATTAGTCATATTTTTATTTTATTCATATTTTTAGTGAAATAATAAACTGTAATACGAATCAGGTTTGTTTTCTAACAATTTGAACCCCATATAAACCCAAACCCGCGAAAAAATATTTTGTCCAGCTAGCATGTAGTATACTCGAACCACTGTGCGTCGCCGGGAAATAGATTGTCGACACTGGTTGGCCGTGGTTGGTTTCGCGTTGGGGCCACTTGGCTGCCTTGGCGCCAGCGTCAGTTCACGCACACATTACCACCACTCCTGTAGGTGTTGGGCCACAAAGAATCCCTGGCATCCCTTGCGTACAGTGCAGCAATCAGTGTTTTGCTTCGGTGATTTTTGTGTCGAGATATGGACGGCATCTTTAATGTTTTAAACAGAATGTGTAATAGTTCAGCCTGCAATTCGTGGGAATGTTGGACGCTGAGTAAATAACTATTATGGTATATAGGTTAAAAAACCATTAATTACTGAGATATTCTTCAAACAATTTTCAATGCAAATGAATCAAAGAAATCAAATTACGTCCGTATTTTATTAACAGATCATTAACAGGATATAAATATTCTTTGTGCCCGAAACACTACTGTTTTTATTAAAAAATTTACCTTACCAAACCCCTTTCACCTTTAGGCTGCCGCTATAGCCACTATATTGGCACGGTTCTACCCCCTCGATTCTATGGGACCTATTGACTACTCATACATAAAAATTTTTGGAAAAAAAGGACCCCTATTTTTACGAAAAAATAGCGGCAGCCTAAGGGTTAACAATGTGTACCAACACGACGGCTTTCCTGCACATTATACACAACAAGCACGTCGAGTATTACAAAAGCAATTCCGTAATCGATGATTTGGACATAGAGAACAAATGTCATATATGATAATAGTTACTCAGCGTTCAATACGCGTTCAAATTGCAGGGCGAGATGTTCCACATACCATTTAGAACTAAAAAAACTAAGGGTGACAATCATATCTCGATAAAAAGGCGATGTAGGGAAAAAACTGAATACTGTACTGCACGCCACCCTTGATACCGTACGACTTTTGTTTGACATATTTTTTCGTATAACACAAAGTATACGAGTAATTGAAGGTGGTCGAGTTAGGTGACTCACCTTACATATTAAGAATAGTAATATTTAACAGTAGCACAAATCAAAAGGTTCACACTTAATAAAATATTTTCCCTGTCGTGGTTGTAAACTGTGTAAATACAACAATCATTTGTTTAAAATGAAAAGTTTTGCTTTATTTTGTAGCGCACTGTGAACATTTACTCTATGTTCTTGAAATTAGTGTCTTTGTAACGGTATTAAATATTACGAAGCATATACAGTACTTCCTCGCTGAGGGCTCGATTTGGCGTACACGATGTGGGCTATCCGCTATCCCCATCACTTCTGTTTCACTCTTGTCCGGCGAAGGTGAGAGCGAGATGGAACGAGAGCGAGTGAGGGACACTGAAAGCGAGCGAGGACGGTGGGAGACAGACGACGCAATGATGATTTGTCTCGCTCCTTCCTTCTGACGCCTGACACTCCGTCCTTTGCGTGCGCGACGGGCGCGCGCGATGGTCGTGAGCCCTCATCGTAAACACGAAAACGGCTTCCGCGAAAGCTTGACGCAAGCCCGGCTCAAGTCTTTTTTGCGCGCTAGGCGAACTTGTCAAATTGCGCCCTTTATTATAATACATTTATTTCAGATTATTTATGACTTTACCCTGAAAAATTAGGCAACTGCCTAGGACGTAAGGTTGACAAGGGTCTTTTCATTTTGGCATTGTGGAAAATAAACTTTTAAATGAAATACAACAAATTGTACTGTAACTGTTTTAAACTACGAATAAAAATTCAGAGTAAGGTCATGAATAATCTCAAATAAATATATTATAATAAAGGGCTCAATTGGACAAGTTCGCCTAAGGCGCAAAAAAGGCTCGTGCCGTGCCTGGCTATCTGACCGTGGCGCGCATGCGTCGAGCCGGTCCCGACCAGCGAGCCCTCAGCGAGGAAATACTGTATTATCAATAAAACAGTTTCGACAACGTGGGGTGTATAGTGCAGTTTATGCGGCGTAAACGAAAAGTCACCGAAATTTGTTCCGGCACAGAATATGATAAAATAATGGATAAACAATAAATACTACAATTATATCTCAAATTATAAAAATTACCTGGTAAATGCACTAGGAGTGGTGGCAGGTGGGTTGAATGTCCATGTAGAATTACTTAAGCTTGGAATCGAGATGTCAGGATTTGTAGATTGTTGTGGCGGTGGCGAAGTCTTGCTGCTTAAAGAGAAAATGGCATCTGGATCTTTGATCGTTGCTAAGGACAGTGGCGAACGAACAACAGATCCGGGAGTAATACTAGGATCATCCTCGATGCTTTTCATCTGGGTACCCTAAAACAAAATTAAATATAGGTGGACCCGAATGAACCTCACCTCTAGAAATATTTATCCTTTCCTTACGATTACGAAAAATAGCAAAAATTCCATATTCATTCAATTGTTGTTTTTCATAGATTAATACTACCATTTCACAACTACTGTGATTACGTATAAATATCAAGATTAACAGAGACTGCGACATTATTCTGATATAACTTTTCAATTAAACTCGGATAAAGTCATAAACTTTATATATTTATACTCATAGACATGTAACTGTGTTTACTTATTTTCCCAGTACACATACAAAGTAATCACGAGTTGCATGTGCACTGGTCGGATTCGATCGTTCCCGTGGGCAAAAGGGAAGTACAGATTTGTCTCGATCTAAGGATTCTAAGGTGACGGTTCTGGACCGAACGTCACCTTAACCCTTTCGCTGCGTATTAAAATTTTCGGACAATTCTTTAAAAGTGTCAATTTTACATCAATAAAAAAAGTTTTTAATTTTTAGTTTTTCTTTTTTTCAGAGAACATTGCTGAGTATCACAGTACAAGAGAATACATTTTTTTTTTAATGCGTGGACTATAGTCGAACACCGCAGCGAAAGGGTTAAAGGGACTACTTAGGCAGTCAGAGCGCTCGAAAATCAAGTATTTTTGGGGAATTAATTACAAGGAGGTGAAAGCAAGCACGGACTGTTCCTTGTATACAATGTTTATTACTATCACGTAGAGTAAAAAAATTTTTTTTTTTTCATATCTATTTTACAAATGGCGCCACACGAGGTTAATTATGTAGTGTTTTAGAAAAAGAGTTTTTGGTTTTGCACCGATATTGGGCTTAAATTGGGCCTGTAATTTCGGCTTGAACCTCGGAAAAAGCAATTGAACCAAAATTATTAAGAATTTAAAAAAAAAATTAAAACCGACTCCAAAAGCATAAAAATGCTATAAAAAGTTAAAAATAATTTTTTCCCTTATTTAATCGACGACTATCATTTTTTTCATGTCGTTGCCTCATCATTTGCACTGTGTAAATTTGGCACAGACTTAAAAATTGAGAGTCGTACATTAAATAAGGAAAAAATTATTGTTTGCTTTTTAGTGTATTTTTATTTTTTTGAAGTCGGATTTATTTATTTTTTATGTTTTACATCTTAGTTATTACAGCTATATAACTACGTTTATTGTAAAAAATATGGGTGGGCGGGCCTACAAAAAGAGCTGCTCGTAAAAAAGAACGGTTTGCTAGAAACCGAAGATTCCAAAATAAGCGACTTGAAAAGGTGAGAATAAGGATGTCTCAAATTGGTTATATGGAATCTATAACTCAACGCGCCGAAATACTCTAAAATGCGAGAATACATGAAATACACATTCTGTAATGAGGCGAAGTTTGAATTGACCAGTACTGGCTAGTATTGGGCCAATATTGATGCTGTGTAGAATGAGACCACCGGGGCATCACCCTCTTTCGAATAAAAAAAAAAATCATCAAAATCGGTCCATATGCTGAGGAGTTATGCGGGGACAAACAAAAAAGAATACATACGGGGCGAATCTATAACCTCCCCTTTTTTGAAGTCGGTTAAAAATAGCGACTAGGAGAAGGCGGCCTTTACGATAAATGTCGAATGTCAAAATCAGAGTTTTTACACTCTAATGTTGAAGTTCAGGGCAAAAAGGAATATATTTTGAACGTGCGGTAAAAATTTTAAGTCGATCCGAAACTTCGTTTTTTGCAATCAGTGCTAAACCACAGAAAAAACGCATACACATCGCCGACTCTGGCGCCGTCATATATATGTACATATTATATTTTTTTTTATAATTTATAGTATTAATAAACATTACCCAAAAGTACTAGTTATAATTTGTATTCATTTCCTTGTAATTAAATCCTCCCGAAAGTCGAATTTTTACCAAATCCTGACTGCCTATTCCCCCCCCCCCCTTAAGGGGTCGACCAGAGATCGGAAAAATTTTTATTTATATAAAATGTCGAATAACGAATAAAAGTTAAAAAAAACTATTCGTCACGTGTCGAATAAAGTTAACCCGAGTACCATTGTTACTATTTTCATATGTACTATATGTACTATTTTGGTCCTCGGTGGCTCGAACGCGCGCCAGAAAATTATTCGTCGTCGAATAAAGTTATAAAGTTACAGTTATAGTTAAAGTTAAAAAATGTATTCGACGCTGAAGTTGAAACTCTCGACGAATAAAAAAATTAACTTTATTCGTCGAATAAAAAAATTAACTTTATTCGTCGAATAAATTCTCGTCGAATAAAAAAATTAACTTTATTCTTCGAATAATCTAAAGTTAAAGTAACTTTTATTTGATCCTTATTTAAATAATTTTTCATTTAGTTAATGCCCAACTCTGGGGTTTACACACGCTGAAACATGTTGCGATGCGTGCCTCGACTCTTAGGTTTTATGAAACTGGGGCATCTTGCTCACGAGCCAGGATGCTGGCTATTGCTGGAACGCAGAAACAAATCTACACATGTAGTAACAAATGTCATAAAACCTGAGAGTCAATGCATCGCAACATGGTTCAGCATGTGTAGACCCCTTTAGATCGAGACAGGGAGTCTTTTCGGCTTCCCTTCATTGCCATGACGCGTATAGTGAAGTAGAGGGGATAGCGCTTACTTTAGACCGAGTCAGAAACCTCGTCCTTAGATCGAGACAATGCAGTAGTTGGCATTAAATTATTTCCCGACTAGCTAGATTGTCGCTCAAATCATTTGGCCAGCAAACTATTAAGTACCCATGAAAGTTCTTGCGGGTTTCCTACGCAGTAACGTCGATCTTTTTGAACTTTCTTGGACACCTAATAAATGGAATACAGTGAGAGCGAGCGAAACCGTGTAATGGTGAAAGACAATGATAAACGACACGTACGATTTATGTAAGTGATCCACTATGGACAATAAAATTTTTTAAGTTGTTCAGTAGACCCTCATGAAGGATTGTTTAACATTACCGAGAAATGGTACTTCTTTCAATGAAGAAAATATTGAAAAAAGAATAGACTCAAAAACAGAGATTTAGAGCTATGAACCTCACATTATGAAACTTGAACATTACCCAGTTTACTAACTCGAAATATCATACAAATATAGGTGTTTCTTTAATTATCACGTTGACTGCCACGTCACTCGCATCCGTATAACACAATTCTCAGTTCTCATTCAATTGCGTTTCGACTGATGGACTTATGGCCGTGAATCAGTAAAGCACAGAATGAATCTTCCATACCCCTTACGGAGGAGATTAGTATCACGCCATTTTTATACCTGCAGCATTCAAGGGATAAATCTTAACGATATAATATCTTAAAATATCATAAAAGTGTATGATGTCTCCTACGAAACATGCTCAAATACTCCATCTTCCACAGACTGGCTGCAAGGTATGTATATAACAATTATTATTGTAAGGCCAAAAACCCAAAATCCAAAATATTCATAATTTTTCTCGTGCTCCACCGTTTACACGTAAACATTTTCTGGAAAATGAGTTAAGGGACTACATACGAGTCGAAAAAGTAGGACGGATTTGAAGAATTATTTCCGGTGGAGAAATGTTTTTATCAAAAAATATTATATATATATTAGAAAGTTTATACTTTTGTCTATAAAATATGACATTTTCTTCATTAAAAAATTCGCAAAACAAGCTGAGTGGTAGCTGTTTCCGTACAACGGTTTTTTTTGTTTTTAAAAAAAAAGGCGTCTACGGTAAGCGTAATATATCTTCGCTGTTTTTCATCTGAATGAAAGAAGGAAAAATTATTCTTAAAGTAGACCAAAAAACTAGTCCTTCTCGTAGCCGATTATTTTTTTCAATTTGTCACAAAAGGGCGGGTATTTGACCTCAGAAATCGACTTTATGACTGAGAATAATTTGTTTCCGACAAATTGAATAATCAAAAGACAAAAAGACCAAAAAAATAAGCGGGTACGAGAACTAGTTTTTGTTTTTTGTCCACTTTGAGAATAATTTTTCCTCTTTTGATTCAGATGAAAAACAGCGAAGATATGATGGTTATCGCAGACGCTTTTTCTGAAAAAAAAAACCGTTGTATGGAAATAGCTAACCACGCAGCTTCTTCGCCGAATTTTTTAATGAAAATTTCACATTTTATAGATAAAAGTATGGGCATGGTAGATGTTTCTCTGACTCGGAAGCCTCATATACTTTTCCTACTCGCTCCTGTTTCCCCTCACTCAGACTCATATCGAAGCCCAGCTGTGTTTCTGCGAATCGATATATTGATTATCATTTC